>OX457086.1:47482014-47989693 GCA_949752835.1 Empis stercorea | reverse complement strand
AAAAAAAAAATGAATTTTAGTTTTATAAAAGTAAAAAAAGAACCCTTCCTCATCCACTGGCTAAACTATATAGAAATGATAATTCTCATCTAATTTTCCATATAGTAAAATTCAGATAAATCTTTTTTGAAATCATTTTATGTATATAATATGTGGTATTCATATATTGAAGTGTTTGTTTGTCTTTATTTTTTCATTCATTGTAATATTTAATTTAATTTTCATTTTTTATCTACAATAATTTTTTTAAATTAAAACAAATTTTATTTAACATTTTATTAAATTTTCCTATTTACAGACGAACAACGACGAACAAAATATAAATGAATAGTATATAAAATACTTCATAAAAGCAGAAATTTAAAGCAGATCAGAACAATAACACAACTAACTCAATAATAATTTTTTTTTTACACATTTACTTTTATATCTATGAGATATAATTTTTAATATGATTATGTTTATATATCGTCACCTTGCTTGTTAAATGTTTTATATACCAAAAATGTTAGTGAATCGTAACATTTTTATATTAAATTAATATTTTTACAATTAATATTTTGTTTTAATTCAAATGATTTTCCAAAATATGATGATGAAACTTTGGAATAAGGATACATATACATATTTAATATATGTATGGAAATTGTCACAAGAGATCTCCGAAAAGGTCAAATGTAAAAAATTGGAAATCTAATATATAGGAGCCATTTGACCAGAAAATACTAAAAATACTTTAAAACAAAATTGTAACTTCTAATATTGTGATAAGCAATATTTTTGTATTTTTATATATATGTATATTTTTATATATTATTTTCCACATTACATTATAATATGATATTCAAAATGATAGAATTTGATTGAAAAAGATATAATTATAAATTTGGTGTATAATACAATTTTTCACAATTTAATATTTGGTGTACTAAATTTTCTGTCTCACTCAATATAATTCAAAAAAATTATTTATTGCATATATTTGTCAAATTTATTCAATAATTGAATTTCTAACAAAATATTAAACTATAAATATAATAAGGGTGACACATCCCATCGAATAATCATATAAAATATTGATAAAATAACCACAACATAAATTATCATTATGATTGAAAACTTATATATAAAAATAATTATAATGCAGTGCAGAACTGTGGTGACGATACTAATATATTTATTCATGGTGACGATAGTAAATTAACATTATATAAATAAATTTCTATATAACTAAAATGTACATATGATAATTTTGAAAAAAAAATTATTGTTCACTGCTACAAAATAAATTTTAACAATAAATATTTTGTAATAAAAATCATATAAATTCAGAAATGAATAGTTGTTTATTCCTTATACGAGTATATATAGTATTGAAGCTGTTTAATTTTTTTTTTAATTTGATATTTAACTGATTGATGGATGTATATATATATATATATATATATATATATATATATTATATATGTATGTATATATATTTGACATAGTAAAAACTAACCTAATATTATAATACATACATAAAATAAAATATTTTTTAGTTATGTAAAATCATATAAAAGATTTAAACAAAATAAATTTATAATATGGTAAAAAAAGTTTTCATATTATTATTATCGTCTATTATAGTAAAAAAAAATTATTATTAAACGAATTTTGTTTTCAACTTTTTTAATATTTTATATTTAAAAAATCATTAAATTTTATTTCATTAAAAATAAAATGAATTTTTGTTAACAAAAAAATGAAATAAATGAAATTTTATAATATTATATTTTAATATATATATATATGGAAATGATGTAACGAGTAGTTAGTAGTATATATAAAATCTTTTCTAATCAGTAATAGAAAAATCGTTTAATTTAATATCTTTTCCCCATTAATATTTTTTTCTTAACGAACTTATGAAAATAACTTTATTTTTCATTAAGAAAGTGTTTTTTTCTTTTTTTTTTACTAAAAATTCACAAACAAACAACACTAAATCTGTTAAAAAAAAAAACAAAATTATTTAATTAAATAATTTAGCACTAAACAAATTTTCATTTTACAATTATTATTTTTTTTCTAATCAAATTTTCACAAAAAAAAAAATAAAATTCTTTTACATTAAAAAAATTGAAAATTACTTTTTTTTTTGTATAAATTCTTCATTATTTTTTATTTATATTTTATTCTACTATAAATTTAATTCCATTATTTAAAAAAATAAAATAAAATTTTAATTTAATTTTAAATTTTATTTGTGTCTAAAATATATTTTAATTTAAATAAGTTAAATAAAAAAAATTTGTGTTTCTTCTAACGTTAATACTATACGATTCGCCACTAAAAATTATATCCATTGTCGTTTTTAGTTTGGGAGCGGCTCCCTATACTTTTTTTCGTAAATTAATCTTCTTTTTTTTCTATTTTTTTTTTTTTTTTTTTGTAAAATTATAATTTTCCTTTTACACAAAACACAGAAAAATAGATTAAAAGAAGAAAAAAAATAATTTCGAAATTTTTTCGATATTTATACAAATATAAATTTTTATCTGAATTTTTGTGTGTGGCTAAATTTATTTTTCGAAAAAATGCAATAGTATTAGTTATTATATTCATTCCTGGTGATGAATAAGATTCAAAAAACTTTCTGACAATTATTGTAGAGACATATATACGTGTATATGAGTATAAAAGGATGTTTTTCTGTATTTAAGGATGTGGTATCGGGGTTTTTTAAACTTTCCAGTATTATACGAAAAGTCCTTATAGATTTTTATGAAAGAATCATATGAGAAAAACAAGAAAAGTTAAAAAAAAATAAAATATGTATAAATTAAAAATATCATTTAGCGCATGCTTAATAAATGTTTGTGATTTTTTTTTAATGAAAAAGGCAAACAAAAAAGAAATTGTTTTTGAAAATATATTTTTCGAAGATACAATTTTTTTTTTAGATAGTAGATTTTATTTTTATTTGTTTATGTTTAGTAATAAAAAATGTTGGCAAATATTTTTTGTATAATAAACTTTTTCCTAAATATAAATTTTATTTCGTGTAGTTATCAAAATCAATTTATGTATATCTATCATAATAAGATAATATTCGAAAATAGGGAAATTTGGTTAAAATTAATGTTGAATAACAGAAAGTTTGAATATTAAAGACAGTGTTGCATTTTTTTTTTTTGAAAAAAACAATATACATAATCTAAATTAAATATTTATGGGGTCGAGTTATATCATAAGAAATATTGTATTATCTTGGGATTATATGAAGAATAATATTATTGGGATTTTACTTTTACTTTTAAATTCAAATTGTTATCAAAATTTACTATTTACTATTTTTCATATTTTAAAATTTCAATTTGATATTTTGAATATATTTTTTAGGAGAGTGTCGATTGAAATTAATATTTGATTAATTGATTGGCTCAGTCGTAATGCGGGTATTACAATGGCTTGAAAATTTCAATTTTTCAGAAACTATCCATTTAGAGGGAGAGGTAATATTTCTTATATGAGAAAAAGATATGAGTGCGAGTAACACGCTATATTGAAAAAAATCCAAAAAAAATCCATGTCGCTAATGATTTGTCACTGCGTAGCTGCAACAAAACCATTTCTGTCAAAAAAATCGAAATTTTTTTGGATTTTTTTTGTATATTTTTTGACATTCATGATTTTTTTCAATATTTAAGCATTTTTTTTATTATTTTATTACAAATCGCCGCTTGAATACTTGTTTGCTTCATACGCCATTTTAGAGTTTTTTGAGTTACGACCATATCTGTAGTGTTTGGGAGATTCTCTTTTTAAAACTGCAATTCGTTTTTTCTTATCTCTAATAGTTGAGATATCGAGTAGCAGTTTTGCTCCACATCCAATTTTTTTTTTTTCAATGCTTGCTTGCCTCATTTCTCAAAAATCAGAAAAAAGGTAGCACGTAGAGCAACTTTTCTATACATTTTTCAAGTTATTTTTATTAAATGTTTTTTTGCTCTATATAAATGAGCAATGTACATGAAACATTAACATTAATATTAAATTATTTTTTTTGCTCCATATCCATTGCTCATTGATATAGAACTTTAATGCCAAATTTTTTTTTTTACTTTTGCCTTATATCCATAGTAATTTTCATAGTCATTATATTATAAGATGGACATGGAGCCGTGCCAGTTATCTTCGGGACCCGTCTTGAAACACGGACCAAGAAGTCTAACATGTGTAAATTGTAAGTTGCAAATTTAGGGTGGATATGGAGCAAAGTGAAAATGTCAGAGGCGTATGAAGCAAACAAGTATTCGAGCAGCGAAATATCTTTGACAGATTAAAAAACAAAAACAATATATTTGACAGCATCAATACGACACTATAGTTGTCTCTCATTGAAAAATATTTGTGTTTCAGTCGCACAAAGAGACATTTTTTAGTTTTTTTTTGGATTTTGTCAAGCCATTGTCATACGGCCATAAGTATTTTTCTTGATATCTGGAAGCTTAGAACCTTATGAAGAAAAACCTATATGAATTTAAATAAATTTTTACACGATTCTTAACTAATTTGTTAACCAAAAAGGTAGTAATTATGTCAAACAGCTAAAATAACGAAATTAAATTATGTTAACTTTAATCTTAGAGATCTGCAATACTTTCGATTTTTAAAAACATATTTAATCATAATCGTAAAAAGAATTGTGTACAACAAGAAAATGTGATTAATTAATATAAATTTGTATAATGTATCTTATCTCTGCTTATCATTTAGAAAAATTAGCTTACACGACAACCATTAACTCATTTGTTATCATTTCACATTATTGAAAATAAGAGGACTCTCTATAAAAAATTAAAACCTTCACTGTTAAAAATATGTTATGCATGCGACGCCATCTTTGATAATTGTGGGAAATTATAATAGCGCCGAAAAAGCTCTAAATATATTCGAATTATAAAATTATTTAAATTATGATAAACCAAAACCATAGACACAAAGTATTTATGTTCTTAACCACAAACTCGTTATTTCAGCTTTCTTAACAAAGATATTATATTCACCAGCGAACTCATATTAGCGACATAATGTTTTCAGTTTTTTAAATCTTTTTAAATTTTTGAATATCTTTATATTATATACGGCTTTGATTAATAGTTAAAATGTTAATATATGAAAGAGGATGTATGTACTACGAGTGTCTTATAGACTCGTATACTGTTTTAAATTAAAAGTAATTAAAATACCTATATTTTCACACAGTATACGTATAGATAGTATTGAGTATTGTCATACTCAACTCATACTTACCTTTATCAGTAATAGAAAAATACTGTATTTGGTGGCTAAAAGCCATTGGGTATGTAGTACGAGTGTCTTGTAGACTCGTATACTGTTTTAAATTAAAGGTAATTAAAATACCTATATTTTGACATAGTATACGTATAGAATAGATAGTATTGAGTATTGTCATACTCAAATCATACTTACCTTTATCAGTAATAGAAAAATACTGTATTTGGTGGCTAAAAGCCACTGGGTATGTACTACGAGTGTCTTATAGACTCGTATACTGTTTTAAATTAAAGGTAATTAAAATACCTATATTTTGACATAGTATAAGTATAGATAGTATTGAATATTGTCATACTCAACTCATACTTACTTTTATCAGTAATAGAAAAATACTGTATTTGGTGACTAAAAGCCACTGGGTATATACTACGAGTGTCTTATTGACTCGTATACTGTTTTAAATTAAAGGCAATTAAAATACCTATATTTTGACATAGTATACGTATAGATAGTATTGAGTATTGTCATATTCAACTCATACTTACTTTTATCAGTAATAGAAAAATACTGTATTTGGTGGCTAAAAGCCACTGGGTATGTAATGTACTACGAGTGTCTTATAGACTCGTATACTGTTTTAAATTAAAAGTAATTAAAAAACCTATATTTTGACATTGTATACGTATAGATAGTATTTAGTATTGTCATACTCAAATTATACTTACCTTTATCAGTAATAGAAAAATACTGTATTTGGTGGCTAAAAGCCACTGGGTATGTACTACGAGTGTCTTATAGACTCGTATACTGTTTTAAATTAAAGGTAATTAAAATACCTATATTTTGACATAGTATAAGTATAGATAGTATTGAGTATTGTCGTACTCAACTCATACCTACTTTTATCAGTAATAGAAAAATACTGTATTTGGTGGCTAAAAGCCACTGGGTATGTATTACGAGTGTCTTATAGACTCGTATACTGTTTTAAATTAAAGGTAATTAAAAAACCTATATTTTTACATTGTATACGTATAGATAGTATTTAGTATTGTCATACTCAACTCATACTTACTTTTATCAGTAATAGAAAAATACTGTATTTGGTGGCTAAAAGCCACTGGGTATGTATTACGAGTGTCTTGTAGACTCGTATACTGTTTTAATTAAAGGTAATTAAAATACCTATATTTTGACATAGTATACGTATAGATAGTATTGAGTATTGTCATACTCAAATCATACTTACTTTTATCAGTAATAGAAAAATACTGTATTTGGTGACTAAAAGGCACTGGGTATGTACTACGAGTGTCTTATAGACTCGTAAACTGTTTTAAATTAAAGGTAATTAAAATACCTATATTTTGACACAGTATACGTATAGATAGTATTGAGTATTGTCGTACTCAACTCATACTTACTTTTATCAGTAATAGAAAAATACTGTATTTGGTGGCTAAAAGCCACTGGGTATGTATTACGAGTGTCTTGTAGACTCGTATACTGTTTTAATTAAAGGTAATTAAAATACCTATATTTTGACATAGTATACGTATAGATAGTATTAAAAAACCCAATTAAAATACCTATATTTTGACACAGTATATGTATAGATAGTATTGAGTATTGTCGTACTCAAATCATACTTACCTTTATCAGTAATAGAAAAATACTGTATTTGGTGGCTAAAAGCCACTGGGTATGTACTACGAGTGTCTTATAGACTCGTATACTGTTTTAAATTAAAAGTAATTAAAATACCTATATCTTGACATAGTATACGTATAGATAGTATTGAGTATTGCCATACTCAAATCATACTTACTTTTATCAGTAATAGAAAAATACTGTATTTGGTGACTAAAAGGCACTGGGTATGTACTACGAGTGTCTTATAGACTCGTATACTGTTTTAAATTAAAGGTAATTAAAATACCTATATTTTGACATAGTATAAGTATAGATAGTATTGAATATTGTCATACTCAACTCATACTTACTTTTATCAGTAATAGAAAAATACTGTATTTGGTGACTAAAAGCCACTGGGTATATACTACGAGTGTCTTATTGACTCGTATACTGTTTTAAATTAAAGGCAATTAAAATACCTATATTTTGACACAGTATACGTATAGATAGTATTGAGTATTGTCGTACTCAACTCATACTTACTTTTATCAGTAATAGAAAAATACTGTATTTGGTGGCTAAAAGCCACTGGGTATGTACTACGAGTGTCTTATAGACTCGTATACTGTTTTAAATTAAAGGTAATTAAAATACCTATATTTTGACATAGTATAAGTATAGATAGTATTGAGTATTGTCGTACTCAACTCATACCTACTTTTATCAGTAATAGAAAAATACTGTATTTGGTGGCTAAAAGCCACTGGGTATGTACTACGAGTGTCTTATAGACTCGTATACTGTTTTAAATTAAAAGTAATTAAAAAACCTATATTTTGACATTGTATACGTATAGATAGTATTTAGTATTGTCATACTCAACTCATACTTACTTTTATCAGTAATAGAAAAATACTGTATTTGGTGGCTAAAAGCCACTGGGTATGTATTACGAGTGTCTTATAGACTCGTATACTGTTTTAAATTAAAGGTAATTAAAATACCTATATTTTGACACAGTATACGTATAGATAGTATTGAGTATTGTCGTACTCAAATCATACTTACTTTTATCAGTAATAGAAAAATACTGTATTTGGTGACTAAAAGGCACTGGGTATGTACTACGAGTGTCTTATAGACTCGTATACTGTTTTAAATTAAATGTAATTAAAATACCTATATTTTGACATAGTATACGTATAGATAGTATTGAGTATAGTCATACTCAACTCATACTTACTTTTATGAGTAATAGAAAAATACTGTATTTGGTGGCTAAAAGCCACTGGGTATGTATTACGAGTGTCTTATAGACTCGTATACTGTTTTAAATTAAAGGTAATTAAAATACCTATATTTTGACACAGTATACGTATAGATAGTATTGAGTATTGTCGTACTCAAATCATACTTACCTTTATCAGTAATAGAAAAATACTGTATTTGGTGGCTAAAAGCCACTGGGTATGTACTACGAGTGTCTTATAGACTCGTATACTGTTTTAAATTAAAAGTAATTAAAATACCTATATCTTGACATAGTATACGTATAGATAGTATTGAGTATTGTCATACTCAAATCATACTTACTTTTATCAGTAATAGAAAAATACTGTATTTGGTGACTAAAAGGCACTGGGTATGTACTACGAGTGTCTTATAGACTCGTAAACTGTTTTAAATTAAAGGTAATTAAAATACCTATATTTTGACACAGTATACGTATAGATAGTATTGAGTATTGTCGTACTCAACTCATACTTACTTTTATCAGTAATAGAAAAATACTGTATTTGGTGGCTAAAAGCCACTGGGTATGTATTACGAGTGTCTTGTAGACTCGTATACTGTTTTAATTAAAGGTAATTAAAATACCTATATTTTGACATAGTATACGTATAGATAGTATTAAAAAACCCAATTAAAATACCTATATTTTGACACAGTATATGTATAGATAGTATTGAGTATTGTCGTACTCAAATCATACTTACCTTTATCAGTAATAGAAAAATACTGTATTTGGTGGCTAAAAGCCACTGGGTATGTACTACGAGTGTCTTATAGACTCGTATACTGTTTTAAATTGAAAGTAATTAAAATACCTATATCTTGACATAGTATACGTATAGATAGTATTGAGTATTGCCATACTCAAATCATACTTACTTTTATCAGTAATAGAAAAATACTGTATTTGGTGACTAAAAGGCACTGGGTATGTACTACGACTGTCTTATAGACTCGTAAACTGTTTTAAATTAAAGGTAATTAAAATACCTATATTTTGACACAGTATACGTATAGATAGTATTGAGTATTGTCATACTCAACTCATACTTACTTTTATCAGTAATAGAAAAATACTGTATTTGGTGGCTAAAACCCACTGGGTATGTATTACGAGTGACTTATAGACTTATATACTGTTTTAAATTAAAAGTAATTAAAAAACCTATATTTTGACATAGTATACGTATAGATAGTATTGAGTATTGTCATACTCAACTCATACTTACTTTTATCAGTAATAGAAAAATACTGTATTAGGTGACTAAAAGCCACTGGGTATGTACTACGAGTGTCTTATAGACTCGTATACTGTTTTAAATTAAAGGTAATTAAAATACCTATATTTTGACATAGTATACATATAGATAGTATTAAAAAACCCAATTAATATACCTATATTTTGACATAGTATACGTATAGAATAGATAGTATTGAGTATTGTCATACTCAAATCATACTTACCTTTATCAGTAATAGAAAAATACTGTATTTGGTGGCTAAAAGCCACTGGGTATGTACTACGAGTGTCTTATAGACTCGTATACTGTTTTAAATTAAAGGTAATTAAAATACCTATATTTTGACATAGTATACGTATAGAATAGATAGTATTGAGTATTGTCATACTCAAATCATACTTACCTTTATCAGTAATAGAAAAATACTGTATTTGGTGGCTAAAAGCCACTGGGTATGTACTACGAGTGTCTTATAGACTCGTATACTGTTTTAAATTAAAGGTAATTAAAATACCTATATTTTGACATAGTATACGTAAAGATAGTATTGAGTATTGTCATACTCAAATCATACTTACTTTTATCAGTAATAGAAAAATACTGTATTTGGTGACTAAAAGGCACTGGGTATGTACTACGAGTGTCTTATAGACTCGTATACTGTTTTAAATTAAAGGTAATTAAAATACCTATATTTTGACACAGTATACGTATAGATAGTATTGAGTATTGTCGTACTCAAATCATACTTACCTTTATCAGTAATAGAAAAATACTGTATTTGGTGGCTAAAAGCCACTGGGTATGTACTACGAGTGTCTTATAGACTCGTATACTGTTTTAAATTAAAAGTAATTAAAATACCTATATCTTGACATAGTATACGTATAGATAGTATTGAGTATTGTCATACTCAAATCATACTTACTTTTATCAGTAATAGAAAAATACTGTATTTGGTGACTAAAAGGCACTGGGTATGTACTACGAGTGTCTTATAGACTCGTATACTGTTTTAAATTAAAGGTAATTAAAATACCTATATTTTGACACAGTATACGTATAGATAGTATTGAGTATTGTCGTACTCAACTCATACTTACTTTTATCAGTAATAGAAAAATACTGTATTTGGTGGCTAAAAGCCACTGGGTATGTATTACGAGTGTCTTGTAGACTCGTATACTGTTTTAATTAAAGGTAATTAAAATACCTATATTTTGACATAGTATACGTATAGATAGTATTAAAAAACCCAATTAAAATACCTATATTTTGACACAGTATATGTATAGATAGTATTGAGTATTGTCGTACTCAAATCATACTTACCTTTATCAGTAATAGAAAAATACTGTATTTGGTGGCTAAAAGCCACTGGGTATGTACTACGAGTGTCTTATAGACTCGTATACTGTTTTAAATTAAAAGTAATTAAAATACCTATATCTTGACATAGAATACGTATAGATAGTATTGAGTATTGCCATACTCAAATCATACTTACTTTTATCAGTAATAGAAAAATACTGTATTTGGTGACTAAAAGGCACTGGGTATGTACTACGAGTGTCTTATAGACTCGTAAACTGTTTTAAATTAAAGGTAATTAAAATACCTATATTTTGACATAGTATACATATAGATAGTATTAAAAAACCCAATTAATATACCTATATTTTGACATAGTATACGTATAGAATAGATAGTATTGAGTATTGTCATACTCAAATCATACTTACCTTTATCAGTAATAGAAAAATACTGTATTTGGTGGCTAAAAGCCACTGGGTATGTACTACGAGTGTCTTATAGACTCGTATACTGTTTTAAATTAAAGGTAATTAAAATACCTATATTTTGACATAGTATACGTATAGAATAGATAGTATTGAGTATTGTCATACTCAAATCATACTTACCTTTATCAGTAATAGAAAAATACTGTATTTGGTGGCTAAAAGCCACTGGGTATGTACTACGAGTGTCTTATAGACTCGTATACTGTTTTAAATTAAAGGTAATTAAAATACCTATATTTTGACATAGTATACGTAAAGATAGTATTGAGTATTGTCATACTCAAATCATACTTACTTTTATCAGTAATAGAAAAATACTGTATTTGGTGACTAAAAGGCACTGGGTATGTACTACGAGTGTCTTATAGACTCGTATACTGTTTTAAATTAAAGGTAATTAAAATACCTATATTTTGACACAGTATACGTATAGATAGTATTGAGTATTGTCATACTCAACTCATACTTACTTTTATCAGTAATAGAAAAATACTGTATTTGGTGGCTAAAAGCCACTGGGTATGTACTACGAGTGTCTTATAGACTCGTATACTGTTTTAAATTAAAGGTAATTAAAATACCTATATTTTGACACAGTATACGTATAGATAGTATTGAGTATTGTCATATTCAACTCATACTTACTTTTATCAGTAATAGAAAAATACTGTATTTGGTGACTAAAAGGCACTGGGTATGCACTACGAGTGTCTTATAGACTCGTATACTGTTTTAAATTAAAGGTAATTAAAATACCTATATTTTGACATAGTATACATATAGATAGTATTGAGTATTGTCATACTCAACTCATACTTACTTTTATGAGTAATAGAAAAAAACTGTATTAGGTGACTAAAAGCCACTGGGTATGTACTACGAGTGTCTTATAGACTCGTATACTGTTTTAAATTAAAGGTAATTAAAATACCTATATTTTGACATAGTATACGTATAGATAGTATTGAGTATTGTCTTACTCAACTCATACTTACTTTTATCAGTAATAGAAAAATACTGTATTAGGTGACTAAAAGCCACTGGGTATGTACTACGAGTGTCTTATAGACTCGTATACTGTTTTAAATTAAAGGTAATTAAAATACCTATATTTTGACATAGTATACGTATAGATAGTATTGAGTATTGTCATACTCAACTCATACTTACTTTTATGAGTAATAGAAAAAAACTGTATTAGGTGACTAAAAGCCACTGGGTATGTACTACGAGTGTCTTATAGACTCGTATACTGTTTTAAATTAAAGGTAATTAAAATACCTATATTTTGACACAGTATACGTATAGATAGTATTGAGTATTGTCATATTCAACTCATACTTACTTTTATCAGTAATAGAAAAATACTGTATTTGGTGACTAAAAGGCACTGGGTATGCACTACGAGTGTCTTATAGACTCGTATACTGTTTTAAATTAAAGGTAATTAAAATACCTATATTTTGACATAGTATACGTATAGATAGTATTGAGTATTGTCTTACTCAACTCATACTTACTTTTATCAGTAATAGAAAAATACTGTATTAGGTGACTAAAAGCCACTGGGTATGTACTACGAGTGTCTTATAGACTCGTATACTGTTTTAAATTAAAAGTAATTAAAATACCTATATTTTGACACCGTATACGTATAGATAGTATTGAGTATTGTCATACTCAACTCATACTTACTTTTATCAGTAATAGAAAAATACTGTATTAGGTGACTAAAAGCCACTGGGTATGTACTACGAGTGTCTTATAGACTCGTATACTGTTTTAAATTAAAGGTAATTTAAAACAGTATACGATATTTTGACATAGTATACGTATAGATAGTATTGAGTATTGTCGTACTCAACTCATACTTACTTTTATCAGTAATAGAAAAATACTGTATTTGGTGGCTAAAAGCCACTGGGTATGTACTACGAGTGTCTTATAGACTCGTATACTGTTTATATTAAAGGTAATTAAAATACCTATATTTTGACATAGTATACGTATAGATAGTATTGAGTATTGTCATACTCAAATCATACTTACTTTTATCAGTAATAGAAAAATACTGTATTTGGTGGCTAAAAGCCACTGGGTATGTATTACGAGTGTCTTATAGACTAGTATACTGTTTTAAATTAAAGGTAATTAAAATACCTATATTTTGACATAGTATACGTATAGTTAGTATTCAGTATTGTCATACTCAAATCATACTTACTTTTATCAGTAATAGAAAAATACTGTATTTGGTGACTAAAAGCCACTGGGTATGTACTACGAGTGTCTTATAGACTCGTATACTGTTTTAAATTAAAGGTAATTAAAATACCTATATTTTGACATAGTATACGTATAGATAGTATTGAGTATTGTCATACTCAAATCATACTTACTTTTATCAGTAATAGAAAAATACTGTATTTGGTAGCTAAAAGCCACTGGGTGTGTACTACGAGTATCTTATAGACGACGAGTGTCTTATAGACTCGTATACTGTTTTAAATTAAAGGTAATTAAAATACCTATATTTTGACATAGTATACGTATAGATAGTATTGAGTATTGTCATACTCAAATCATACTTACTTTTATCAGTAATAGAAAAATATTGTATTTGGTGACTAAAAGCCACTGGGTATGTACTACGAGTGTCTTATAGACTCGTATACTGTTTTAAATTAAAGGTAATTAAAATACCTATATTTTGACATAGTATACGTATAGATAGTATTGAGTATTGTCATACTCAAATCATACTTACTTTTATCAGTAATAGAAAAATACTGTATTTGGTGGCTAAAAGCCACTGGGTGTGTACTACGAGTGTCTTATAGACTCGTATAGTGCTTTAAATTAAAGGTAATTAAAATACCTATATTTTGACATAGTAAACGTATAGATAGTATTGAGTATTGTCGTACTCAACTCATACTTACTTTTATCAGTAATAGAAAAATACTGTATTTGGTGACTAAAAGCCACTGGGTGTGTACTACGAGTGTCTTATAGACTCGTATACTGTTTTAAATTAAAAGCAATTAAAATACCTATATTTTGACATGGTATACGTATAGATAGTATTGAGTATTGTCATATTCAACTCATACTTACTTTTATCAGTAATAGAAAAATACTGTATTTGGTGGCTAAAAGCCACTGGGTGTGTACTACGAGTGTCTTATAGACTCGTATACTGTTTTAAATTAAAGGTAATTAAAATACCTATATTTTGACATAGTATACGTATAGATAGTATTGAGTATTGTCATATTCAACTCATACTTACTTTTATCAGTAATAGAAAAATACTGTATTTGGTGGCTAAAAGCCAGTGGGTATGTACTACGAGTGTCTTATAGACTCGTATACTGCTTTAAATTAAAGGTAATTAAAATACCTATATTTTGACATAGTATACGTATAGATAGTACTGAGTATTGTCGTACTCAACTCATACTTACTTTTATCAGTAATAGAAAAATACTGTATTTGGTGACTAAAAGCCACTGGGTGTGTACTACGAGTGTCTTATAGACTCGTATACTGTTTTAAATTAAAAGTAATTAAAATACCTATATTTTGACATAGTATACGTATAGATAGTATTGAGTATTGTCATATTAAACTCATACTTACTTTTATCAGTAATAGAAAAATACTGTATTTGGTGGGTAAAAGCCACTGGGTGTGTACTACGAGTGTCTTATAGACTCGTATACTGTTTTAAATTAAAGGTAATTAAAATACCTATATTTTGACGTATAGATAGTATTGAGTATTGTCATATTCAACTCATACTTACTTTTATCAGTAATAGAAAAATACTGTATTTGGTGGCTAAAAGCCACTGGGTATGTACTACGAGTGTTTTCTAGACTCGTATACTGTTTTAAATTAAAGGTAATTCAAATACCTATATTTTGACATAGTATACGTATAGATAGTATTGAGTATTGTCATACTCAAATCTAACTTACTTTTATCAGTAATAGAAAAATACTGTATTTGGTGGCTAAAAGCCACTGGGTATGTACTACGAGTGTCTTCTAGACTCGTATACTGTTTTAAATTAAAGGTAATTCAAATACCTATATTTTGACATAGTATACGTATAGATAGTATTGAGTATTGTCATACTCAAATCTAACTTACTTTTATCAGTAATAGAAAAATACTGTATTTGGTGACTAAAAGCCACTGGGTATGTACTACGAGTGTCTTATAGACTCGTATACTGTTTTAAATTAAAGGTAATTAAAATACCTATATTTTGACACAGTATACGTATAGATAGTATTGTGTATTGTCATACTCAACTCATACTTACTTTTATCAGTAATAGAAAAATACTGTATTTGGTGGCTAAAAGCCACTGGGTATGTTGGTTGGTTGGTTGGTTTAAGTGGCGAGCCTCTTGATCCGGCTGTTCAAGAGGCTCCAATTAACGCTATAGCGCCGTTTTGCTACCACTGGCCTCGTGAACCACCAATTTCAAGTATGGAATGAGAGAAAGTAGATTAAAGCCACCCTGTGGCATTTAGGAAATGTACCATATCTGTTGGTAGTATTGTGGCTAGGTTGCTGAGATTGTCAAGAAAAGGACTGCCCAGAAAACAGTATCTAGCTCTGGCTAGCGCTGGGCACTTACAAGTGTAGTGCATTACAGTTTCCCTCTCGTCCGGTTCTTGACAGCTACGGCAGGATAGGTGGAAGGGGATGCCTAGTCTGGCTGCATGTTCACCGATTGGCCAATGCCCAGTAAACACCGCTAGTATTCTGGCAATGTTTTTGCGCGAGTAGTTCAGGAGATCAGCTGTTCTCCTACTTCAATACCGGGGCCATGTTTTTTTGGATGTTTTACATGTTGCTAAGTTCACCCATCTAAGGTTAGCTAGCAATTGGAAGTGAAGGAGGATATTCCGTTTTATACTATTGATTGGAGGGTTCACCTCTTCCGCAAGCAATGCGTCTAGGCCTGAACCCATGCGTGCCAGTTCATCGGCTTTCTCGTTACCTACAATATTCCTATGACCTGGAACCCAAAGTAACGTGACCTCGAACCGGTTACTTATATGCGCTAGCTCTACTGAGCATGCTTTGACCAGCTTAGATGAAATATAAGGAGATTTTAAGGCTAGGATAGCAGCCTGGCTATCCGTGACTATAGCCACCCTGCGCTTAGGCGATGGGTCGTTCTTGACAAGTAAGCAGGCTTTCCAGATAGCCAGCATTTCCGCCTGGAAAACACTAGAGCTATCCGGAAATCTATAGGAAAGGGCTATTTCCAGCGATTCTGAGTAGACACCGCCAACACCACAGTCCATCTTTGAACCATCAGTGAACAGTACTGAGTCGAACCCATTCAGAAGGCCTGCTACCTTCCAATCACTGCGAGTCGGTATCTGAACCTTGAAGTTCTTATTAAGTATTAACTGGGGGATGGAATAGTCCGTGGACAAGGGGAGCAGTTCTCTAGCTAACGAGCTAAGAATACGGCTATGTCCGTAAGGTTTGTCACGCCAGTACCCACTTTCTCTGAGTCTGAGCGCGCTGCATGAGGCTAAGTATTTGGTGTGGAGATCAGTTGGGAGAAGGTGCAGAATTGTATTCAGGGCATCCCCCGGCGTTGTCCTTAACGCACCTGTGATGCAAATACATGCACTTCTCTGCACCCTACCTAGCATGGTACGGACATAATCCCTATCTAGGGCAGGCCACCATACTATTGAACCATAGGTGAGGATAGGTCTCACTATAGCAGTGTACAACCATAAAACCATACGAGGTTTTAATCCCCAACTTTTTCCAAGCATTTTTTTGCAAGAGTACAAAGCCGTGTAGGCTTTCTTGACTCTCTCCTCTATATTCCACCTCCAGTTCAACTTCGGGTCGAAAATCAACCCCAAGTATTTGACTTTGGAGGATAGATTCAGTGTTATACCGTCCAATTTTGGTCGAGAAAACACAGGTATTTTGGTTTTTGTGGTGAATAGCATCATTTCGGTTTTGCTAGGGTTGGCATTCAGACTACAGCTGCGGGCCCAGTTGCTAACCATACGTAAGGCTTGTTCCATAATTCCGCTAATTATATTAAGGAATTTGCCAGAAACCAGTATTACAAGGTCGTGCGCATAAGCGACGGCCATTATTCCTTCCTCTTGAAGTTTTGATAAGATTTTGTTCATTACAAGGAGCCATAATAGTGGAGACAGCACACCCCCCTGTGGCGTACCTCTATTAACATACCTAGTAATGTGACAGTTACCGAGGTCTGCTTGCACCTCCCGCGTATGAAGCATGTTGGCTATCCATAGTCTAAGTGGAGCTGCTACCTCCAGTTCCACCAGAGACTCTAGGACAGCGGACACGTGGATATTATTAAAAGCGCCTTCTATATCTAAGAAGGTGGCTAGGGTATATTCTTTATACTGGATGGATTTTTCTACCGTTTGCACAACTTCGTTCAGTGCAGTCTCAGTAGACTTACCTTTGCAGTAGGCATGTTGGAATTTGCACAATGGGGTTCTTTCTAAAACGCTTCTCAACTCCTGGTCAAGGATGCGCTCAAGGGTTTTTAGCATGAAGGATGAGAGACTAATTGGCCTGAAGTCTTTGGCCATTTCGTGTCCTCTTTTTCCCGCTTTTGGTATGAAGACAACCTTGACTCGCCTCCACCACTGTGGTATGTGGCCGAGTCTGAGGCTGCCCTTGAAAAGTTTTGTCATCCAAGGGATAACTAGCTGTATGGATTCCTGTAGCATCTTTGGGAAGATTCCATCAGGTCCAGAGGATTTATAGGGGGAAAAATTATCGATTGCCCAGGCAATTTTCTTTCCCGTTATAAGTGAGTTTAGCCACTCCCGTTGTGGCTCAGTATTTCCTAAGTCGCCTGTCTGGGCTACATCTTCAGCTTGCACCGTGCAACCTGGGAAATGTGTGTCTACTAACAGCTGCAGAGTCTCTGCAGATGATTCTGTCCAACTACCCTCCGCACTCTTGAGGAAGGACGGATTGGAATGTTCTTTGCTTAGGATTCTACTTAGTCTGGCGGAATCCCTAGTACTTTCAATGGATTCGCAATACTCTTGCCAATTCCTTTTTTTTGCCTCGTTAATTGCTTTTTTGTACTCACGAAGACGGTCCTTGTAGAGTTGCCATGAACCCTGCCTGTAGCAGACGTTGTAGGTTTCTCTAGTCACCTTTCGTAACTTAGTTAAATTGTCATCCCACCACGGAGGGAAAGACTTTTTACTACGCTTGATCGGACATGATACCTTGAATGAGACCTGCATGGCCTTGGTAAATTTGTCCGTCATTTCCTCTAGGGAATTAATGGTCGTTATTTCTGATTGGTTATCTATGGCTGATAACTTCCCTTTTAACACCGATCTAAACTTGGACCAGTCTGTGTTTTTGGGGTTTCTATACGGTTTGGGGCTTTCAGGATTTAAATTAACATTGAAGAGTATCCACTTGTGATCCGAGAAAGATCTTTTCTCTGATACTCTCCAGTTTTCTACTTTCAGGGAATTATTGTTGCTAATTAGGGTAATATCAATCACGTCTTCCCAGCCAGGGAATCTTTCCGAGCTCGGAAAAGTGAATGTTGGTGTGACCTTCACCACGGTAATGTCTTCATAGCTAAAATTAGAACAAAAATGTGTGATTATGTGTTTTCTAACTAGAATACACGTTCGTGGCTTACCATTGGCACCATCTACAAGCTTGTAGAATAGGTTATAGTCTTTGTGATTCAGACCTCTTATTCTGGAGGTGTTGATCCAGGGTTCCTGAATTAGGGCTATGTCGATGTCTTCCTCCCTTAGGAAGATCATCAGGTTATCCGAGGCGAATCTCGAATGCTGGAGATTAACCTGGACAACCCGTATCATCTGGCAAGCTACCTACCCCCGTCTCTTTGGCTAGAGATATCTCTTCTAGCAAGTCGCTTGCCTCATCTAACTCGTCAAGCTCGTCTGTATTCGCCTGGAATATCTTCAGTTTCGCTTGACGGATACCGAAACGAAGCTTGTTCTCAAGCTTCGCGAGGGGCACCAGGCTTTCCTCGTTAATCAAAAGGAGGTAGGACAAACTGCCTTGCTGCAGTTCCGTAGTATCCCCCTCCTTTTTGATAACCATCCAGTTGTCCATCGGGACATCTGGATTGTGTAATTGCAAGCACCGGAGAAGCTTCTCCCCCTCAATTTGCATCCTAGGCAGCCAAATGCGCGCTCTAGGTCTCCTCGGAATCTCCTTAGCTGGGATTAGACCAATCTTGGCATCCTCCCAGGCATCGCTAATCTTAGCGACACTGCTGCTAAGAAAATCCAGAGAAAACTGATCGACACACTTGACCACCCGGTAGCCCCTGACTACCTCGGATGAATCGAACCCCGGGATAGGCCCACCAGTGCTTGCAAGTAAATGATCCATAACCATCTCTGACAGTTTTGCCTCGATTTCCATCCAGAGCTTGGATGAAACTTTTCTGTTGGGATCTTTATCGTTGATGACAGCTACATTCAAGTGGCATCTGATGATGTCGCTTAGCTTTTTCGCTGTCATCTTCGATTTGGCACTAGTCTCCATCTTGGCGACCTTGGTACGTGCACCTGCTAAGGACTCATCTTGAGACCTATTTCTTTTATTAGCAGGCCGAACTTCAGATTGTTTTATTAGCAGGCCGAACTTCAAATCGTTGCACAATCTGAGTGTATTTTATCTTGTCTTCTGCATCGTTTTCGTGAGTATTCCCCTCAGCTTCATTTCGCGCAATCTTGCTCAAAATAAACTTTGCCTTGGAATACTCACGTTTGAGCAGGGTACCAGAACTTCTAAATTTCTTAATAGTACCAGGCTTGGTACTATCTGTGCTTGTAAGTGTAGTAGTACTATGGCTGGTACTTGCTACACCTACAGGTTTGTTTGTTATTGGTGTACTATGGCTGGTACTTTCGGTGACGTCCGAAGCTGGAGTACCGTAGCTGGTACTGTCACTTACCGTGTCACCCTTAATAGTCTCATGGCTGGAGGCTAGGAGTTCATCCTCCGAGGATGAACCGATATTTGGATTTGGTTTTAGTTGTTGTTGTTGTTGTTGTTTTTGTTTTGTTGTTGATAAAAGTTTCTTCATTGCTGTTCCCACGAGTTTGTCCGGAAATGAGAGTCCATCATGGCAGAGCCGACTTACCATGATAAGGCACTGAATACAACCGACCTTGCCTGGGCATCGGAGGGAGCTCGTTAACGACTGGTTTGACCCCCAGCCTTTCAGTCCTCGGCACGGCGCTCACACCACCACTGACATTAGGTCGCACACTGCATATTCGGTCTGTGTGCATGTTTAATATGTACACAGTTCCAGGGGCCACCACGAGGAGGTAATGCAGGCACTTGGCTAGGAACTTCTACAGTTGCAACATTTATACCCTAGGATACAAATGCCTACCCTGTAGAATCCCCACCCCGACCCCCCACTGGGTATGTACTACGAGTATCTTATTGACTCGTATACTGTTTTAAATTAAAGGTAATTAAAATACCTATATTTTGACATAGTATACGTATAGATAGTATTGAGTATTGTCATACTCAACTCATACTTACTTTTATGAGTAATAGAAAAATGCTGTATTTGGTGGCTAAAAGCCACTGGGTATGTACTACGAGTATCTTATTGACTCGTATACTGATTTAAATTAAAGGTAATTAAAATACCTATATTTGACATAGTATACGTATAGATAGTATTGAGTATTGTCATACTCAACTCATACTTAGTTTTATCAGTAATAGAAAAATGCTGTATTTGGTGGCTAAAAGCCACTGGGTATGTACTACGAGTATCTTATTGACTCGTATACTGATTTAAATTAAAGGTAATTAAAATACCTATATTTTGACATAGTATACGTATAGATAGTATTGAGTATTGTCATACTCAACTCATACTTACTTTTATGAGTAATAGAAAAATACTGTATTTGGTGGCTAAAAGCCACTGGGTATGTACTACGAGTGTCTTATAGACTCGTATAGTGCTTTAAATTAAATGTAATTAAAATACCTATATTTGACATAGTATACGTATAGATAGTATTGAGTATTGTCATACTCAACTCATACTTAGTTTTATCAGTAATAGAAAAATGCTGTATTTGGTGGCTAAAAGCCACTGGGTATGTACTACGAGTGTCTTATAGACTCGTATACTGTTTTAAATTAAAGGTAATTAAAATACCTATATTTTGACATAGTATACGTATAGATAGTATTGAGTATTGTCATACTCAACTCATACTTAGTTTTATCAGTAATAGAAAAATGCTGTATTTGGTGGCTAAAAGCCACTGGGTATGTAATACGAGTGTCTTATATACTCGTATACTGCTTTAAATTAAAGGTAATTAAAATACCTATATTTTGACATAGTATACGTATAGATAGTATTGAGTATTGTCGTACTCAACTAATACTTACTTTTATCAGTAATAGGAAAATACTGTATTTGGTGGCTAAAATCCACTGGGTATGTACTACGAGTGTCTTATAGACTCGTATACTGTTTTAAATTAAAGGTAATTAAAATACCTATATTTTGACATAGTATACGTATAGATAGTATTGAGTATTGTCGTACTCAAATCATACTTACTTTTATCAGTAATAGAAAAATACTGTATTTGGTGGCTAAAAGCCACTGGGTATGTATTACGAGTGTCTTATAGGCTCGTTTACTGTTTTAAATTAAAGGTAATTAAAATACCTATATTTTGACATAGTATACGTATAGATAGTATTGTGTATTGTGATACTCAACTCATACTTACTTTTATCAGTAATAGAAAAATACTGTATTTGGTGGCTAAAAGCCACTGGGTATGTACTACGAGTGTCTTATTGACTCGTATACTGTTTTAAATTAAAGGTAATTAAAATACCTATATTTTGACATAGTATACGTATAGATAGTATTGAGTATTGTCATACTCAACTCATACTTACTTTTATGAGTAATAGAAAAATACTGTATTTGGTGGCTAAAAGCCACTGGGTATGTACTACGAGTGTCTTATAGACTCGTATACTGTTTTAAATTAAAGGTAATTAAAATACCTATATTTTGACATAGTATACGTATAGATAGTATTGAGTATTGTCGTACTCAAAGCATACTTACTTTTAGCAGTAATAGAAAAATACTGTATTTGGTGGCTAAAAGCCACTGGGTATGTACTACGAGTGTCTTATAGACTCGTATAGTGCTTTAAATTAAAGGTAATTAAAATACCTATATTTTGACATAGTATACGTATAGATAGTATTGAGTATTGTCATACTCAACTCATACTTACTTTTATGAGTAATAGAAAAATACTGTATTTGGTGGCTAAAAGCCACTGGGTATGTACTACGAGTGTCTTATAGACTCGTATACTGTTTTAAATTAAATGTAATTAAAATACCTATATTTTGACATAGTATACGTATAAATAGTATTGAGTATTGTCATACTCAACTCATACTTACTTTTATGAGTAATAGAAAAATACTGTATTAAGTGACTAAAAGCCACTGGGTATGTACTACGAGTGTCTTATAACTCGTATACTGTTTTAAATTAAAGGTAATTAAAATACCTATATTTTGACATAGTATACGTATAGATAGTATTGAGTATTGTCATATTCTACTCATACTTACTTTTATCAGTAATAGAAAAATACTGTATTTGGTGGCTAAAAGCCACTGGGTATGTACTACGAGTGTCTTATAGACTCGTATACTGCTTTAAATTAAAGGTAATTAAAATACCTATATTTTTATTTATTTTTTTTTATTTTATTTTATTTTCAACAAAGCATTTACACTTTCTTAGAATTAGATAATGAGGTTGTTGTGCTATATATTACTCTACTATTAAATTAGTTAACAAAAAAAAATCTACTATTAAAAGTATAGACAACAAAGTAAATAAAAGTATCAACAATAGATATAAAATATTAAAAGAAGAAACTATGACTGCGGCAGATTCAGGAGTCTATGTTGCAGTAACTTAGAAGAAATATTAAAATCAATAAATAAATAAAATTTATTAAATTCCGTCATTAAACTGTTTATACCGGACAACATATTATAATTGGAGCGAGCAAAATTAACATTTAAAAGCCGGTATTGACGAACTCTAAAATTAGGAACATTGATATTAAATAGGCTTAGCAAATTTGGCGAATCAATATCAGACGAAAACAATCTGAATACAAAAATAGCTTTAGCAACTGACCTCCTTTCCGTAAGGGAATTAAGGTTAAGCAGCCTTAATCTAGACGAGTAAGACGGTAAATTGTTAGAGTCAGTCCAAGGGAGGCCTCTTAGGGCAAACTTAAGAAATCTCTTCTGAATTGCCTCCAAACGATTAACATGAATACAATAATACGGACACCATACAATGGACGCATATTCAAGAATAGAACGAATAAACGCGACAAACAAAGTTTTAATAACATATGGGTCAGAAAAATCAGCAGCATATCGCCTAATCATGCCCCACATTCTATTCGACTTGTTAACAATAAAGTCAATATGCATATTGTATGATAGTTTAGGGTCTAGCATAATTCCCAAATCTTTTACACAATATACCCGATTGACAATCTGGTCACCAATATTATACATACCAATATACGATTCCACACGACGAGAAAAAGTTATGACTGAACATTTATCGATATTAAGTGATAGTTGATTTTTTGAACACCACAGATAAAATTTATCCAAAATAATATTCAGTTTATGAAAACTATTAGCATCTTTACCGGACATATATATTTTAAAGTCATCAGCAAACATTAACAAATGACAATCGGGTAAGAATTTAACAATATCATTAACAAAGAGAATAAATAATAGTGGTCCAATATGGCTACCTTGCGGGACACCAGACGGTACCAGTATTTCACCAGATATACAATTACGGAATTTAACATATTGACACCTATTACATAAATAAGAAGTGAGCCATTTAACAAAAAGTTCCGGAAAACCCATTTTATGCAATTTGAAAAGCAATAAATTATGATTAACTCGATCAAATGCTTTGCTAAAATCAGTGTAAATAGCATCTACCTGGTTCCCTTTAGCAAATTCTGATGAAATAAAATTGGTAAATAAGAGGAGATTAGTAATCGTCGATCGTTTCTTCATGAATCCATGCTGATTATCGCATATTACTGTTTTACAATAAAAAAATAAATGATCTGTAACAAGTGCATCAAAAATCTTTGGAATAACTGATTGTTTGCAGATACCCCTATAATTATCAATTTTATTTTTGCGTCCAGATTTAAATATCGGTACTATGAATGAACTTTTCCATAATAAAGGAAAACAGCCACTTCTTAGCGATACATTAAACATATGACACAACACAGAATGTAGTTCAACAGCACAGTTACGAATGAAGCCTGATGGTATGCCGTCAGGTCCAGGATTAAAATTAAGTTCCATATTTTTAATGTAGTTAAAAGTTTCTTCAGCAGAAATATTGATTTCATTAAAAAGTACTTTGGAACTATCACCCATATAATTAAAAAAAGCTTTATCAGTTTGTATGTTATCATTGTTATAAACTGATTTAAAAAAAGAAGCAAACAAGTCACATGACGCTTGTGCTGTATCTGCCAAAATTTTTGCGGACATGATTTGATAGAATTCTGAATATTATTAATATACACAAAATATGCATTTGTTAATGAGGTTTTCAATTCAGATTTAATACTTCGATATATAACAAAATCTTCATCCGACATACTGAGACGCCATTTCCGATAAGCTCTATTTTTAAGTGTTTTTAAGTTGTTTGTTATCTCATTATTCCAGGGACACAAATCACATTCAGTGCCTCTTACAAAAATAACTGGAACGAATTTGAGAATAACATCACTAACTACCTGATAAAATTCCGAGCATAAATTATTAATATTATTTGATAATAGGAAACTACCCCAGTCATAGGAACTTAGAACGTTTGAAATATCAGTGTAATTAGCATTTTTAAAATCATACTTATAGCAAGAAACATTATCTAAATCATTTAAAATATTTAAGTTACAGAAAAGGTTAATAGATGGATGATAGACGTCTTCTTTAACAAGAGCATGAGCGCTTCTAGTGACCAGATTTTCCTCAGTAACATTAGAAAATATTAAGTCTAATGTACGGTCTTGAAAATTCTTAACAGGATTCAGTTGTAATAGACCAAGTGATTGTAATGTATCCACTATGTTTGTTTCTATTACATTAACAGCATTGATTGGACTAAGAAACGTACAATCTTTATCACCTGGTATCCAACGCAATCCAGGTTGGTTAAAATCACCAAAAATGTAGATGATGTCAGACGATCTCAACATATCATTCACAAAACGAAAAGCATCTAGGAATCTACTGACCTTTTCAAAGTTACTATTTGGTGGAACATAAGCAGCTACAATGTAAATAGTTGTTGAAGAATTCAAGATAATTTTGCTGCAACAAATTTCTATGTCAGAAAAGTTATGCAGATCCACATCCTTTACTTTGAAAACATTGTTAATAGCTATTAATACACCACCAAATCGTTGGTAAATACTATTTTCGGTTGATCTGTCGCATCTATTGACAAAGAAATTAGAAGGAAAAATATTATAATTATTAAAAGATTCATCTAAACCAGTTTCGGTTAAGATTATAATATCAGCAGAACAGCAATGCATATTTATCAGAAATTCATTATTCTTCGTTCTTAAGCCTCTTACATTTTGGTAGAAGAACGAAGATTCGTTAAGTTTTTTGGAGTTTTCTTAATTAAGCTCGTTCGGGGCGAAAATTCTCTAACCAAGATTCCAGGTGGCCACAGGTTATTATCCAACAGTTTTCGGCCAATGTTTGCTGGTGAAAAAATCTTAAACGAAGCTGAGATTTTACCAGGCAAATTCTCTGCAGTAAGGCACTGGCATCGTAAACTGTTCATGTCGAAACCTTTAGACATTAAATAATTCGAGATATCACTCGCTTTTGTTCCATATTCAAGTCTCGATATGAAAAGAACAAAAGGAGGAGGAACTACTTTCAAAACAAATGGCTCAGTTACAGTTTCTACATTATCAGCGATATCATTTACAGAAGAAGATAAAGTAGGCTCTAATTCAGTTGAAACTCTAACAATTTCGGAACTAATACCACGACTCACAGATGAAGAATTGTCATCAGCGGTGTCAGAAATTGGGTCCGCCACTAAATAGTTAATTACATCTGCATCAGTAGAATTTTTTTCCACACCGTCAGAATTATTGCCAACTGAAACAGGGGTATTAATTACGGTATTATCTCCCACTGGATGTTGTACTTTTTTATTATTTTTTTTTTTAGATTTATTCTTAGTTGAATTCGTATTAGAAATAACGGAATTGGAGTTCGGAACTTGTCGATTCAAGATCGAAGATTTTAGTACGGATTCTAGAGAATTTATTCTATCGTTAATTGTTGAAGTAACAATATCAAGTTTATCAGACAAACTACGGGCATTTTTATTTGTTCTGTTTAAATCAATTGGTAAGACACCATTCGATGTTTTCCAATTCACAAATATTTGTTTATCAGCCGGACATAACCATGTCGCTTTTTCGGCTAGTTTCGTAAAGCATTTGCAATCCGCACTAGAGTAGCTTAAGCATGCACAGTGATACCAGCGCTGACATAGCCCCTCGCAATAAATCGCATTATCATCATCGACAACCGTCTTATTGCACATAGGGCAATAATCAGTACCATCATAAACTGAAATGACAGAAGTACTTGCCATATTTATTATCTATGTATTTATAAATAATAAGTTGTCAACAAGTGAAACAGATTATTATAGAAAAAAAAATAATAATTTTCACTGATATTAATAAAGTTATGTATGCAAAACACTTTTAAAATTGTCAATATTTATAGTTGTTAAATGTACTGATCAATTTTTCATTAATTCAATTGTATTAAATTAATTCACAGTATTTCTTTCTCCAATCAATTATAAAACAACTTCAAAAATTTATAAACAATAACTGTCTATGTTTTATTGCAATGATTTTCAATTATATAAGTTTAATTGGAAATATTTTTAGTACAAAATTGATCTCATTAAATGCACAAAAAAGTATTTAAAACACATTCATTAACTGTCTATGCGTTTTTTCAAAGATTTTCAATTACATACATTTAATTGGAAATATTTTTAGTATAAAATTAATCTCATTAAATGCAGAAATAAAAGAATTTAAAACACAGTAAATTAAATATGAATGAAAATAACTGATTTTGCACTTTATTAATTTAAATAAAATTTTGCTCAACAAAAGTTAATATTATCTAATTCTTTAAAAGCACCAAATTTAATAAAATAATTAATGAATACTAATAAATAATTAGAAAAACCAAGATTTATTTAAATATCCGTGCAAAGCAATTAACGTAATAACTTTCTATTAATTTACAGAATAATGATAAGAGCGAACAATATACGTCTTTACGGTTTAAGAATTCAAATAAGAATGACATAGAATGAATGACATCAAATAAGAATGACATTTTGACATAGTATACGTATAGATAGTATTGAGTATTGTCATACTCAACTCATACTTACTTTTATCAGTAATAGAAAAATACTGTATTTGGTGACTAAAAGCCACTGGGTGTGTACTACGAGTGTCTTATAGACTCGTATACTGCTTTAAATTAAAGGTAATTAAAATACCTATATTTTGACATAGTATACGTATAGATAGTATTGAGTATTCTCGTACTCAAATCATACTTACTTTTATCAGTAATAGAAAAATACTGTATTTGGTAGCTAAAAGCCACTGGGTGTGTACTACGAGTGTCTTATAGACTCGTATACTGTTTTAAAATAAAAGTTAATTAAAATACCTATATTTTGACATAGTATACGTATAGATAGTATTGAGTATTGTCATATTCAACTCATACTTACTTTTATCAGTAATAGAAAAATACTGTATTTGGTGGCTAAAAGCCACTGGGTATGTACTACGAGTGTTTTCTAGACTCGTATACTGTTTTAAATTAAAGGTAATTCAAATACCTATATTTTGACATAGTATACGTATAGATAGTATTGAGTATTGTCATACTCAAATCTAACTTACTTTTATCAGTAATAGAAAAATACTGTATTTGGTGGCTAAAAGCCACTGGGTATGTACTACGAGTGTCTTCTAGACTCGTATACTGTTTTAAATTAAAGGTAATTCAAATACCTATATTTTGACATAGTATACGTATAGATAGTATTGAGTATTGTCATACTCAAATCTAACTTACTTTTATCAGTAATAGAAAAATACCGTATTTGGTGACTAAAAGCCACTGGGTATGTACTACGAGTGTCTTATAGACTCGTATACTGTTTTAAATTAAAGGTAATTAAAATACCTATATTTTGACACAGTATACGTATAGATAGTATTGTGTATTGTCATACTCAACTCATACTTACTTTTATCAGTAATAGAAAAATACTGTATTTGGTGGCTAAAAGCCACTGGGTATGTACTACGAGTATCTTATTGACTCGTATACTGTTTTAAATTAAAGGTAATTAAAATACCTATATTTTGACATAGTATACGTATAGATAGTATTGAGTATTGTCATACTCAACTCATACTTACTTTTATGAGTAATAGAAAAATACTGTATTTGGTGGCTAAAAGCCACTGGGTATGTACTACGAGTGTCTTATAGACTCGTATACTGTTTTAAATTAAATGTAATTAAAATACCTATATTTTGTCATAGTATACGTATAAATAGTATTGAGTATTGTCGTACTCAACTAATACTTACTTTTATCAGTAATAGAAAAATACTGTATTTGGTGGCTAAAATCCACTGGGTATGTACTACGAGTGTCTTATAGACTCGTATACTGTTTTAAATTAAAGGTAATGAAAATACCTATATTTGACATAGTATACGTATAGATAGTATTGAGTATTGTCATACTCAACTCATACTTACTTTTATGAGTAATAGAAAAATACTGTATTAAGTGACTAAAAGCCACTGGGTATGTACTACGAGTGTCTTATAACTCGTATACTGTTTTAAATTAAAGGTAATTAAAATACCTATATTTTGACATAGTATACGTATAGATAGTATTGAGTATTGTCATATTCTACTCATACTTACTTTTATCAGTAATAAAAAAATACTGTATTTGGTGGCTAAAAGCCACTGGGTATGTACTACTAGTGTCTTATAGACTCGTATACTCTTTTAAATTAAAGGTAATTAAAATACCTATATTTTGACATAGTATACGTATAGATAGTATTGAGTATTGTCATACTCAACTCATACTTAGTTTTATCAGTAATAGAAAAATGCTGTATTTGGTGACTAAAAGCCACTGGGTATGTACTACGAGTGTCTTATAGACTCGTATACTGTTTTAAATTAAATGTAATTAAAATACCTATATTTTGACATAGTATACGTATAGATAGTATTGAGTATTGTCATACTCAACTCATACTTACTTTTATGAGTAATAGAAAAATACTGTATTTGGTGGCTAAAAGCCACTGGGTATGTACTACGAGTGTCTTATAGACTCGTATACTGTTTTAAATTAAATGTAATTAAAATACCTATATTTTGACATAGTATACGTATAAATAGTATTGAGTATTGTCATACTCAACTCATACTTACTTTTATGAGTAATAGAAAAATACTGTATTAAGTGACTAAAAGCCACTGGGTATGTACTACGAGTGTCTTATAACTCGTATACTGTTTTAAATTAAAGGTAATTAAAATACCTATATTTTGACATAGTATACGTATAGATAGTATTGAGTATTGTCATATTCTACTCATACTTACTTTTATCAGTACATACCCAGTGGCTAAAAGCCACTGGGTATGTACTACGAGTGTCTTATAGACTCGTATACTGCTTTAAATTAAAGGTAATTAAAATACCTATATTTTGACATAGTATACGTATAGATAGTATTGAGTATTGTCATACTCAACTCATACTTACTTTTATCAGTAATAGAAAAATACTGTATTTGGTGACTAAAAGCCACTGGGTGTGTACTACGAGTGTCTTATAGACTCGTATACTGCTTTAAATTAAAGGTAATTAAAATACCTATATTTTGACATAGTATACGTATAGATAGTATTGAGTATTGTCATACTCAACTCATACTTACTTTTATCGGTAATAGAAAAATACTGTATTTGGTAGCTAAAAGCCACTGGGTGTGTACTACGAGTGTCTTATAGACTCGTATACTGTTTTAAAATAAAAGTTAATTAAAATACCTATATTTTGACATAGTATACGTATAGATAGTATTGAGTATTGTCATATTCAACTCATACTTACTTTTATCAGTAATAGAAAAATACTGTATTTGGTGGCTAAAAGCCACTGGGTATGTACTACGAGTGTTTTCTAGACTCGTATACTGTTTTAAATTAAAGGTAATTCAAATACCTATATTTTGACATAGTATACGTATAGATAGTATTGAGTATTGTCATACTCAAATCTAACTTACTTTTATCAGTAATAGAAAAATACTGTATTTGGTGGCTAAAAGCCACTGGGTATGTACTACGAGTGTCTTCTAGACTCGTATACTGTTTTAAATTAAAGGTAATTCAAATACCTATATTTTGACATAGTATACGTATAGATAGTATTGAGTATTGTCATACTCAAATCTAACTTACTTTTATCAGTAATAGAAAAATACCGTATTTGGTGACTAAAAGCCACTGGGTATGTACTACGAGTGTCTTATAGACTCGTATACTGTTTTAAATTAAAGGTAATTAAAATACCTATATTTTGACACAGTATACGTATAGATAGTATTGTGTATTGTCATACTCAACTCATACTTACTTTTATCAGTAATAGAAAAATACTGTATTTGGTGGCTAAAAGCCACTGGATATGTACTACGAGTATCTTATTGACTCGTATACTGTTTTAAATTAAAGGTAATTAAAATACCTATATTTTGACATAGTATACGTATAGATAGTATTGAGTATTGTCATACTCAACTCATACTTACTTTTATGAGTAATAGAAAAATACTGTATTTGGTGGCTAAAAGCCACTGGGTATGTACTACGAGTGTCTTATAGACTCGTATACTGTTTTAAATTAAATGTAATTAAAATACCTATATTTTGTCATAGTATACGTATAAATAGTATTGAGTATTGTCGTACTCAACTAATACTTACTTTTATCAGTAATAGAAAAATACTGTATTTGGTGGCTAAAATCCACTGGGTATGTACTACGAGTGTCTTATAGACTCGTATACTGTTTTAAATTAAAGGTAATGAAAATACCTATATTTGACATAGTAAACGTATAGATAGTATTGAGTATTGTCATACTCAACTCATACTTAGTTTTATCAGTAATAGAAAAATGCTGTATTTGGTGGCTAAAAGCCACTGGGTATGTACTACGAGTGTCTTATAGACTCGTATACTGTTTTAAATTAAAGGTAATTAAAATACCTATATTTTGACATAGTATACGTATAGATAGTATTGAGTATTGTCGTACTCAAAGCATACTTACTTTTATCAGTAATAGAAAAATACTGTATTTGGTGGCTAAAAGCCACTGGGTATGTACTACGAGTGTCTTATAGACTCGTATACTGTTTTAAATTAAATGTAATTAAAATACCTATATTTTGACATAGTATACGTATAAATAGTATTGATTATTGTCATAGTCAACTCATACTTACTTTTATGAGTAATAGAAAAATACTGTATTTGGTGGCTAAAAGCCACTGGGTATGTACTACGAGTGTCTTATATACTCGTATACTGCTTTAAATTAAAGGTAATTAAAATACCTATATTTTGACATAGTATACGTATAGATAGTATTGAGTATTCTCGTACTCAAATCATACTTACTTTTATCAGTAATAGAAAAATACTGTATTTGGTAGCTAAAAGCCACTGGGTATGTATTACGAGTGTCTTATAGACTCGTATACTGTTTTAAATTAAATGTAATTAAAATACCTATATTTTGACATAGTATACGTATAAATAGTATTGAGTATTGTCATACTCAACTCATACTTACTTTTATGAGTAATAGAAAAATACTGTATTTGGTGGCTAAAAGCCACTGGGTATGTACTACGAGTGTCTTATATACTCGTATACTGCTTTAAATTAAAGGTAATTAAAATACCTATATTTGGACATAGTATACGTATAGATAGTATTGAGTATTCTCGTACTCAAATCATACTTACTTTTATCAGTAATAGAAAAATACTGTATTTGGTCCCTAAAGGCCACTGGGTACGTACTACGAGTGTCTTATAGACTCGTATACTGTTTTAAATTAAAGGTAATTAAAATACCTATATTTTGACATAGTATACGTATAGATAGTATTGAGTATTCTCGTACTCAAATCATACTTACTTTTATCAGTAATAGAAAAATACTGTATTTGGTGGCTAAAAGCCACTGGGTATGTATTACGAGTGTCTTATAGACTCGTATACTGTTTTAAATTAAAGGTAATTAAAATACCTATATTTTGACATAGTATACGTATAGATAGTATTGAGTATTGTCATACTCAACTCATACTTACTTTTATCAGTAATAGAAAAATACTGTATTTGGTGGCTAAAAGCCACTGGGTATGTATTACGAGTGTCTTATAGACTCGTATACTGTTTTAAATTAAAGGTAATTAAAATACCTATATTTTGACATAGTATACGTATAGATAGTATTGAGTATTGTCATACTCAACTCATACTTACTTTTATCAGTAATAGAAAAATACTGTATTTGGTGACTAAAAGCCACTGGGTGTGTACTACGAGTGTCTTATAGACTCGTATACTGTTTTAAATTAAAAGTAATTAAAATACCTATATTTTAACATAGTATACGTATAGATAGTATTGAGTATTGTCATATTAAACTCATACTTACTTTTATCAGTAAAAGAAAAATACTGTATTTGGTGGCTAAAAGCCACTGGGTGTGTACTACGAGTGTCTTATAGACTCGTATACTGTTTTAAATTAAAGGTAATTAAAATACCTATATTTTGACATAGTATACGTATAGATAGTATTGAGTATTCTCGTACTCAAATCATACTTACTTTTATCAGTAATAGAAAAATACTGTATTTGGTGGCTAAAAGCCACTGGGTATGTACTACGAGTGTCTTATAGACTCGTATACTGTTTTAAATTAAAGGTAATTAAAATACCTATATTTTGACATAGTATACGTATAGATAGTATTGAGTATTGTCATACTCAACTCATACTTACTTTTATGAGTAATAGAAAAATACTGTATTTGGTGGCTAAAAGCCACTGGGTATGTACTACGAGTGTCTTATATAGTCGTATACTGCTTTAAATTAAAGGTAATTAAAATACCTATATTTTGACATAGTATACGTATAGATAGTATTGAGTATTGTCATACTCAACTCATACTTACTTTTATGAGTAATAGAAAAATACTGTATTTGGTGGCTAAAAGCCACTGGGTATGTACTACGAGTGTCTTATAGACTCGTATACTGTTTTAAATTAAAGGTAATTAAAATACCTATATTTTGACATAGTATACGTATAAATAGTATTGAGTATTGTCATACTCAACTCATACTTACTTTTATGAGTAATAGAAAAATACTGTATTTGGTGGCTACAAGCCACTGGGGATGTACTACGAGTGTCTTATATACTCGTATACTGTTTTAAATTAAATGTAATTAAAATACCTATATTTTGACATAGTATACGTATAAATAGTATTGAGTATTGTCATATTCAACTCATACTTACTTTTATGAGTAATAGAAAAATACTGTATTTGGTGGCTAAAAGCCACTGGGTATGTACTACGAGTGTCTTATATACTCGTATACTGTTTTAAATTAAAGGTAATTAAAATACCTATATTTTGACATAGTATACGTATAGATAGTATTGAGTATTCTCGTACTCAAATCATACTTACTTTTATCAGTAATAGAAAAATACTGTATTTGGTGGCTAAAAGCCACTGGGTATGTACTACGAGTGTCTTCTAGACTCGTATACTGTTTTAAATTAAAGGTAATTAAAATACCTATATTTTGACATAGTATACGTATAGATAGTATTGAGTATTGTCATATTCAACTCATACTTACTTTTATCAGTAATAGAAAAATACTGTATTTGGTGGCTAAAAGCCACTGGGTATGTACTACGAGTGTCTTATAGACTCGTATACTGCTTTAAATTAAAGGTAATTAAAATACCTATATTTTGACATAGTATACGTATAGATAGTATTGAGTATTGTCATACTCAACTCATACTTACTTTTATGAGTAATAGAAAAATACTGTATTTGGTGACTAAAAGCCACTGGGTGTGTACTACGAGTGTCTTATAGACTCGTATACTGTTTTAAATTAAAAGTAATTAAAATACCTATATTTTGACATAGTATACGTATAGATAGTATTGTGTATTGTCATATTAAACTCATACTTACTTTTATCAGTAATAGAAAAATACTGTATTTGGTGGCTAAAAGCCACTGGGTGTGTACTACGAGTGTCTTATAGACTCGTATACTGTTTTAAAATAAAAGTTAATTAAAATACCTATATTTTGACATAGTATACGTATAGATAGTATTGAGTATTGTCATATTCAACTCATACTTACTTTTATCAGTAATAGAAAAATACTGTATTTGGTGGCTAAAAGCCACTGGGTATGTACTACGAGTGTTTTCTAGACTCGTATACTGTTTTAAATTAAAGGTAATTCAAATACCTATATTTTGACATAGTATACGTATAGATAGTATTGAGTATTGTCATACTCAAATCTAACTTACTTTTATCAGTAATAGAAAAATACTGTATTTGGTGGCTAAAAGCCACTGGGTATGTACTACGAGTGTATTCTAGACTCGTATACTGTTTTAAATTAAAGGTAATTCAAATACCTATATTTTGACATAGTATACGTATAGATAGTATTGAGTATTGTCATACTCAAATATAACTTACTTTTATCAGTAATAGAAAAATACCGTATTTGGTGACTAAAAGCCACTGGGTATGTACTACGAGTGTCTTATAGACTCGTATACTGTTTTAAATTAAAGGTAATTAAAATACCTATATTTTGACACAGTATACGTATAGATAGTATTGTGTATTGTCATACTCAACTCATACTTACTTTTATCAGTAATAGAAAAATACTGTATTTGGTGGCTAAAAGCCACTGGGTATGTACTACGAGTATCTTATTGACTCGTATACTGTTTTAAATTAAAGGTAATTAAAATACCTATATTTTGACATAGTATACGTATAGATAGTATTGAGTATTGTCATACTCAACTCATACTTACTTTTATGAGTAATAGAAAAATACTGTATTTGGTGGCTAAAAGCCACTGGGTATGTACTACGAGTGTCTTATAGACTCGTATACTGTTTTAAATTAAATGTAATTAAAATACCTATATTTTGTCATAGTATACGTATAGATAGTATTGAGTATTGTCATACTCAACTCATACTTAGTTTTATCAGTAATAGAAAAATGCTGTATTTGGTGGCTAAAAGCCACTGGGTATGTACTACGAGTGTCTTATAGACTCGTATACTGTTTTAAATTAAAGGTAATTAAAATACCTATATTTTGACATAGTATACGTATAGATAGTATTGAGTATTGTCGTACTCAAAGCATACTTACTTTTATCAGTAATAGAAAAATACTGTATTTGGTGGCTAAAAGCCACTGGGTATGTACTACGAGTGTCTTATAGACTAGTATACTGTTTTAAATTAAATGTAATTAAAATACCTATATTTTGACATAGTATACGTATAAATAGTATTGAGTATTGTCATACTCAACTCATACTTACTTTTATGAGTAATAGAAAAATACTGTATTTGGTGGCTAAAAGCCACTGGGTATGTACTACGAGTGTCTTATATACTCGTATACTGCTTTAAATTAAAGGTAATTAAAATACCTATATTTTGACATAGTATACGTATAGATAGTATTGAGTATTCTCGTACTCAAATCATACTTACTTTTATCAGTAATAGAAAAATACTGTATTTGGTGGCTAAAAGCCACTGGGTATGTATTACGAGTGTCTTATAGACTCGTATACTGTTTTAAATTAAATGTAATTAAAATACCTATATTTTGACATAGTATACGTATAAATAGTATTGAGTATTGTCATACTCAAATCATACTTACTTTTATGAGTAATAGAAAAATACTGTATTTGGTGGCTAAAAGCCACTGGGTATGTACTACGAGTGTCTTATATACTCGTATACTGCTTTACATTAAAGGTAATTAAAATACCTATATTTTGACATAGTATACGTATAGATAGTATTGAGTATTCTCGTACTCAAATCATACTTACTTTTATCAGTAATAGAAAAATACTGTATTTGGTGGCTAAAAGCCACTGGGTATGTACTACGAGTGTCTTATAGACTCGTATACTGTTTTAAATTAAAGGTAATTAAAATACCTATATTTTGACATAGTATACGTATAGATAGTATTGAGTATTCTCGTACTCAAATCATACTTACTTTTATCAGTAATAGAAAAATACTGTATTTGGTGGCTAAAAGCCACTGGGTATGTATTACGAGTGTCTTATAGACTCGTATACTGTTTTAAATTAAAGGTAATTAAAATACCTATATTTTGATATAGTATACGTATAGATAGTATTGAGTATTGTCGTACTCAAATCATACTTACTTTTATCAGTAATAGAAAAATACTGTATTTGGTGGCTAAAAGCCACTGGGTATGTATTACGAGTGTCTTATAGACTCGTATACTGTTTTAAATTAAAGGTAATTAAAATACGTATATTTTGACATAGTATACGTATAGATAGTATTGAGTATTGTCGTACTCAAATCATACTTACTTTTATCAGTAATAGAAAAATACTGTATTTGGTGGCTAAAATCCACTGGGTATGTACTACGAGTGTCTTATAGACTCGTATACTGTTTTTAATTAAAGGTAATGAAAATACCTATATTTGACATAGTATACGTATAGATAGTATTGAGTATTGTCATACTCAACTTATACTTAGTTTTATCAGTAATAGAAAAATGCTGTATTTGGTGGCTAAAAGCCACTGGGTATGTACTACGAGTGTCTTATATACTCGTATACTGTTTTAAATTAAAGGTAATTAAAATACCTATATTTTGACATAGTATACGTATAGATAGTATTGAGTATTGTCGTACTCAAATCATACTTACTTTTATCAGTAATAGAAAAATACTGTATTTGGTGGCTAAAAGCCACTGGGTATGTACTACGAGTGTCTTATATACTCGTATACTGCTTTAAATTAAAGGTAATTAAAATACCTATATTTTGACATAGTATACGTATAGATAGTATTGAGTATTCTCGTACTCAAATCATACTTACTTTTATCAGTAATAGAAAAATACTGTATTTGGTGGCTAAAAGCCACTGGGTATGTATTACGAGTGTCTTATAGACTCGTATACTGTTTTAAATTAAAGGTAATTAAAATACCTATATTTTGACATAGTATACGTATAGATAGTATTGAGTATTGTCGTACTCAAAGCATACTTACTTTTATCAGTAATAGAAAAATACTGTATTTGGTGGCTAAAAGCCACTGGGTATGTACTACGAGTGTCTTATAGACTCGTATACTGTTTTAAATTAAATGTAATTAAAATACCTATATTTTGACATGGTATACGTATAGATAGTATTGAGTATTGTCATATTCAACTCATACTTACTTTTATGAGTAATAGAAAAATACTGTATTTGGTGGCTAAAAGCCACTGGGTATGTACTACGAGTGTCTTATAGACTCGTATACTGTTTTAAATTAAAGGTAATTAAAATACCTATATTTTGACATAGTATACGTATAAATAGTATTGAGTATTGTCATACTCAACTCATACTTACTTTTATGAGTAATAGAAAAATACTGTATTTGGTGGCTAAAAGCCACTGGGTATGTACTACGAGTGTCTTATATACTCGTATACTGCTTTAAATTAAAGGTAATTAAAATACCTATATTTTGACATAGTATACGTATAGATAGTATTGAGTATTCTCGTACTCAAATCATACTTACTTTTATCAGTAATAGAAAAATACTGTATTTGGTGGCTAAAAGCCACTGGGTATGTATTACGAGTGTCTTATAGACTCGTATACTGTTTTAAATTAAAGGTAATTAAAATACCTATATTTTGACATAGTATACGTATAGATAGTATTGAGTATTGTCATACTCAACTCATACTTACTTTTATGAGTAATAGAAAAATACTGTATTTGGTGGCTAAAAGCCACTGGGTATGTACTACGAGTGTCTTATATACTCGTATACTGCTTTAAATTAAAGGTAATTAAAATACCTATATTTTGACATAGTATACGTATAAATAGTATTGAGTATTGTCATACTCAACTCATACTTACTTTTATGAGTAATAGAAAAATACTGTATTTGGTGGCTAAAAGCCACTGGGTATGTACTACGAGTGTCTTATATACTCGTATACTGCTTTAAATTAAAGGTAATTAAAATACATATATTTTGACATAGTATACGTATAGATAGTATTGAGTATTGTCGTACTCAACTAATACTTACTTTTATCAGTAATAGAAAAATACTGTATTTGGTGGCTAAAAGCCACTGGGTATGTACTACGAGTGTCTTATAGACTCGTATACTGTTTTAAATTAAAGGTAATTAAAATACCTATATTTTGACATAGTATACGTATAGATAGTATTGAGTATTGGCGTACTCAACTCATACTTACTTTTATCAGTAATAGAAAAATACTGTATTTGGTGGCTAAAAGCCACTGGGTATGTACTACGAGTGTCTTATAGACTCGTATACTGTTTTAAATTAAATGTAATTAAAATACCTATATTTTGACATAGTATACGTATAGATAGTATTCAGTATTGTCATACTCAACTCATACTTACTTTTATCAGTAATAGAAAAATACTGTATTTGGTGGCTAAAAGCCACTGGGTATGTACTACGAGTGTCTTATAGACTCGTATACTGTTTTAAATTAAATGTAATTAAAATACCTATATTTTGACATAGTATACGTATAGATAGTATTCAGTATTGTCATACTCAACTCATACTTACTTTTATGAGTAATAGAAAAATACTGTATTTGGTGGCTAAAAGCCACTGGGTATGTACTACGAGTGTCTTATAGACTCGTATACTGCTTTAAATTAAAGGTAATTAAAATACCTATATTTTGACATAGTATACGTATAGATAGTATTGAGTATTGTCGTACTCAACTCATACTTACTTTTATCAGTAATAGAAAAATACTGTATTTGGTGACTAAAAGCCACTGGGTGTGTACTACGAGTGTCTTATAGACTCGTATACTGCTTTAAATTAAAGGTAATTAAAATACCTATATTTTGACATAGTATACGTATAGATAGTATTGTGTATTGTCATACTCAACTCATACTTACTTTTATCAGTAATAGAAAAATACTGTATTTGGTGGCTAAAAGCCACTGGGTATGTACTACGAGTATCTTATTGGCTCGTATACTGTTTTAAATTAAAGGTAATTAAAATACCTATATTTTGACATAGTATACGTATAGATAGTATTGAGTATTGTCATACTCAACTCATACTTACTTTTATGAGTAATAGAAAAATACTGCATTTGGTGGCTAAAAGCCACTGGGTATGTACTACGAGTGTCTTATAGACTCGTATACTGTTTTAAAGTAAATGTAATTAAAATACCTATATTTTGACATAGTATACGTATAGATGGTATTGAGTATTGTCGTACTCAACTCATACTTACTTTTATCAGTAATAGAAAAATACTGTATTTGGTGACTAAAAGCCACTGGGTGTGTACTACGAGTGTCTTATAGACTCGTATACTGTTTTAAATTAAAAGTAATTAAAATACCTATATTTTGACATAGTATACGTATAGATAGTATTGAGTATTGTCATATTAAACTCATACTTACTTTTATCAGTAATAGAAAAATACTGTATTTGGTGGCTAAAAGCCACTGGGTGTGTACTACGAGTGTCTTATAGACTCGTATACTGTTTTAAATTAAAGGTAATTAAAATACCTATATTTTGACATAGTATACGTATAGATAGTATTGAGTATTGTCATATTCAACTCATACTTACTTTTATCAGTAATAGAAAAATACTGTATTTGGTGGCTAAAAGCCACTGGGTATGTACTACGAGTGTTTTCTAGACTCGTATACTGTTTTAAATTAAAGGTAATTCAAATACCTATATTTTGACATAGTATACGTATAGATAGTATTGAGTATTGTCATACTCAAATCTAACTTACTTTTATCAGTAATAGAAAAATACTGTATTTGGTGGCTAAAAACCACTGGGTATGTACTACGAGTGTCTTCTAGACTCGTATACTGTTTTAAATTAAAGCTAATTCAAATACCTATATTTTGACATAGTATACGTATAGATAGTATTGAGTATTGTCATACTCAAATCTAACTTACTTTTATCAGTAATAGAAAAATACTGTATTTGGTGACTAAAAGCCACTGGGTATGTACTACGAGTGTCTTATAGACTCGTATACTGTTTTAAATTAAAGGTAATTAAAATACCTATATTTTGACACAGTATACGTATAGATAGTATTGTGTATTGTCATACTCAACTCATACTTACTTTTATCAGTAATAGAAAAATACTGTATTTGGTGGCTAAAAGCCACTGGGTATGTACTACGAGTGTTTTCTAGACTCGTATACTGTTTTAAATTAAAGGTAATTCAAATACCTATATTTTGACATAGTATACGTATAGATAGTATTGAGTATTGTCATACTCAAATCTAACTTACTTTTATCAGTAATAGAAAAATACTGTATTTGGTGGCTAAAAGCCACTGGGTATGTACTACGAGTGTCTTATAGACTCATAGAAGGTAATGAAAATACCTATATTTGACATAGTATACGTATAGATAGTATTGAGTATTGTCATACTCAACTCATACTTAGTCTTATCAGTAATAGAAAAATGCTGTATTTGGTGGCTAAAAGCCACTGGGTATGTACTACGAGTGTCTTATAGACTCGTATACTGTTTTAAATTAAAGGTAATTAAAATACCTATATTTTGACATAGTATACGTATAGATAGTATTGAGTATTGTCGTACTCAAAGCATACTTACTTTTATCAGTAATAGAAAAATACTGTATTTGGTGGCTAAAAGCCACTGGGTATGTACTACGAGTGTCTTATAGACTCGTATACTGTTTTAAATTAAATGTAATTAAAATACCTATATTTTGACATAGTATACGTATAAATAGTATTGAGTATTGTCATACTCAACTCATACTTACTTTTATGAGTAATAGAAAAATACTGCATTTGGTGGCTAAAAGCCACTGGGTATGTACTACGAGTGTCTTATAGACTCGTATACTGTTTTAAATTAAATGTAATTAAAATACCTATATTTTGACATAGTATACGTATAGATGGTATTGAGTATTGTCGTACTCAACTCATACTTACTTTTATCAGTAATAGAAAAATACTGTATTTGGTGACTAAAAGCCACTGGGTGTGTACTACGAGTGTCTTATAGACTCGTATACTGTTTTAAATTAAAAGTAATTAAAATACCTATATTTTGACATAGTATACGTATAGATAGTATTGAGTATTGTCATATTAAACTCATACTTACTTTTATCAGTAATAGAAAAATACTGTATTTGGTGGCTAAAAGCCACTGGGTGTGTACTACGAGTGTCTTATAGACTCGTATACTGTTTTAAATTAAAGCTAATTCAAATACCTATATTTTGACATAGTATACGTATAGATAGTATTGAGTATTGTCATACTCAAATCTAACTTACTTTTATCAGTAATAGAAAAATACTGTATTTGGTGACTAAAAGCCACTGGGTATGTACTACGAGTGTCTTATAGACTCGTATACTGTTTTAAATTAAAGGTAATTAAAATACCTATATTTTGACACAGTATACGTATAGATAGTATTGTGTATTGTCATACTCAACTCATACTTACTTTTATCAGTAATAGAAAAATACTGTATTTGGTGGCTAAAAGCCACTGGGTATGTACTACGAGTGTTTTCTAGACTCGTATACTGTTTTAAATTAAAGGTAATTCAAATACCTATTATTTGACATAGTATACGTATAGATAGTATTGAGTATTGTCATACTCAAATCTAACTTACTTTTATCAGTAATAGAAAAATACTGTATTTGGTGGCTAAAAGCCACTGGGTATGTACTACGAGTGTCTTCTAGACTCGTATACTGTTTTAAATTAAAGGTAATTCAAATACCTATATTTTGACATAGTATACGTATAGATAGTATTGAGTATTGGCATACTCAAATCTAACTTTCCTTTAGCAGTAATAGAAAAATACTGTATTTGGTGGCTAAAATCCACTGGGTATGTACTACGAGTGTCTTATAGACTCATAGAAGGTAATGAAAATACCTATATTTGACATAGTATACGTATAGATAGTATTGAGTATTGTCATACTCAACTCATACTTAGTCTTATCAGTAATAGAAAAATGCTGTATTTGGTGGCTAAAAGCCACTGGGTATGTACTACGAGTGTCTTATAGACTCGTATACTGTTTTAAATTAAAGGTAATTAAAATACCTATATTTTGACATAGTATACGTATAGATAGTATTGAGTATTGTCGTACTCAAAGCATACTTACTTTTATCAGTAATAGAAAAATACTGTATTTGGTGGCTAAAAGCCACTGGGTATGTACTACGAGTGTCTTATAGACTCGTATACTGTTTTAAATTAAATGTAATTAAAATACCTATATTTTGACATAGTATACGTATAAATAGTATTGAGTATTGTCATACTCAACTCATACTTACTTTTATGAGTAATAGAAAAATACTGTATTTGGTGGCTAAAAGCCACTGGGTATGTACTACGAGTGTCTTATATACTCGTATACTGCTTTAAATTAAAGGTAATTAAAATACCTATATTTTGACATAGTATACGTATAGATAGTATTGAGTATTGTCGTACTCAACTAATACTTACTTTTATCAGTAATAGAAAAATACTGTATTTGGTGGCTAAAATCCACTGGGTATGTACTACGAGTGTCTTATAGACTCGTATACTGTTTTAAATTAAAGGTAATTAAAATACCTATATTTTGACATAGTATACGTATAGATAGTATTGTGTATTGTGATACTCAACTCATACTTACTTTTATCAGTAATAGAAAAATACTGTATTTGGTGGCTAAAAGCCACTGGGTATGTACTACGAGTGTCTTATAGACTCGTATACTGTTTTAAATTAAAGGTAATTAAAATACCTATATTTTGACATAGTATACGTATAAATAGTATTGAGTATTGTCATACTCAACTCATACTTAGTTTTATCAGTAATAGAAAAATGCTGTATTTGGTGGCTAAAAGCCACTGGGTATGTACTACGAGTGTCTTATATACTCGTAAACTGCTTTAAATTAAAGGTAATTAAAATACCCATATTTTGACATAGTATACGTATAGATAGTATTGAGTATTGTCGTACTCAACTAATACTTACTTTTATCAGTAATAGAAAAATACTGTATTTGGTGGCTAAAATCCACTGGGTATGTACTACGAGTGTATTATAGACTCGTATACTGTTTTAAATTAAAGGTAATTAAAATACCTATATTTTGACATAGTATACGTATAGATAGTATTGAGTATTGTCGTACTCAAATCATACTTACTTTTATCAGTAATAGAAAAATACTGTATTTGGTGGCTAAAACCCACTGGGTATGTATTACGAGTGTCTTATAGACTCGTATACTGTTTTAAATTAAAGGTAATTAAAATACCTATATTTTGACATAGTATACGTATAGATAGTATTGAGTATTGTCGTACTCAAATCATACTTACTTTTATCAGTAATAGAAAAATACTGTATTTGGTGGCTAAAAGCCACTGGGTATGTACTACGAGTGTCTTATAGACTCGTATACTGTTTTAAATTAAAGGTAATGAAAATACCTATATTTTGACATAGTATACGTATAGATAGTATTGTGTATTGTGATACTCAACTCATACTTACTTTTATCAGTAATAGAAAAATACTGTATTTGGTGGCTAAAAGCCACTGGGTATGTACTACGAGTGTCTTATAGACTTCCGGCATCGATAATTTTTCGCATTTTTGGCTAGGTCCGGCATCGAAATTTTTTTGGATTTTTTTGCCATGCCGGCATCGTTAATTTTTCGCATTTTTGGCCAGGTCCGGCATCGATCATTTTTTGGATTATTTTGCCATGCCGGCATCGTTAATTTTTCGCATTTTTGGCCAGGTCCGGCATCGATCATTTTTTGGATTTTTTTGCCATGCCGGCATCGTTAATTTTTCGCATTTTTGGCCAGGTCCGGCATCGATCATTTTTTGGATTTTTTTGCCATGCCGGCATCGTTAATTTTTCGCATTTTTGGCCAGGTCCGGCATCGATCAATTTTTGGATTTTTTTGCCATGCCGGTATCATTAATTTTTCGCATTTTTGGCCAGGTCCGGCATCGATCATTTTTTGGATTTTTGGCCAGGTCCGGCATCGCTAATTTTTCGCATTTTTGGCTAGGTCCGGCATCGAAATTTTTTTGGATTTTTTTGCCATGCCGGCATCGTTAATTTTTCGCATTTTTGGCCAGGTCCGGCATCGATCATTTTTTGGATTATTTTGCCATGCCGGCATCGTTAATTTTTCGCATTTTTGGCCAGGTCCGGCATCGATCATTTTTTGGATTTTTTTGCCATGCCGGCATCGTTAATTTTTCGCATTTTTGGCCAGGTCCGGCATCGATCATTTTTTGAATTTTTTTGCCATGCCGGTATCGTTAATTTTTCGCATTTTTGGCCAGGTCCGGCATCGATCATTTTTTGGATTTTTTTGCCATGCCGGCATCGTTAATTTTTCGCATTTTTGGCCAGGTCCGGCATCGATCATTTTTTGGATTTTTTTGCCAGTGTCTTATAGACTCGTATACTGTTTTAAATTAAAGGTAATTAAAATACCTATATTTTGACATAGTATACGTATAGATAGTATTGAGTATTGTCGTACTCAAATCATACTTACTTTTATCAGTAATAGAAAAATACTGTATTTGGTGGCTAAAAGCCACTGGGTATGTACTACGAGTGTCTTATAGACTCGTATACTGTTTTAAATTAAAGGTAATGAAAATACCTATATTTTGACATAGTATACGTATAGATAGTATTGTGTATTGTGATACTCAACTCATACTTACTTTTATCAGTAATAGAAAAATACTGTATTTGGTGGCTAAAAGCCACTGGGTATGTACTACGAGTGTCTTATAGACTTCCGGCATCGTTAATTTTTCGCATTTTTGGCCAGGTCCGGCATCGATCATTTTTTGGATTATTTTGCCATGCCGGCATCGTTAATTTTTCGCATTTTTGGCCAGGTCCGGCATCGATCATTTTTTGGATTTTTTTGCCATGCCGGCATCGTTAATTTTTCGCATTTTTGGCCAGGTCCGGCATCGATCATTTTTTGGATTTTTTTGCCATGCCGGCATCGTTAATTTTTCGCATTTTTGGCCAGGTCCGGCATCGATCAATTTTTGGATTTTTTTGCCATGCCGGTATCGTTAATTTTTCGCATTTTTGGCCAGGTCCGGCATCGATCATTTTTTGGATTTTTGGCCAGGTCCGGCATCGCTAATTTTTCGCATTTTTGGCTAGGTCCGGCATCGAAATTTTTTTGGATTTTTTTGCCATGCCGGCATCGTTAATTTTTCGCATTTTTGGCCAGGTCCGGCATCGATCATTTTTTGGATTATTTTGCCATGCCGGCATCGTTAATTTTTCGCATTTTTGGCCAGGTCCGGCATCGATCATTTTTTGGATTTTTTTGCCATGCCGGCATCGTTAATTTTTCGCATTTTTGGCCAGGTCCGGCATCGATCATTTTTTGAATTTTTTTGCCATGCCGGTATCGTTAATTTTTCGCATTTTTGGCCAGGTCCGGCATCGATCATTTTTTGGATTTTTTTGCCATGCCGGCATCGTTAATTTTTCGCATTTTTGGCCAGGTCCGGCATCGATCATTTTTTGGATTTTTTTGCCATTTTTTGAATTATTTTGCCATGCCGGCATCGTTAATTTTTCGCATTTTTGGCTAGGTCCGACATCGAAATTTTTTTGGATTTTTTTGCCATGCCGGCATCGTTAATTTTTCGCATTTTTGGCCAGGTCCGTCATCGAGCATTTTTTGGATTTTTTTGCCATGCCGGCATCGTTAATTTTTCGCATTTTTGGCCAGGTCCGGCATCGAAAATTTTTTGGATTTTTTTGCCATGCCGGCATCGTTAATTTTTCGCATTTTTGGCCAGGTCCGGCATCGATCATTTTTTGGATTTTTTTGCCATGCCGGCATCGTTAATTTTTCGCATTTTTGCCCAGGTCCGGCATCGATCATTTTTTGGATTTTTTTGCCATGCCGGCATCGTTAATTTTTCGCATTTTTGGCCAGGTCCGGCATCGAAATTTTTTTGGATTTTTTTGCCATGCCGGCATCGTTAATTTTTCGCATTTTTGGCCAGGTCCGGCATCGATCATTTTTTGGATTTTTTTGCCATGCCGGCATCGTTAATTTTTCGCATTTTTGGCCAGGTCCGGCATCGATCATTTTTTGAATTTTTTTGCCATGCCGGCATCGTTAATTTTTCGCATTTTTGGCCAGGTCCGGCATCGATCATTTTTTGGATTTTTTTGCCATGCCGGCATCGTTAATTTTTCGCATTTTTGGCTAGGTCCGGCATCGAAATTTTTTTTGGATTTTTTTGCCATGCCGGCATCGTTAATTTTTCGCATTTTTGGCCAGGTCCGGCATCGATCATTTTTTGGATTTTTGGCCAGGTCCGGCATCGATAATTTTTCGCATTTTTGGCTAGGTCCGGCATCGAAATTTTTTTGGATTTTTTTGCCATGCCGGCATCGTTAATTTTTCGCATTTTTGGCTAGGTCCGGCATCGAAATTTTTTTGGATTTTTTTGCCATGCCGGCATCGTTAATTTTTCGCATTTTTGGCCAGGTCCGGCATCGATCATTTTTTGGATTATTTTGCCATGCCGGCATCGTTCATTTTTCGCATTTTTGGCTAGGTCCTGCATCGAAATTTTTTTGGATTTTTTTGCCATGCCGGTATCGTTAATTTTTCGCATTTTTGGCCAGGTCCGGCATCGATCATTTTTTGGATTTTTGGCCAGGTCCGGCATCGATAATTTTTCGCATTTTTGGCTAGGTCCGGCATCGAAATTTTTTTGGATTTTTTTGCCATGCCGGCATCGTTAATTTTTCGCATTTTTGGCCAGGTCCGGCATCGATCATTTTTTGGATTTTTTTGCCATGCCGGCATCGTTAATTTTTCGCATTTCTGGCCAGGTCCGGCATCGATCATTTTTTGGATTTTTTTGCCATGCCGGCATCGTTAATTTTTCGCATTTTTGGCTAGGTCCTGCATCGAAATTTTTTTGGATTTTTTTGCCATGCCGGTATCGTTAATTTTTCGCATTTTTGGCCAGGTCCGGCATCGATCATTTTTTGGATTTGTGGCCAGGTCCGGCATCGATAATTTTTCGCATTTTTGGCTAGGTCCGGCATCGAAATTTTTTTGGATTTTTTTGCCATGCCGGCATCGTTAATTTTTCGCATTTTTGGCCAGGTGCGGCATCGATCATTTTTTGGATTTTTTTGCCATGCCGGCATCGTTAATTTTTCGCATTTTTGGCCAGGTCCGGCATCGATCATTTTTTGGATTATTTTGCCATGCCGGCATCGTTAATTTTTCGCATTATTGGCCAGGTCCGGCATCTATCATTTTTTGGATTTTTTTGCCATGCCGGCATCGTTAATTTTTCGCATTTTTGGCCAGGTCCGGCATCGATCATTTTTTGGATTTTTTTGCCATGCCGGCATCGTTAATTTTTCGCATTTTTGGCCAGGTCCGTCATCGATCATTTTTTGGATTTTTTTGCCATGCCGGCATCGTTAATTTTTCGCATTTTTGGCCAGGTCCGGCATCGTAATTTTTTTGGATTATTTTGCCATGCCGGCATCGTTAATTTTTCGCATTTTTGGCCAGGTCCGGCATCGATCATTTTTTGGATTTTTTTGCCATGCCGGCATCGTTAATTTTTCGCATTTTTGGCTAGGTCCGGCATCGAAATTTTTTTGGATTTTTTTGCCATGCCGGCATCGTTAATTTTTCGCATTTTTGGCCAGGTCCGGCATCGATCATTTTTTGGATTTTTTTGCCATGCCGGCATTGTTAATTTTTCGCATTTTTGGCCAGGTCCGGCATCGATCATTTTTTGAATTTTTTTACCATGCCGGTATCGTTAATTTTTCGCATTTTTGGCCAGGTCCGGCATCGATCATTTTTTGGATTATTTTGCCATGCCGGCATCGTTAATTTTTCGCATTTTTGGCCAGGTCCGGCATCGATCATTTTTTGGATTTTTTTGCCATGCCGGCATCGTTAATTTTTCGCATTTTTGGCCAGGTCCGGCATCGATAATTTTTTGGATTATTTTGCCATCGTTAATTTTTCGCATTTTTGGCCAGGTCCGGCATCGATCATTTTTTGGATTTTTTTGCCATGCCGGCATCGTTAATTTTTCGCATTTTTGGCCAGGATCATTTTTTGGATTTTTTTGCCATGCCGGCATCGTTAATTTTTCGCATTTTTGGCCAGGTCCGGCATCGATCATTTTTTGGATTATTTTGCCATCGTTAATTTTTCGCATTTTTGGCCAGGTCCGGCATCGATCATTTTTTGGATTTTTTTGCCATGCCGGCATCGTTAATTTTTCGCATTTTTGGCCAGGTCCGGCATCGATCATTTTTTGGATTTTTTTGCCATGCCGGCATCGTTAATTTTTCGCATTTTTGGCCAGGTCCGGCATCGAACAATTTTTGGATTTTTTTGCCATGCCGGTATCGTTAATTTTTCGCATTTTTGGCCAGGTCCGGCATCGATCATTTTTTGGATTTTTGGCCAGGTCCGGCATCGATAATTTTTCGCATTTTTGGCTAGGTCCGGCATCGAAATTTTTTTGGATTTTTTTGCCATGCCGGCATCGTTAATTTTTCGCATTTTTGGCCAGGTCCGGCATCGATCATTTTTTGGATTATTTTGCCATGCCGGCATCGTTAATTTTTCGCATTTTTGGCCAGGTCCGGCATCGATCATTTTTTGGATTTTTTTGCCATGCCGGCATCGTTAATTTTTCGCATTTTTGGCCAGGTCCGGCATCGATCATTTTTTGAATTTTTTTGCCATGCCGGTATCGTTAATTTTTCGCATTTTTGGCCAGGTCCGGCATCGATCATTTTTTGGATTTTTTTGCCATGCCGGCATCGTTAATTTTTCGCATTTTTGGCCAGGTCCGGCATCGATCATTTTTTGGATTTTTTTGCCATTTTTTGAATTATTTTGCCATGCCGGCATCGTTAATTTTTCGCATTTTTGGCCAGGTCCGGCATCGAAATTTTTTTGGATTTTTTTGCCATGCCGGCATCGTTAATTTTTCGCATTTTTGGCCAGGTCCGTCATCGAGCATTTTTTGGATTTTTTTGCCATGCCGGCATCGTTAATTTTTCGCATTTTTGGCCAGGTCCGGCATCGAAAATTTTTTGGATTTTTTTGCCATGCCGGCATCGTTAATTTTTCGCATTTTTGGCCAGGTCCGGCATCGATCATTTTTTGGATTTTTTTGCCATGCCGGCATCGTTAATTTTTCGCATTTTTGGCCAGGTCCGGCATCGATCATTTTTTGGATTTTTTTGCCATGCCGGCATCGTTAATTTTTCGCATTTTTGGCCAGGTCCGGCATCGAAATTTTTTTGGATTTGTTTGCCATGCCGGCATCGTTAATTTTTCGCATTTTTGGCCAGGTCCGGCATCGATCATTTTTTGGATTTTTTTGCCATGCCGGCATCGTTAATTTTTCGCATTTTTGGCCAGGTCCGGCATCGATCATTTTTTGAATTTTTTTGCCATGCCGGCATCGTTAATTTTTCGCATTTTTGGCCAGGTCCGGCATCGATCATTTTTTGGATTTTTTTGCCATGCCGGCATCGTTAATTTTTCGCATTTTTGGCTAGGTCCGGCATCGAAATTTTTTTGGATTTTTTTGCCATGCCGGCATCGTTAATTTTTCGCATTTTTGGCCAGGTCCGGCATCGATCATTTTTTGGATTTTTGGCCAGGTCCGGCATCGATAATTTTTCGCATTTTTGGCTAGGTCCGGCATCGAAATTTTTTTGGATTTTTTTGCCATGCCGGCATCGTTAATTTTTCGCATTTTTGGCCAGGTCCGGCATCGATCATTTTTTGGATTATTTTGCCATGCCGGCATCGTAAATTTTTCGCATTTTTGGCCAGGTCCGGCATCGATCATTTTTTGGATTTTTTTGCCATGCCGGCATCGTTAATTTTTCGCATTTTTGGCCAGGTCCGGCATCGATCATTTTTTGGATTTTTTTGCCATGCCGGCATCGTTAATTTTTCGCATTTTTGGCCAGGTCCGGCATCGATCAATTTTTGGATTTTTTTGCCATGCCGGTATCGTTAATTTTTCGCATTTTTGGCCAGGTCCGGCATCGATCATTTTTTGGATTTTTGGCCAGGTCCGGCATCGATAATTTTTCGCATTTTTGGCTAGGTCCGGCATCGAAATTTTTTTGGATTTTTTTGCCATGCCGGCATCGTTAATTTTTCGCATTTTTGGCCAGGTCCGGCATCGATCATTTTTTGGATTATTTTGCCATGCCGGCATCGTTAATTTTTCGCATTTTTGGCCAGGTCCGGCATCGATCATTTTTTGGATTTTTTTGCCATGCCGGCATCGTTAATTTTTCGCATTCTGGCCAGGTCCGGCATCGATCATTTTTTGAATTTTTTTGCCATGCCGGTATCGTTAATTTTTCGCATTTTTGGCCAGGTCCGGCATCGATCATTTTTTGGATTTTTTTGCCATGCCGGCATCGTTAATTTTTCGCATTTTTGGCCAGGTCCGGCATCGATCATTTTTTGGATTTTTTTGCCATTTTTTGAATTATTTTGCAATGCCGGCATCGTTAATTTTTCGCATTTTTGGCTAGGTCCGGCATCGAAATTTTTTTGGATTTTTTTGCCATGCCGGCATCGTTAATTTTTCGCATTTTTGGCCAGGTCCGTCATCGAGCATTTTTTGGATTTTTTTGCCATGCCGGCATCGTTAATTTTTCGCATTTTTGGCCAGGTCCGGCATCGAAAATTTTTTGGATTTTTTTGCCATGCCGGCATCGTTAATTTTTCGCATTTTTGGCCATCGATCATTTTTTGGATTTTTTTGCCATGCCGGCATCGTTAATTTTTCGCATTTTTGGCCAGGTCCGGCATCGATCATTTTTTGGATTTTTTTGCCATGCCGGCATCGTTAATTTTTCGCATTTTTGGCCAGGTCCGGCATCGAAATTTTTTTGGATTTTTTTGCCATGCCGGCATCGTTAATTTTTCGCATTTTTGGCCAGGTCCGGCATCGATCATTTTTTGGATTTTTTTGCCATGCCGGCATCGTTAATTTTTCGCATTTTTGGCCAGGTCCGGCATCGATCATTTTTTGAATTTTTTTGCCATGCCGGCATCGTTAATTTTTCGCATTTTTGGCCAGGTCCGGCATCGATCATTTTTTGGATTTTTTTGCCATGCCGGCATCGTTAATTTTTCGCATTTTTGGCTAGGTCCGGCATCGAAATTTTTTTGGATTTTTTTGCCATGCCGGCATCGTTAATTTTTCGCATTTTTGGCCAGGTCCGGCATCGATCATTTTTGGATTTTTGGCCAGGTCCGGCATCGATAATTTTTCGCATTTTTGGCTAGGTCCGGCATCGAAATTTTTTTGGATTTTTTTGCCATGCCGGCATCGTTAATTTTTCGCATTTTTGGCTAGGTCCGGCATCGAAATTTTTTTGGATTTTTTTGCCATGCCGGCATCGTTAATTTTTCGCATTTTTGGCCAGGTCCGGCATCGATCATTTTTTGGATTATTTTGCCATGCCGGCATCGTTCATTTTTCGCATTTTTGGCCAGGTCCGGCATCGATCATTTTTTGGATTTTTTTGCCATGCCGGCATCGTTAATTTTTCGCATTTTTGGCCAGGTCCGGCATCGATCATTTTTTGGATTTTTTTGCCATGCCGGCATCGTTAATTTTTCGCATTTTTGGCTAGGTCCGGCATCGATCATTTTTTGGATTTTTTTGCCATGCCGGCATCGTTAATTTTTCGCATTTTTGGCTAGGTCCTGCATCGAAATTTTTTTGGATTTTTTTGCCATGCCGGTATCGTTAATTTTTCGCATTTTTGGCCAGGTCCGGCATCGATCATTTTTTGGATTTTTGGCCAGGTCCGGCATCGATAATTTTTCGCATTTTTGGCTAGGTCCGGCATCGATCATTTTTTGGATTATTTTGCCATGCCGGCATCGTTCATTTTTCGCATTTTTGGCCAGGTCCGGCATCGATCATTTTTTGGATTTTTTTGCCATGCCGGCATCGTTAATTTTTCGCATTTTTGGCCAGGTCCGGCATCGATCATTTTTTGGATTTTTTTGCCATGCCGGCATCGTTAATTTTTCGCATTTTTGGCTAGGTCCGGCATCGATCATTTTTTGGATTTTTTTGCCATGCCGGCATCGTTAATTTTTCGCATTTTTGGCCAGGTCCGGCATCGATCATTTTTTGGATTTTTTTGCCATGCCGGCATCGTTAATTTTTCGCATTTTTGGCCAGGTCCGGCATCGATCAATTTTTGGATTTTTTTGCCATGCCGGTATCGTTAATTTTTCGCATTTTTGGCCAGGTCCGGCATCGATCATTTTTTGGATTTTTGGCCAGGTCCGGCATCGCTAATTTTTCGCATTTTTGGCTAGGTCCGGCATCGAAATTTTTTTGGATTTTTTTGCCATGCCGGCATCGTTAATTTTTCGCATTTTTGGCCAGGTCCGGCATCGATCATTTTTTGGATTATTTCGCCATGCCGGCATCGTTAATTTTTCGCATTTTTGGCCAGGTCCGGCATCGATCATTTTTTGGATTTTTTTGCCATGCCGGCATCGTTAATTTTTCGCATTTTTGGCCAGGTCCGGCATCGATCATTTTTTGAATTTTTTTGCCATGCCGGTATCGTTAATTTTTCGCATTTTTGGCCAGGTCCGGCATCGATCATTTTTTGGATTTTTTTGCCATGCCGGCATCGTTAATTTTTCGCATTTTTGGCCAGGTCCGGCATCGATCATTTTTTGGATTTTTTTGCCATTTTTTGAATTATTTTGCCATGCCGGCATCGTTAATTTTTCGCATTTTTGGCTAGGTCCGACATCGAAATTTTTTTGGATTTTTTTGCCATGCCGGCATCGTTAATTTTTCGCATTTTTGGCCAGGTCCGTCATCGAGCATTTTTTGGATTTTTTTGCCATGCCGGCATCGTTAATTTTTCGCATTTTTGGCCAGGTCCGGCATCGAAAATTTTTTGGATTTTTTTGCCATGCCGGCATCGTTAATTTTTCGCATTTTTGGCCAGGTCCGGCATCGATCATTTTTTGGATTTTTTTGCCATGCCGGCATCGTTAATTTTTCGCATTTTTGCCCAGGTCCGGCATCGATCATTTTTTGGATTTTTTTGCCATGCCGGCATCGTTAATTTTTCGCATTTTTGGCCAGGTCCGGCATCGAAATTTTTTTGGATTTTTTTGCCATGCCGGCATCGTTAATTTTTCGCATTTTTGGCCAGGTCCGGCATCGATCATTTTTTGGATTTTTTTGCCATGCCGGCATCGTTAATTTTTCGCATTTTTGGCCAGGTCCGGCATCGATCATTTTTTGAATTTTTTTGCCATGCCGGCATCGTTAATTTTTCGCATTTTTGGCCAGGTCCGGCATCGATCATTTTTTGGATTTTTTTGCCATGCCGGCATCGTTAATTTTTCGCATTTTTGGCTAGGTCCGGCATCGAAATTTTTTTTGGATTTTTTTGCCATGCCGGCATCGTTAATTTTTCGCATTTTTGGCCAGGTCCGGCATCGATCATTTTTTGGATTTTTGGCCAGGTCCGGCATCGATAATTTTTCGCATTTTTGGCTAGGTCCGGCATCGAAATTTTTTTGGATTTTTTTGCCATGCCGGCATCGTTAATTTTTCGCATTTTTGGCTAGGTCCGGCATCGAAATTTTTTTGGATTTTTTTGCCATGCCGGCATCGTTAATTTTTCGCATTTTTGGCCAGGTCCGGCATCGATCATTTTTTGGATTATTTTGCCATGCCGGCATCGTTCATTTTTCGCATTTTTGGCTAGGTCCTGCATCGATCATTTTTTGGATTTTTTTGCCATGCCGGCATCGTTAATTTTTCGCATTTTTGGCCAGGTCCGGCATCGATCATTTTTTGAATTTTTTTGCCATGCCGGCATCGTTAATTTTTCGCATTTTTGGCCAGGTCCGGCATCGATCATTTTTTGGATTTTTTTGCCATGCCGGCATCGTTAATTTTTCGCATTTTTGGCTAGGTCCGGCATCGAAATTTTTTTGGATTTTTTTGCCATGCCGGCATCGTTAATTTTTCGCATTTTTGGCCAGGTCCGGCATCGATCATTTTTGGATTTTTGGCCAGGTCCGGCATCGATAATTTTTCGCATTTTTGGCTAGGTCCGGCATCGAAATTTTTTTGGATTTTTTTGCCATGCCGGCATCGTTAATTTTTCGCATTTTTGGCTAGGTCCGGCATCGAAATTTTTTTGGATTTTTTTGCCATGCCGGCATCGTTAATTTTTCGCATTTTTGGCCAGGTCCGGCATCGATCATTTTTTGGATTATTTTGCCATGCCGGCATCGTTCATTTTTCGCATTTTTGGCCAGGTCCGGCATCGATCATTTTTTGGATTTTTTTGCCATGCCGGCATCGTTAATTTTTCGCATTTTTGGCCAGGTCCGGCATCGATCATTTTTTGGATTTTTTTGCCATGCCGGCATCGTTAATTTTTCGCATTTTTGGCTAGGTCCGGCATCGATCATTTTTTGGATTTTTTTGCCATGCCGGCATCGTTAATTTTTCGCATTTTTGGCTAGGTCCTGCATCGAAATTTTTTTGGATTTTTTTGCCATGCCGGTATCGTTAATTTTTCGCATTTTTGGCCAGGTCCGGCATCGATCATTTTTTGGATTTTTGGCCAGGTCCGGCATCGATAATTTTTCGCATTTTTGGCTAGGTCCGGCATCGATCATTTTTTGGATTATTTTGCCATGCCGGCATCGTTCATTTTTCGCATTTTTGGCCAGGTCCGGCATCGATCATTTTTTGGATTTTTTTGCCATGCCGGCATCGTTAATTTTTCGCATTTTTGGCCAGGTCCGGCATCGATCATTTTTTGGATTTTTTTGCCATGCCGGCATCGTTAATTTTTCGCATTTTTGGCTAGGTCCGGCATCGATCATTTTTTGGATTTTTTTGCCATGCCGGCATCGTTAATTTTTCGCATTTTTGGCCAGGTCCGGCATCGATCATTTTTTGGATTTTTTTGCCATGCCGGCATCGTTAATTTTTCGCATTTTTGGCCAGGTCCGGCATCGATCAATTTTTGGATTTTTTTGCCATGCCGGTATCGTTAATTTTTCGCATTTTTGGCCAGGTCCGGCATCGATCATTTTTTGGATTTTTGGCCAGGTCCGGCATCGCTAATTTTTCGCATTTTTGGCTAGGTCCGGCATCGAAATTTTTTTGGATTTTTTTGCCATGCCGGCATCGTTAATTTTTCGCATTTTTGGCCAGGTCCGGCATCGATCATTTTTTGGATTATTTTGCCATGCCGGCATCGTTAATTTTTCGCATTTTTGGCCAGGTCCGGCATCGATCATTTTTTGGATTTTTTTGCCATGCCGGCATCGTTAATTTTTCGCATTTTTGGCCAGGTCCGGCATCGATCATTTTTTGAATTTTTTTGCCATGCCGGTATCGTTAATTTTTCGCATTTTTGGCCAGGTCCGGCATCGATCATTTTTTGGATTTTTTTGCCATGCCGGCATCGTTAATTTTTCGCATTTTTGGCCAGGTCCGGCATCGATCATTTTTTGGATTTTTTTGCCATTTTTTGAATTATTTTGCCATGCCGGCATCGTTAATTTTTCGCATTTTTGGCTAGGTCCGACATCGAAATTTTTTTGGATTTTTTTGCCATGCCGGCATCGTTAATTTTTCGCATTTTTGGCCAGGTCCGTCATCGAGCATTTTTTGGATTTTTTTGCCATGCCGGCATCGTTAATTTTTCGCATTTTTGGCCAGGTCCGGCATCGAAAATTTTTTGGATTTTTTTGCCATGCCGGCATCGTTAATTTTTCGCATTTTTGGCCAGGTCCGGCATCGATCATTTTTTGGATTTTTTTGCCATGCCGGCATCGTTAATTTTTCGCATTTTTGCCCAGGTCCGGCATCGATCATTTTTTGGATTTTTTTGCCATGCCGGCATCGTTAATTTTTCGCATTTTTGGCCAGGTCCGGCATCGAAATTTTTTTGGATTTTTTTGCCATGCCGGCATCGTTAATTTTTCGCATTTTTGGCCAGGTCCGGCATCGATCATTTTTTGGATTTTTTTGCCATGCCGGCATCGTTAATTTTTCGCATTTTTGGCCAGGTCCGGCATCGATCATTTTTTGAATTTTTTTGCCATGCCGGCATCGTTAATTTTTCGCATTTTTGGCCAGGTCCGGCATCGATCATTTTTTGGATTTTTTTGCCATGCCGGCATCGTTAATTTTTCGCATTTTTGGCTAGGTCCGGCATCGAAATTTTTTTTGGATTTTTTTGCCATGCCGGCATCGTTAATTTTTCGCATTTTTGGCCAGGTCCGGCATCGATCATTTTTTGGATTTTTGGCCAGGTCCGGCATCGATAATTTTTCGCATTTTTGGCTAGGTCCGGCATCGAAATTTTTTTGGATTTTTTTGCCATGCCGGCATCGTTAATTTTTCGCATTTTTGGCTAGGTCCGGCATCGAAATTTTTTTGGATTTTTTTGCCATGCCGGCATCGTTAATTTTTCGCATTTTTGGCCAGGTCCGGCATCGATCATTTTTTGGATTATTTTGCCATGCCGGCATCGTTCATTTTTCGCATTTTTGGCTAGGTCCTGCATCGAAATTTTTTTGGATTTTTTTGCCATGCCGGTATCGTTAATTTTTCGCATTTTTGGCCAGGTCCGGCATCGATCATTTTTTGGATTTTTGGCCAGGTCCGGCATCGATAATTTTTCGCATTTTTGGCTAGGTCCGGCATCGAAATTTTTTTGGATTTTTTTGCCATGCCGGCATCGTTAATTTTTCGCATTTTTGGCCAGGTCCGGCATCGATCATTTTTTGGATTTTTTTGCCATGCCGGCATCGTTAATTTTTCGCATTTCTGGCCAGGTCCGGCATCGATCATTTTTTGGATTTTTTTGCCATGCCGGCATCGTTAATTTTTCGCATTTTTGGCTAGGTCCTGCATCGAAATTTTTTTGGATTTTTTTGCCATGCCGGTATCGTTAATTTTTCGCATTTTTGGCCAGGTCCGGCATCGATCATTTTTTGGATTTGTGGCCAGGTCCGGCATCGATAATTTTTCGCATTTTTGGCTAGGTCCGGCATCGAAATTTTTTTGGATTTTTTTGCCATGCCGGCATCGTTAATTTTTCGCATTTTTGGCCAGGTGCGGCATCGATCATTTTTTGGATTTTTTTGCCATGCCGGCATCGTTAATTTTTCGCATTTTTGGCCAGGTCCGGCATCGATCATTTTTTGGATTATTTTGCCATGCCGGCATCGTTAATTTTTCGCATTTTTGGCCAGGTCCGGCATCTATCATTTTTTGGATTTTTTTGCCATGCCGGCATCGTTAATTTTTCGCATTTTTGGCCAGGTCCGGCATCGATCATTTTTTGGATTTTTTTGCCATGCCGGCATCGTTAATTTTTCGCATTTTTGGCCAGGTCCGTCATCGATCATTTTTTGGATTTTTTTGCCATGCCGGCATCGTTAATTTTTCGCATTTTTGGCCAGGTCCGGCATCGTAATTTTTTTGGATTATTTTGCCATGCCGGCATCGTTAATTTTTCGCATTTTTGGCCAGGTCCGGCATCGATCATTTTTTGGATTTTTTTGCCATGCCGGCATCGTTAATTTTTCGCATTTTTGGCTAGGTCCGGCATCGAAATTTTTTTGGATTTTTTTGCCATGCCGGCATCGTTAATTTTTCGCATTTTTGGCCAGGTCCGGCATCGATCATTTTTTGGATTTTTTTGCCATGCCGGCATTGTTAATTTTTCGCATTTTTGGCCAGGTCCGGCATCGATCATTTTTTGAATTTTTTTGCCATGCCGGTATCGTTAATTTTTCGCATTTTTGGCCAGGTCCGGCATCGATCATTTTTTGGATTATTTTGCCATGCCGGCATCGTTAATTTTTCGCATTTTTGGCCAGGTCCGGCATCGATCATTTTTTGGATTTTTTTGCCATGCCGGCATCGTTAATTTTTCGCATTTTTGGCCAGGTCCGGCATCGATAATTTTTTGGATTATTTTGCCATCGTTAATTTTTCGCATTTTTGGCCAGGTCCGGCATCGATCATTTTTTGGATTTTTTTGCCATGCCGGCATCGTTAATTTTTCGCATTTTTGGCCAGGATCATTTTTTGGATTTTTTTGCCATGCCGGCATCGTTAATTTTTCGCATTTTTGGCCAGGTCCGGCATCGATCATTTTTTGGATTATTTTGCCATCGTTAATTTTTCGCATTTTTGGCCAGGTCCGGCATCGATCATTTTTTGGATTTTTTTGCCATGCCGGCATCGTTAATTTTTCGCATTTTTGGCCAGGTCCGGCATCGATCATTTTTTGGATTTTTTTGCCATGCCGGCATCGTTAATTTTTCGCATTTTTGGCCAGGTCCGGCATCGAACAATTTTTGGATTTTTTTGCCATGCCGGTATCGTTAATTTTTCGCATTTTTGGCCAGGTCCGGCATCGATCATTTTTTGGATTTTTGGCCAGGTCCGGCATCGATAATTTTTCGCATTTTTGGCTAGGTCCGGCATCGAAATTTTTTTGGATTTTTTTGCCATGCCGGCATCGTTAATTTTTCGCATTTTTGGCCAGGTCCGGCATCGATCATTTTTTGGATTATTTTGCCATGCCGGCATCGTTAATTTTTCGCATTTTTGGCCAGGTCCGGCATCGATCATTTTTTGGATTTTTTTGCCATGCCGGCATCGTTAATTTTTCGCATTTTTGGCCAGGTCCGGCATCGATCATTTTTTGAATTTTTTTGCCATGCCGGTATCGTTAATTTTTCGCATTTTTGGCCAGGTCCGGCATCGATCATTTTTTGGATTTTTTTGCCATGCCGGCATCGTTAATTTTTCGCATTTTTGGCCAGGTCCGGCATCGATCATTTTTTGGATTTTTTTGCCATTTTTTGAATTATTTTGCCATGCCGGCATCGTTAATTTTTCGCATTTTTGGCCAGGTCCGGCATCGAAATTTTTTTGGATTTTTTTGCCATGCCGGCATCGTTAATTTTTCGCATTTTTGGCCAGGTCCGTCATCGAGCATTTTTTGGATTTTTTTGCCATGCCGGCATCGTTAATTTTTCGCATTTTTGGCCAGGTCCGGCATCGAAAATTTTTTGGATTTTTTTGCCATGCCGGCATCGTTAATTTTTCGCATTTTTGGCCAGGTCCGTCATCGATCATTTTTTGGATTTTTTTGCCATGCCGGCATCGTTAATTTTTCGCATTTTTGGCCAGGTCCGGCATCGATCATTTTTTGGATTTTTTTGCCATGCCGGCATCGTTAATTTTTCGCATTTTTGGCCAGGTCCGGCATCGAAATTTTTTTGGATTTGTTTGCCATGCCGGCATCGTTAATTTTTCGCATTTTTGGCCAGGTCCGGCATCGATCATTTTTTGGATTTTTTTGCCATGCCGGCATCGTTAATTTTTCGCATTTTTGGCCAGGTCCGGCATCGATCATTTTTTGGATTTTTTTGCCATGCCGGCATCGTTAATTTTTCGCATTTTTGGCTAGGTCCGGCATCGAAATTTTTTTGGATTTTTTTGCCATGCCGGCATCGTTAATTTTTCGCATTTTTGGCCAGGTCCGGCATCGATCATTTTTTGGATTTTTGGCCAGGTCCGGCATCGATAATTTTTCGCATTTTTGGCTAGGTCCGGCATCGAAATTTTTTTGGATTTTTTTGCCATGCCGGCATCGTTAATTTTTCGCATTTTTGGCCAGGTCCGGCATCGATCATTTTTTGGATTATTTTGCCATGCCGGCATCGTAAATTTTTCGCATTTTTGGCCAGGTCCGGCATCGATCATTTTTTGGATTTTTTTGCCATGCCGGCATCGTTAATTTTTCGCATTTTTGGCCAGGTCCGGCATCGATCATTTTTTGGATTTTTTTGCCATGCCGGCATCGTTAATTTTTCGCATTTTTGGCCAGGTCCGGCATCGATCAATTTTTGGATTTTTTTGCCATGCCGGTATCGTTAATTTTTCGCATTTTTGGCCAGGTCCGGCATCGATCATTTTTTGGATTTTTGGCCAGGTCCGGCATCGATAATTTTTCGCATTTTTGGCTAGGTCCGGCATCGAAATTTTTTTGGATTTTTTTGCCATGCCGGCATCGTTAATTTTTCGCATTTTTGGCCAGGTCCGGCATCGATCATTTTTTGGATTATTTTGCCATGCCGGCATCGTTAATTTTTCGCATTTTTGGCCAGGTCCGGCATCGATCATTTTTTGGATTTTTTTGCCATGCCGGCATCGTTAATTTTTCGCATTCTGGCCAGGTCCGGCATCGATCATTTTTTGAATTTTTTTGCCATGCCGGTATCGTTAATTTTTCGCATTTTTGGCCAGGTCCGGCATCGATCATTTTTTGGATTTTTTTGCCATGCCGGCATCGTTAATTTTTCGCATTTTTGGCCAGGTCCGGCATCGATCATTTTTTGGATTTTTTTGCCATTTTTTGAATTATTTTGCAATGCCGGCATCGTTAATTTTTCGCATTTTTGGCTAGGTCCGGCATCGAAATTTTTTTGGATTTTTTTGCCATGCCGGCATCGTTAATTTTTCGCATTTTTGGCCAGGTCCGTCATCGAGCATTTTTTGGATTTTTTTGCCATGCCGGCATCGTTAATTTTTCGCATTTTTGGCCAGGTCCGGCATCGAAAATTTTTTGGATTTTTTTGCCATGCCGGCATCGTTAATTTTTCGCATTTTTGGCCATCGATCATTTTTTGGATTTTTTTGCCATGCCGGCATCGTTAATTTTTCGCATTTTTGGCCAGGTCCGGCATCGATCATTTTTTGGATTTTTTTGCCATGCCGGCATCGTTAATTTTTCGCATTTTTGGCCAGGTCCGGCATCGAAATTTTTTTGGATTTTTTTGCCATGCCGGCATCGTTAATTTTTCGCATTTTTGGCCAGGTCCGGCATCGATCATTTTTTGGATTTTTTTGCCATGCCGGCATCGTTAATTTTTCGCATTTTTGGCCAGGTCCGGCATCGATCATTTTTTGAATTTTTTTGCCATGCCGGCATCGTTAATTTTTCGCATTTTTGGCCAGGTCCGGCATCGATCATTTTTTGGATTTTTTTGCCATGCCGGCATCGTTAATTTTTCGCATTTTTGGCTAGGTCCGGCATCGAAATTTTTTTGGATTTTTTTGCCATGCCGGCATCGTTAATTTTTCGCATTTTTGGCCAGGTCCGGCATCGATCATTTTTGGATTTTTGGCCAGGTCCGGCATCGATAATTTTTCGCATTTTTGGCTAGGTCCGGCATCGAAATTTTTTTGGATTTTTTTGCCATGCCGGCATCGTTAATTTTTCGCATTTTTGGCTAGGTCCGGCATCGAAATTTTTTTGGATTTTTTTGCCATGCCGGCATCGTTAATTTTTCGCATTTTTGGCCAGGTCCGGCATCGATCATTTTTTGGATTATTTTGCCATGCCGGCATCGTTCATTTTTCGCATTTTTGGCCAGGTCCGGCATCGATCATTTTTTGGATTTTTTTGCCATGCCGGCATCGTTAATTTTTCGCATTTTTGGCCAGGTCCGGCATCGATCATTTTTTGGATTTTTTTGCCATGCCGGCATCGTTAATTTTTCGCATTTTTGGCTAGGTCCGGCATCGATCATTTTTTGGATTTTTTTGCCATGCCGGCATCGTTAATTTTTCGCATTTTTGGCTAGGTCCTGCATCGAAATTTTTTTGGATTTTTTTGCCATGCCGGTATCGTTAATTTTTCGCATTTTTGGCCAGGTCCGGCATCGATCATTTTTTGGATTTTTGGCCAGGTCCGGCATCGATAATTTTTCGCATTTTTGGCTAGGTCCGGCATCGAAATTTTTTTGGATTTTTTTGCCATGCCGGCATCGTTAATTTTTCGCATTTTTGGCCAGGTCCGGCATCGATCATTTTTTGGATTTTTTTGCCATGCCGGCATCGTTAATTTTTCGCATTTTTGGCCAGGTCCGGCATCGATCATTTTTTTGGATTATTTTGCCATGCCGGCATCGTTAATTTTTCGCATTTTTGGCCAGGTCCGGCATCTATCATTTTTTCGATTTTTTTGCCATGCCGGCATCGTTAATTTTTCGCATTTTTGGCCAGGTCCGGCATCGAAATTTTTTTGGATTTTTTTGCCATGCCGGCATCGTTAATTTTTCGCATTTTTGGCCAGGTCCGGCATCGAGCATTTTTTGGATTTTTTTGCCATGCCGGCATCGTTAATTTTTCGCATTTTTGGCCAGGTCCGGAATCGAGCATTTTTTGGATTTTTTTGCCATGCCGGCATCGTTAATTTTTCGCATTTTTGGCCAGGTCCGGCATCGATCATGTTTTGGATTTTTTTGCCATGCCGGCATCGTTAATTTTTCGCATTTTTGGCCAGGTCCGGCATCGATCATTTTTTGGATTTTTTTGCCATGCCGGCATCGTTACTTTTTCGCATTTTTGGCCAGGTCCGGCATCGATCATTTTTTGGTTTTTTTGCCATGCCGGCATCGTTAATTTTTCGCATTTTTGGCCAGGTCCGGCATCGATCATTTTTTGGTTTTTTTGCCATGCCGGCATCGTTAATTTTTCGCATTTTTGGCCAGGCATCGATCATTTTTTGGATTTTTTTGCCATGCCGGCATCGTTAATTTTTCGCATTTTTGGCCAGGTCCGTCATCGAGCATTTTTTGGATTTTTTTGCCATGCCGGGGCATCGTTAATTTTTCGCATTTTTGGCCATGTGCCGAGCATTTTTTGGATTTTTTTGCCATGCCGGCATCGTTAATTTTTCGCATTTTTGGCCAGGTCCGGCATCGATCATGTTTTGGATTTTTTTGCCATGCCGGCATCGTTAATTTTTCGCATTTTTGGCCAGGTCCGGCATCGATCATTTTTTGGATTTTTTTGCCATGCCGGCATCGTTAATTTTTCGCATTTTTGGCTAGGTCCGGCATCGAAATTTTTTTGGATTATTTTGCCATGCCGGCATCGTTAATTTTTCGCATTTTTGGCTAGGTCCGGCATCGATCATTTTTTGGATTTTTTTGCCATGCCGGCATCGTTAATTTTTCGCATTTTTGGCTAGGTCCGGCATCGAAATTTTTTTGGATTTTTTAGCCATGCCGGCATCGTTAATTTTTCGCATTTTTGGCCAGGTCCGGCATCGATCATTTTTTGGATTTTTTTGCCATGCCGGTATCGTTAATTTTTCGCATTTTTGGCCAGGTCCGGCATCGATCATTTTTTGGATTTTTGGCCAGGTCCGGCATCGATAATTTTTCGCATTTTTGGCTAGGTCCGGCATCGACCATTTTTTGGATTTTTTTGCCATGCCGGCATCGTTAATTTTTCGCATTTTTGGCCAGGTCCGTCATCGATCATTTTTTGGATTTTTTTGCCATGCCGGCATCGTTAATTTTTCGCATTTTTGGCCAGGTCCGGCATCGTAATTTTTTTGGATTATTTTGCCATGCCGGCATCGTTAATTTTTCGCATTTTTGGCCAGGTCCGGCATCGATCATTTTTTGGATTTTTTTGCCATGCCGGCATCGTTAATTTTTCGCATTTTTGGCCAGGTCCGGCATCGATCATTTTTTGGATTTTTTTGCCATGCCGGTATCGTTAATTTTTCGCATTTTTGGCCAGGTCCGGCATCGATCATTTTTTGGATTTTTTTGCCATGCCGGCATCGTTAATTTTTCGCATTTTTGGCCAGGTCCGGCATCGATCATTTTTTGGATTTTTTTGCCATGCCGGCATCGTTAAAATTTCGCATTTTTGGCCAGGTCCGGCATCGATCATTTTTTGGATTTTTTTGCCATGCCGGCATCGTTAATTTTTCGCATTTTTGGCTAGGTCCGGCATCGAAATTTTTTTGGATTTTTTTGCCATGCCGGCATCGTTAATTTTTCGCATTTTTGGCCAGGTCCGTCATCGATCATTTTTTGAATTTTTTTGCCATGCCGGCATCGTTAATTTTTCGCATTTTTGGCCAGGTCCGGCATCGATCATTTTTTGGATTTTTTTGCCATGCCGGCATCGTTAATTTTTCGCATTTTTGGCCAGGTCCGGCATCGATCATTTTTTGGATTTTTTTGCCATGCCGGCATCGTTAATTTTTCGCATTTTTGGCCAGGTCCGTCATCGATCATTTTTTGGATTTTTTTGCCATGCCGGCATCGTTAATTTTTCGCATTTTTGGCCAGGTCCGGCATCGTAATTTTTTTGGATTATTTTGCCATGCCGGCATCGTTAATTTTTCGCATTTTTGGCCAGGTCCGGCATCGATCATTTTTTGGATTTTTTTGCCATGCCGGCATCGTTAATTTTTCGCATTTTTGGCCAGGTCCGGCATCGATCATTTTTTGGATTTTTTTGCCATGCCGGTATCGTTAATTTTTCGCATTTTTGGCCAGGTCCGGCATCGATCATTTTTTGGATTTTTTTGCCATGGCGGCATCGTTAATTTTTCGCATTTTTGGCCAAGTCCGGCACTGAATTTTTTTTGGATTTTTTTGCCATGCCGGCATCGTTAATTTTTCGCATTTTTGGCCAGGTCCGGCATCGATCATTTTTTGGATTTTTTTGCCATGCCGGCATCGTTACTTTTTGGCATTTTTGGCCAGGTCCGGCATCGATCATTTTTTGGATTATTTTGCCATGCCGGCATCGTTAATTTTTCGCATTTTTGGCCAGGTCCGGCATCGATCATTTTTTGGATTTTTTTGCCATGCCGGCATCGTTAATTTTTCGCATTTTTGGCCAGGTCCGGCAAGAATTTTTTTTGGATTTTTTTGGAGGTCCGGCATCGATCATTTTTTGGATTTTTTTGCCATGCCGGCATCGTTACTTTTTGGCATTTTTGGCCAGGTCCGGCATCGATCATTTTTTGGATTATTTTGCCATGCCGGCATCGTTAATTTTTCGCATTTTTGGCCAGGTCCGGCATCGATCATTTTTTGGATTTTTTTGCCATGCCGGCATCGTTAATTTTTCGCATTTTTGGCCAGGTCCGGCATCGAATTTTTTTTGGATTTTTTTGCCATGCCGGCATCGTTAATTTTTCTCATTTTTGGCCAGGTCCGGCATCGATCATTTTTTGGATTTTTTTGCCATGCCGGCATCGTTAATTTTTCGCATTTTTGGCCAGGTCCGGCATCGATCATTTTTTGGATTTTTTTGCCATGCCGGCATCGTTAATTTTTCGCATTTTTGGCCAGGTCCGGCATCGATCATTTTTTGGATTATTTTGCCATGCCGGCATCGTTAATTTTTCGCATTTTTGGCTAGGTCCGGCATCGATCATTTTTTGGATTTTTTTGCCATGCCGGCATCGTTAATTTTTCGCATTTTTGGCCAGGTCCGGCATCGAATTTTATTTGGATTTTTTTGCCATGCCGGCATCGTTAATTTTTCGCATTTTTGGCCAGGTCCGGCATCGATCATTTTTTGGATTTTTTTGCCATGCCGGCATCGTTAATTTTTCGCATTTTTGGCCAGGTCCGGCATCGATCATTTTTTGGATTTTTTTGCCATGCCGGTATCGTTAATTTTTCGCATTTTTGGCCAGGTCCGGCATCGATCATTTTTTGGATTTTTTTGCCATGCCGGCATCGTTACTTTTTGGCATTTTTGGCCAGGTCCGGCATCGATCATTTTTTGGATTATTTTGCCATGCCGGCATCGTTAATTTTTCGCATTTTTGGCCAGGTCCGGCATCGATCATTTTTTGGATTTTTTTGCCATGCCGGCATCGTTAATTTTTCGCATTTTTGGCCAGGTCCGGCATCGAATTTTTTTTGGATTTTTTTGCCATGCCGGCATCGTTAATTTTTCTCATTTTTGGCCAGGTCCGGCATCGTAATTTTTTTGGATTTTTTTGCCATGCCGGCATCGTTAATTTTTCGCATTTTTGGCCAGGTCCGGCATCGAATTTTTTTTGGATTTTTTTGCCATGCCGGCATCGTTAATTTTTCTCATTTTTGGCCAGGTCCGGCATCGATCATTTTTTGGATTTTTTTGCCATGCCGGCATCGTTAATTTTTCGCATTTTTGGCCAGGTCCGGCATCGATCATTTTTTGGATTTTTTTGCCATGCCGGCATCGTTAATTTTTCGCATTTTTGGCCAGGTCCGGCATCGATCATTTTTTGGTTTTTTTGCCATGCCGGCATCGTTAATTTTTCGCATTTTTGGCCAGGTCCGGCATCGATCATTTTTTGGATTTTTTTGCCATGCCGGCATCGTTAATTTTTCGCATTTTTGGCCAGGTCCGGCATCGATCATTTTTTGGTTTTTTTGCCATGCCGGCATCGTTAATTTTTCGCATTTTTGGCCAGGTCCGGCATCGATCATTTTTTGGATTTTTTTGCCATGCCGGCATCGTTAATTTTTCGCATTTTTGGCCAGGTCCGGCATCGATCATTTTTTGGATTTTTTTGCCATGCCGGCATCGTTAATTTTTCGCATTTTTGGCCAGGTCCGGCATCGATCATTTTTTGGATTTTTTTGCCATGCCGGCATCGTTAATTTTTCGCATTTTTGGCCAGGTCCGGCACCGAATTTTTTTTGGATTTTTTTGCCATGACGGCATCGTTAATTTTGCGCATTTTTGGCCAGGTCCGGCATCGATCATTTTTTGGATTTTTTTGCCATGCCGGCATCGTTACTTTTTGGCATTTTTGGCCAGGTCCGGCATCGATCATTTTTTGGTTTTTTTGCCATGCCGGCATCGTTAATTTTTCGCATTTTTGGCCAGGTCCGGCATCGGTCATTTTTTGGATTTTTTTGCCATGCCGGCATCGTTAATTTTTCGCATTTTTGGCCAGGTCCGGCATCGATCATTTTTTGGATTTTTTTGCCATGCCGGCATCGTTACTTTTTGGCATTTTTGGCCAGGTCCGGCATCGATCATTTTTTGGATTATTTTGCCATGCCGGCATCGTTAATTTTTCGCATTTTTGGCCAGGTCCGGCATCGATCATTTTTTGGATTTTTTTGCCATGCCGGCATCGTTAATTTTTCGCATTTTTGGCCAGGTCCGGCATCGATCATTTTTTGGATTTTTTTGCCATGCCGGCATCGTTAATTTTTCGCATTTTTGGCTAGGTCCGGCATCGATCATTTTTTGGATTTTTTTGCCATGCCGGCATCGTTAATTTTTCGCATTTTTGGCCAGGTCCGGCATCGAATTTTTTTTGGATTTTTTTGCCATGCCGGCATCGTTAATTTTTCGCATTTTTGGCCAGGTCCGGCATCGAATTTTTTTTGGATTTTTTTGCCCTGCCGGCATCGTTAATTTTTCGAATTTTTGGCCAGGTCCGGCATCGATCATTTTTTGGATTTTTTTGCCATGCCGGCATCGTTAATTTTTCGCATTTTTGGCCAGGTCCGGCATCGATCATTTTTTGGATTTTTTTGCCATGCCGGCATCGTTAATTTTTCGCATTTTTGGCCAGGTCCGGCATCGTAATTTTTTTGGATTATTTTGCCATGCCGGCATCGTTAATTTTTCGCATTTTTGGCCAGGTCCGGCATCGATCATTTTTTGGATTTTTTTGCCATGCCGGCATCGTTAATTTTTCGCATTTTTGGCCAGGTCCGGCATCGATCATTTTTTGGATTTTTTTGCCATGCCGGTATCGTTAATTTTTCGCATTTTTGGCCAGGTCTTGCGCATTTTTGGCCAGGCATCGATCATTTTTTGGATTTTTTTGCCATGCCGGCATCGTTAATTTTTCGCATTTTTGGCCAGGTCCGGCATCGATCATTTTTTGGATTTTTTTGCCATGCCGGCATCGTTAATTTTTCGCATTTTTGGCCAGGTCCGGCATCGTAATTTTTTTGGATTATTTTGCCATGCCGGCATCGTTAATTTTTCGCATTTTTGGCCAGGTCCGGCATCGATCATTTTTTGGATTTTTTTGCCATGCCGGCATCGTTAATTTTTCGCATTTTTGGCCAGGTCCGGCATCGATCATTTTTTGGATTTTTTTGCCATGCCGGTATCGTTAATTTTTCGCATTTTTGGCCAGGTCCGGCATCGATCATTTTTTGGATTTTTTTGCCATGCCGGTATCGTTAATTTTTCGCATTTTTGGCCAGGTCCGGCACCGAATTTTTTTTGGATTTTTTTGCCATGCCGGCATCGTTAATTTTGCGCATTTTTGGCCAGGTCCGGCATCGATCATTTTTTGGTTTTTTTTGCCATGCCGGCATCGTTACTTTTTGGCATTTTTGGCCAGGTCCGGCATCGATCATTTTTTGGTTTTTTTGCCATGCCGGCATCGTTAATTTTTCGCATTTTTGGCCAGGTCCGGCATCGATCATTTTTTGGATTTTTTTGCCATGCCGGCATCGTTAATTTTTCGCATTTTTGGCCAGGTCCGTCATCGAGCATTTTTTGGATTTTTTTGCCATGCCGGCATCGTTAATTTTTCGCATTTTTGGCCAGGTCCGGCATCGAGCATTTTTTGGATTTTTTTGCCATGCCGGCATCGTTAATTTTTCGCATTTTTGGCCAGGTCCGGCATCGATCATGTTTTGGATTTTTTTGCCATGCCGGCATCGTTAATTTTTCGCATTTTTGTCCAGGTCCGTCATCGAGCATTTTTTGGATTTTTTTGCCATGCCGGCATCGTTAATTTTTCGCATTTTTGGCCAGGTCCGGCATCGATCATTTTTTGGATTTTTTTGCCATGCCGGCATCTTTAATTTTTCGCATTTTGGGCCAGGTCCGGCATCGATCATTTTTTGGATTTTTTTGCCATGCCGGCATCGTTAAAATTTCGCATTTTTGGCCAGGTCCGGCATCGATCATTTTTTGGCTTTTTTTGCCATGCCGGCATCGTTAATTTTTCGCATTTTTGGCCAGGTCCGGCATCGATCATTTTTTGCATTTTTTTGCCATGCCGGCATCGTTAATTTTTCGCATTTTTGGCCAGGTCCGGCATCGATAATTTTTTGGATTATTTTGCCATGCCGGCATCGTTAATTTTTCGCATTTTTGGCTAGGTCCGGCATCGATCATTTTTTGGATTTTTTTGCCATGCCGGCATCGTTAATTTTTCGCATTTTTGGCCAGGTCCGGCATCGAATTTTTTTTGGATTTTTTTGCCATGCCGGCATCGTTAATTTTTCTCATTTTTGGCCAGGTCCGGCATCGATCATTTTTTGGATTTTTTGCCATGCCGGCATCGTTAATTTTTCGCATTTTTGGCCAGGTCCGGCATCGATCATTTTGTGGATTTTTTTGCCATGCCGGCATCGTTAATTTTTCGCATTTTTGGCCAGGTCCGGCATCGATCATTTTTTGGATTATTTTGCCATGCCGGCATCGTTAATTTTTCGCATTTTTGGCTAGGTCCGACATCGATCATTTTTTGGATTTTTTTGCCATGCCGGCATCGTTAATTTTTCGCATTTTTGGCCAGGTCCAGCATCGAAATTTTTTTCGATTATTTTGCCATGCCGGCATCGTTCATTTTTCGCATTTTTGGCCAGGTCCGGCATCGATCATTTTTTGGATTTTTTTGCCATGCCGGCATCGTTAATTTTTCGCATTTTTGGCCAGGTCCGGCATCGATCATTTTTTGGATTTTTTTGTCATGCCGGTATCGTTAATTTTTCGCATTTTTGGCCAGGTCCGGCATCGATCATTTTTTGGATTTTTTTGCCATGCCGGCATCGTTAATTTTTCGCATTTTTGGCCAGGTCCGGCATCGATCATTTTTTGGATTTTTTTGCCATGCCGGCATCGTTAATTTTTCGCATTTTTGGCCAGGTCCGGCATCGATCATTTTTTGGATTTTTTTGCCATGCCGGCATCGTTAATTTTTGGCATTTTTGGCCAGGTCCGGCATCGATCATTTTTTGGATTATTTTGCCATGCCGGCATCGTTAATTTTTCGCATTTTTGGCCAGGTCCGGCATCGATCATTTTTTGGATTTTTTTGCCATGCCGGCATCGTTAATTTTTCGCATTTTTGGCTAGGTCCGGCATCGATCATTTTTTGGATTTTTTTGCCATGCCGGCATCGTTAATTTTTCGCATTTTTGGCCAGGTCCGGCATCGAATTTTTTTTGGATTTTTTTGCCATGCCGGCATCGTTAATTTTTCGCATTTTTGGCCAGGTCCGGCATCGATCATTTTTTGGATTATTTTGCCATGCCGGCATCGTTAATTTTTCGCATTTTTGGCTAGGTCCGGCATCGATCATGTTTTGGATTTTTTTGCCATGCCGGCATCGTTAATTTTTCGCATTTTTGGCCAGGTCCGGCATCGAATTTTTTTTTGGATTTTTTTGCCATGCCGGCATCGTTAATTTTTCGCATTTTTGGCCAGGTCCGGCATCGATTTTTTTTTGGATTTTTTTGCCCTGCCGGCATCGTTAATTTTTCGCATTTTTTGGCCAGGTCCGGCATCGATCATTTTTTAGATTTATTTGCCATGCCGGCATCGTTAATTTTTCGCATTTTTGGCCAGGTCCGGCATCGATAATTTTTTGGATTTTTTTGCCATTTTTTGAATTATTTTGCCATGCCGGCATCGTTAATTTTTCGCATTTTTGGCTAGGTCCGACATCGAATTTTTTTTGGATTTTTTTGCCATGCCGGCATCGTTAATTTTTCGCATTTTTGGCCAGGTCCGTCATCGAGCATTTTTTGGATTTTTTTGCCATGCCGGCATCGTTAATTTTTCGCATTTTTGGCCAGGTCCGGCATCGATCATTTTTTGGATTTTTTTGCCATGCCGGCATCGTTAATTTTTCGCATTTTTGGCCAGGTCCGGCATCGATCATTTTTTGGATTTTTTTGCCATGCCGGCATCGTTAATTTTTCGCATTTTTGGCCAGGTCCAGCATCGATCATTTTTTGGATTATTTTGCCATGCCGGCATCGTTAATTTTTCGCATTTTTGGCTAGGTCCGGCATCGATCATGTTTTGGATTTTTTTGCCATGCCGGCATCGTTAATTTTTCGCATTTTTGGCCAGGTCCGGCATCGAATTTTTTTTGGATTTTTTTGCCATGCCGACATCGTTAATTTTTCGCATTTTTGACCAGGTCCGGCATCGAATTTTTTTTGGATTTTTTTGCCATGCCGGCATCGTTAATTTTTCGCATTTTAGGCCAGGTCCGGCATCGATCATTTTTTGGATTTTTTTGCCATGCCGGCATCGTTAATTTTTCGCATTTTTGGCCAGGTCCGGCATCGATCATTTTTTGGATTTTTTTGCCATGCCGGCATCGTTAATTTTTCGCATTTTTGGCCAGGTCCGGCATCGATTTTTTTTGGGATTTTTTTGCCATGCCGGCATCGTTAATTTTTCGCATTTTTGGCTAGGTCCGGCATCGATCATGTTTTGGATTTTTTTGCCATGCCGGCATCGTTAATTTTTCGCATTTTTGGCCAGGTCCGGCATCGATCATTTTTTGGATTTTTTTGCCATGCCGGCATCGTTAATTTATCGCATTTTTGGCCAGGTCCGGCATCGAGCATTTTTTGGATTTTTTTGCCATGCCGGCATCGTTAATTTTTCGCATTTTTGGCCAGGTCCGGCATTGATCATTTTTCGGATTTTTTTGCCATGCCGGCATCGTTAATTTTTCGCATTTTTGGCCAGGTCCGGCACCGAATTTTTTTTGGATTTTTTTGCCATGCCGGCATCGTTAATTTTTCGCATTTTTGCCTAGGTCCGGCATCGATCATTTTTTGGATTTTTTTGCCATGCCGGCATCGTTAATTTTTCGCATTTTTGGCCAGGTCCGGCATCGAATTTTTTTTGGATTTTTTTGCCATGCCGGCATCGTTAATTTTTCGCATTTTTGGCCAGGTCCGGCATCGATTTTTTTTGGGATTTTTTTGCCATGCCGGCATCGTTAATTTTTCGCATTTTTGGCTAGGTCCGGCATCGATCATGTTTTGGATTTTTTTGCCATGCCGGCATCGTTAATTTTTCGCATTTTTGGCCAGGTCCGGCATCGATCATTTTTTGGATTTTTTTGCCATGCCGGCATCGTTAATTTATCGCATTTTTGGCCAGGTCCGGCATCGATCATTTTTTGGATTATTTTGCCATGCCGGCATCGTTAATTTTTCGCATTTTTGGCTAGGTCCGGCATCGATCATGTTTTGGATTTTTTTGCCATGCCGGCATCGTTAATTTTTCGCATTTTTGGCCAGGTCCGGCATCGAATTTTTTTTTGGATTTTTTTGCCATGCCGGCATCGTTAATTTTTCGCATTTTTGGCCAGGTCCGGCATCGATTTTTTTTTGGATTTTTTTGCCCTGCCGGCATCGTTAATTTTTCGCATTTTTTGGCCAGGTCCGGCATCGATCATTTTTTAGATTTATTTGCCATGCCGGCATCGTTAATTTTTCGCATTTTTGGCCAGGTCCGGCATCGATAATTTTTTGGATTTTTTTGCCATGCCGGCATCGTTAATTTATCGCATTTTTGGCCAGGTCCGGCATCGATTTTTTTTGGGATTTTTTTGCCATGCCGGCATCGTTAATTTTTCGCATTTTTGGCTAGGTCCGGCATCGATCATGTTTTGGATTTTTTTGCCATGCCGGCATCGTTAATTTTTCGCATTTTTGGCCAGGTCCGGCATCGATCATTTTTTGGATTTTTTTGCCATGCCGGCATCGTTAATTTATCGCATTTTTGGCCAGGTCCGGCATCGATCATTTTGTGGATTTTTTTGCCATGCCGGCATCGTTAATTTTTCGCATTTTTGGCCAGGTCCGGCATTGATCATTTTTTGGATTATTTTGCCATGCCGGCATCGTTAATTTTTCGCATTTTTGGCTAGGTCCGGCATCGATCATTTTTTGGATTTTTTTGCCATGCCGGCATCGTTAATTTTTCGCATTTTTGGCCAGGTCCGGCATCGAAATTTTTTTCGATTATTTTGCCATGCCGGCATCGTTAATTTTTCGCATTTTTGGCCAGGTCCGGCATCGATAATTTTTTGGATTTTTTTGCCATGCCGGCATCGTTAATTTATCGCATTTTTGGCCAGGTCCGGCATCGATTTTTTTTGGGATTTTTTTGCCATGCCGGCATCGTTAATTTTTCGCATTTTTGGCTAGGTCCGGCATCGATCATGTTTTGGATTTTTTTGCCATGCCGGCATCGTTAATTTTTCGCATTTTTGGCCAGGTCCGGCATCGATCATTTTTTGGATTTTTTTGCCATGCCGGCATCGTTAATTTTTCGCATTTTTGGCCAGGTCCGGCATCGATCATTTTTTGGATTTTTTTGCCATGCCGGCATCGTTACTTTTTGGCATTTTTGGCCAGGTCCGGCATCGATCATTTTTTGGATTATTTTGCCATGCCGGCATCGTTAATTTTTCGCATTTTTGGCCAGGTCCGGCATCGATCATTTTTTGGATTTTTTTGCCATGCCGGCATCGTTAATTTTTCGCATTTTTGGCCAGGTCCGTCATCGAGCATTTTTTGGATTTTTTTGCCATGCCGGCATCGTTAATTTTTCGCATTTTTGGCCAGGTCCGGCATTGATCATTTTTCGGATTTTTTTGCCATGCCGGCATCGTTAATGTTTCGCATTTTTGGCCAGGTCCGGCACCGAATTTTTTTTGGATTTTTTTGCCATGCCGGCATCGTTAATTTTTCGCATTTTTGGCCAGGTCCGGCATCGAATTTTTTTTGGATTTTTTTGCCATGCCGACATCGTTAATTTTTCGCATTTTTGACCAGGTCCGGCATCGAATTTTTTTTGGATTTTTTTGCCATGCCGGCATCGTTAATTTTTCGCATTTTAGGCCAGGTCCGGCATCGATCATTTTTTGGATTTTTTTGCCATGCCGGCATCGTTAATTTTTCGCATTTTTGGCCAGGTCCGGCATCGATCATTTTTTGGATTTTTTTGCCATGCCGGCATCGTTAATTTTTCGCATTTTTGGCCAGGTCCGGCATCGATTTTTTTTGGGATTTTTTTGCCATGCCGGCATCGTTAATTTTTCGCATTTTTGGCTAGGTCCGGCATCGATCATGTTTTGGATTTTTTTGCCATGCCGGCATCGTTAATTTTTCGCATTTTTGGCCAGGTCCGGCATCGATCATTTTTTGGATTTTTTTGCCATGCCGGCATCGTTAATTTATCGCATTTTTGGCCAGGTCCGGCATCGAGCATTTTTTGGATTTTTTTGCCATGCCGGCATCGTTAATTTTTCGCATTTTTGGCCAGGTCCGGCATTGATCATTTTTCGGATTTTTTTGCCATGCCGGCATCGTTAATTTTTCGCATTTTTGGCCAGGTCCGGCACCGAATTTTTTTTGGATTTTTTTGCCATGCCGGCATCGTTAATTTTTCGCATTTTTGCCTAGGTCCGGCATCGATCATTTTTTGGATTTTTTTGCCATGCCGGCATCGTTAATTTTTCGCATTTTTGGCCAGGTCCGGCATCGAATTTTTTTTGGATTTTTTTGCCATGCCGGCATCGTTAATTTTTCGCATTTTTGGCCAGGTCCGGCATCGATTTTTTTTGGGATTTTTTTGCCATGCCGGCATCGTTAATTTTTCGCATTTTTGGCTAGGTCCGGCATCGATCATGTTTTGGATTTTTTTGCCATGCCGGCATCGTTAATTTTTCGCATTTTTGGCCAGGTCCGGCATCGATCATTTTTTGGATTTTTTTGCCATGCCGGCATCGTTAATTTATCGCATTTTTGGCCAGGTCCGGCATCGATCATTTTTTGGATTATTTTGCCATGCCGGCATCGTTAATTTTTCGCATTTTTGGCTAGGTCCGGCATCGATCATGTTTTGGATTTTTTTGCCATGCCGGCATCGTTAATTTTTCGCATTTTTGGCCAGGTCCGGCATCGAATTTTTTTTTGGATTTTTTTGCCATGCCGGCATCGTTAATTTTTCGCATTTTTGGCCAGGTCCGGCATCGATTTTTTTTTGGATTTTTTTGCCCTGCCGGCATCGTTAATTTTTCGCATTTTTTGGCCAGGTCCGGCATCGATCATTTTTTAGATTTATTTGCCATGCCGGCATCGTTAATTTTTCGCATTTTTGGCCAGGTCCGGCATCGATAATTTTTTGGATTTTTTTGCCATGCCGGCATCGTTAATTTATCGCATTTTTGGCCAGGTCCGGCATCGATTTTTTTTGGGATTTTTTTGCCATGCCGGCATCGTTAATTTTTCGCATTTTTGGCTAGGTCCGGCATCGATCATGTTTTGGATTTTTTTGCCATGCCGGCATCGTTAATTTTTCGCATTTTTGGCCAGGTCCGGCATCGATCATTTTTTGGATTTTTTTGCCATGCCGGCATCGTTAATTTTTCGCATTTTTGGCCAGGTCCGGCATCGATCATTTTTTGGATTTTTTTGCCATGCCGGCATCGTTACTTTTTGGCATTTTTGGCCAGGTCCGGCATCGATCATTTTTTGGATTATTTTGCCATGCCGGCATCGTTAATTTTTCGCATTTTTGGCCAGGTCCGGCATCGATCATTTTTTGGATTTTTTTGCCATGCCGGCATCGTTAATTTTTCGCATTTTTGGCCAGGTCCGTCATCGAGCATTTTTTGGATTTTTTTGCCATGCCGGCATCGTTAATTTTTCGCATTTTTGGCCAGGTCCGGCATTGATCATTTTTCGGATTTTTTTGCCATGCCGGCATCGTTAATGTTTCGCATTTTTGGCCAGGTCCGGCACCGAATTTTTTTTGGATTTTTTTGCCATGCCGGCATCGTTAATTTTTCGCATTTTTGGCCAGGTCCGGCATCGAATTTTTTTTGGATTTTTTTGCCATGCCGACATCGTTAATTTTTCGCATTTTTGACCAGGTCCGGCATCGAATTTTTTTTGGATTTTTTTGCCATGCCGGCATCGTTAATTTTTCGCATTTTAGGCCAGGTCCGGCATCGATCATTTTTTGGATTTTTTTGCCATGCCGGCATCGTTAATTTTTCGCATTTTTGGCCAGGTCCGGCATCGATCATTTTTTGGATTTTTTTGCCATGCCGGCATCGTTAATTTTTCGCATTTTTGGCCAGGTCCGGCATCGATTTTTTTTGGGATTTTTTTGCCATGCCGGCATCGTTAATTTTTCGCATTTTTGGCTAGGTCCGGCATCGATCATGTTTTGGATTTTTTTGCCATGCCGGCATCGTTAATTTTTCGCATTTTTGGCCAGGTCCGGCATCGATCATTTTTTGGATTTTTTTGCCATGCCGGCATCGTTAATTTATCGCATTTTTGGCCAGGTCCGGCATCGAGCATTTTTTGGATTTTTTTGCCATGCCGGCATCGTTAATTTTTCGCATTTTTGGCCAGGTCCGGCATTGATCATTTTTCGGATTTTTTTGCCATGCCGGCATCGTTAATTTTTCGCATTTTTGGCCAGGTCCGGCACCGAATTTTTTTTGGATTTTTTTGCCATGCCGGCATCGTTAATTTTTCGCATTTTTGCCTAGGTCCGGCATCGATCATTTTTTGGATTTTTTTGCCATGCCGGCATCGTTAATTTTTCGCATTTTTGGCCAGGTCCGGCATCGAATTTTTTTTGGATTTTTTTGCCATGCCGGCATCGTTAATTTTTCGCATTTTTGGCCAGGTCCGGCATCGATTTTTTTTGGGATTTTTTTGCCATGCCGGCATCGTTAATTTTTCGCATTTTTGGCTAGGTCCGGCATCGATCATGTTTTGGATTTTTTTGCCATGCCGGCATCGTTAATTTTTCGCATTTTTGGCCAGGTCCGGCATCGATCATTTTTTGGATTTTTTTGCCATGCCGGCATCGTTAATTTATCGCATTTTTGGCCAGGTCCGGCATCGATCATTTTTTGGATTATTTTGCCATGCCGGCATCGTTAATTTTTCGCATTTTTGGCTAGGTCCGGCATCGATCATGTTTTGGATTTTTTTGCCATGCCGGCATCGTTAATTTTTCGCATTTTTGGCCAGGTCCGGCATCGAATTTTTTTTTGGATTTTTTTGCCATGCCGGCATCGTTAATTTTTCGCATTTTTGGCCAGGTCCGGCATCGATTTTTTTTTGGATTTTTTTGCCCTGCCGGCATCGTTAATTTTTCGCATTTTTTGGCCAGGTCCGGCATCGATCATTTTTTAGATTTATTTGCCATGCCGGCATCGTTAATTTTTCGCATTTTTGGCCAGGTCCGGCATCGATAATTTTTTGGATTTTTTTGCCATGCCGGCATCGTTAATTTTTCGCATTTTTGGCCAGGTCCGGCATCGAAATTTTTTTCGATTATTTTGCCATGCCGGCATCGTTCATTTTTCGCATTTTTGGCCAGGTCCGGCATCGATCATTTTTTGGATTTTTTTGCCATGCCGGCATCGTTAATTTTTCGCATTTTTGGCCAGGTCCGGCATCGATCATTTTTTGGATTTTTTTGTCATGCCGGTATCGTTAATTTTTCGCATTTTTGGCCAGGTCCGGCATCGATCATTTTTTGGATTTTTTTGCCATGCCGGCATCGTTAATTTTTCGCATTTTTGGCCAGGTCCGGCATCGATCATTTTTTGGATTTTTTTGCCATGCCGGCATCGTTAATTTTTCGCATTTTTGGCCAGGTCCGGCATCGATCATTTTTTGGATTTTTTTGCCATGCCGGCATCGTTACTTTTTGGCATTTTTGGCCAGGTCCGGCATCGATCATTTTTTGGATTATTTTGCCATGCCGGCATCGTTAATTTTTCGCATTTTTGGCCAGGTCCGGCATCGATCATTTTTTGGATTTTTTTGCCATGCCGGCATCGTTAATTTTTCGCATTTTTGGCCAGGTCCGTCATCGAGCATTTTTTGGATTTTTTTGCCATGCCGGCATCGTTAATTTTTCGCATTTTTGGCCAGGTCCGGCATTGATCATTTTTCGGATTTTTTTGCCATGCCGGCATCGTTAATGTTTCGCATTTTTGGCCAGGTCCGGCACCGAATTTTTTTTGGATTTTTTTGCCATGCCGGCATCGTTAATTTTTCGCATTTTTGGCTAGGTCCGGCATCGATCATTTTTTGGATTTTTTTGCCATGCCGGCATCGTTAATTTTTCGCATTTTTGGCCAGGTCCGGCATCGAATTTTTTTTGGATTTTTTTGCCATGCCGGCATCGTTAATTTTTCGCATTTTTGGCCAGGTCCGGCATCGATTTTTTTTGGGATTTTTTTGCCATGCCGGCATCGTTAATTTTTCGCATTTTTGGCTAGGTCCGGCATCGATCATGTTTTGGATTTTTTTGCCATGCCGGCATCGTTAATTTTTCGCATTTTTGGCCAGGTCCGGCATCGATCATTTTTTGGATTTTTTTGCCATGCCGGCATCGTTAATTTATCGCATTTTTGGCCAGGTCCGGCATCGAGCATTTTTTGGATTTTTTTGCCATGCCGGCATCGTTAATTTTTCGCATTTTTGGCCAGGTCCGGCATTGATCATTTTTCGGATTTTTTTGCCATGCCGGCATCGTTAATTTTTCGCATTTTTGGCCAGGTCCGGCACCGAATTTTTTTTGGATTTTTTTGCCATGCCGGCATCGTTAATTTTTCGCATTTTTGGCTAGGTCCGGCATCGATCATTTTTTGGATTTTTTTGCCATGCCGGCATCGTTAATTTTTCGCATTTTTGGCCAGGTCCGGCATCGAATTTTTTTTGGATTTTTTTGCCATGCCGGCATCGTTAATTTTTCGCATTTTTGGCCAGGTCCGGCATCGATTTTTTTTGGGATTTTTTTGCCATGCCGGCATCGTTAATTTTTCGCATTTTTGGCTAGGTCCGGCATCGATCATGTTTTGGATTTTTTTGCCATGCCGGCATCGTTAATTTTTCGCATTTTTGGCCAGGTCCGGCATCGATCATTTTTTGGATTTTTTTGCCATGCCGGCATCGTTAATTTATCGCATTTTTGGCCAGGTCCGGCATCGATCATTTTTTGGATTATTTTGCCATGTCGGCATCGTTAATTTTTCGCATTTTTGGCTAGGTCCGGCATCGATCATGTTTTGGATTTTTTTGCCATGCCGGCATCGTTAATTTTTCGCATTTTTGGCCAGGTCCGGCATCGAATTTTTTTTTGGATTTTTTTGCCATGCCGGCATCGTTAATTTTTCGCATTTTTGGCCAGGTCCGGCATCGATTTTTTTTTGGATTTTTTTGCCCTGCCGGCATCGTTAATTTTTCGCATTTTTTGGCCAGGTCCGGCATCGATCATTTTTTAGATTTATTTGCCATGCCGGCATCGTTAATTTTTCGCATTTTTGGCCAGGTCCGGCATCGATAATTTTTTGGATTTTTTTGCCATTTTTTGAATTATTTTGCCATGCCGGCATCGTTAATTTTTCGCATTTTTGGCTAGGTCCGACATCGAAATTTTTTTGGATTTTTTTGCCATGCCGGCATCGTTAATTTTTCGCATTTTTGGCCAGGTCCGTCATCGAGCATTTTTTGGATTTTTTTGCCATGCCGGCATCGTTAATTTTTCGCATTTTTGGCCAGGTCCGGCATCGATCATTTTTTGGATTTTTTTGCCATGCCGGCATCGTTAATTTTTCGCATTTTTGGCCAGGTCCGGCATCGATCATTTTTTGGATTTTTTTGCCATGCCGGCATCGTTAATTTTTCGCATTTTTGGCCAGGTCCAGCATCGATCATTTTTTGGATTATTTTGCCATGCCGGCATCGTTAATTTTTCGCATTTTTGGCTAGGTCCGGCATCGATCATGTTTTGGATTTTTTTGCCATGCCGGCATCGTTAATTTTTCGCATTTTTGGCCAGGTCCGGCATCGAATTTTTTTTGGATTTTTTTGCCATGCCGACATCGTTAATTTTTCGCATTTTTGACCAGGTCCGGCATCGAATTTTTTTTGGATTTTTTTGCCATGCCGGCATCGTTAATTTTCGCATTTTAGGCCAGGTCCGGCATCGATCATTTTTTGGATTTTTTTGCCATGCCGGCATCGTTAATTTTTCGCATTTTTGGCCAGGTCCGGCATCGATCATTTTTTGGATTTTTTTGCCATTTTTTGAATTATTTTGCCATGCCGGCATCGTTAATTTTTCGCATTTTTGGCTAGGTCCGGCATCGAAATTTTTTTGGATTTTTTTGCCATGCCGGCATCGTTAATTTTTCGCATTTTTGGCCAGGTCCGTCATCGAGCATTTTTTGGATTCTTTTGCCATGCCGGCATCGTTAATTTTTCGCATTTTTGGCCAGGTCCGGCATCGATCATTTTTTGGATTTTTTTGCCATGCCGGCATCGTTAATTTTTCGCATTTTTGGCCAGGTCCGGCATCGATCATTTTTTGGATTTTTTTGCCATGCCGGTATCGTTAATTTTTCGCATTTTTAGCCAGGTCCGGCATCGATCATTTTTTGGATTATTTTGCCATGCCGGCATCGTTAATTTTTCGCATTTTTGGCCAGGTCCGGCATCGATCATTTTTTGGATTTTTTTGCCATGCCGGCATCGTTAATTTTTCGCATTTTTGGCCAGGTCCGTCATCGATCATTTTTTGGATTTTTTTGCCATGCCGGCATCGTTAGTTTTTCGCATTTTTGGCCAGGTCTCGATCAAATCGATCATTTTTTGGATTTTTTTGCCATGCCGGCATTGTTAATTTTTCGCATTTTTGGCCAGGTCCATCATCGATCATTTTTTGAATTTTTTTGCCATGCCGGCATCGTTAGTTTTTCGCATTTTTGGCCAGGTCCGGCATCGATCATTTTTTTTTCATTTTTTGGATTTTTTTGCCATGCATTTTTGGCCAGGTCCGGCATCGATCATTTTTTGGATTTTTTTGCCATGCCGGCATCGTTAATTTTTCGCATTTATGGCCAGGTCCGGCATCGATCATTTTTTGGATTTTTTTGCCATGCCGGCATCGTTAATTTTTCGCATTTATGGCCAGGTCCGGCATCGATCATTTTTTGGATTTTTTTGCCATGCCGGCATCGTTAATTTTTCGCATTTTTGGCCAGCTCCGGCATCGAAAATTTTTTGGATTATTTTGCCATGCCGGCATCGTTAATTTTTCGCATTTTTGGCCAGGTCCGGCATCGAAATTTTTTTTGATTTTTTTGCCATGCCGGCATCGTTAATTTTTCGCATTTTTGGCCAGGTCCGGCATCGATCATTTTTTGAATTTTTTTGCCATGCCGGCATCGTTAATTTTTCGCATTTTTGGCCAGGTCCGGCATCGAAATTTTTTTGGATTTTTTTGCCATGCCGGCATCGTTAATTTTTCGCATTTTTGGCCAGGTCCGGCATCGATCATTTTTTGGATTTTTTTGCCATGCCGGCATCGTTAATTTTTCGTATTTTTGGCCAGGTCCGGCATCGATCATTTTTTGGATTTTTTTGCCATGCCGGCATCGTTAATTTTTCGTATTTTTGGCCAGGTCCGGCATCGATCATTTTTTGAATTTTTTTGCCATGCCGGTATCGTTAATTTTTCGCATTTTTGGCCAGGTCCGGCATCGATCATTTTTTGGATTTTTTTGCCATCCCGGCATGCCATGCCGGCATCGTTAATTTTTCGCATTTTTGGCCAGGTCCGGCATCGATCATTTTTTGGATTTTTTTGCCATGCCGGCATCGTTAATTTTTCGCATTTTTGGCTAGGTCCGGCATCGATCATTTTTTGGATTTTTTTGCCATGCCGGCATCGTTAATTTTTCGCATTTTTGGCCAGGTCCGGCATCGATCATTTTTTGGATTTTTTTGCCATGCCGGCATCGTTAATTTTTCGCATTTTTGGCCAGGTCCGGCATCGATCATTTTTTGGATTTTTTTGCCATGCCGGCATCGTTAATTTTTCGCATTTTTGGCCAGGTCCGTCATCGATCATTTTTTGGATTTTTTTGCCATGCCGGCATCGTTAATTTTTCGCATTTTTGGCCAGGTCCAGCATCGAAATTTTTTTGGATTATTTTGCCATGCCGGCATCGTTAATTTTTCGCATTTTTGGCCAGGTCCGGCATCGAAATTTTTTTGGATTTTTTTGCCATGCCGGCATCGTTAATTTTTCGCATTTTTGGCCAGGTCCGGCATCGATCATTTTTTGGAATTTTTTTGCCATGCCGGTATCGTTAATTTTTCGCATTTTTGGCCAGGTCCGGCATCGATCATTTTTTGGATTTTTTTGCCATGCCGGCATCGTTAATTTTTCGCATTTTTGGCCAGGTCCGGCATCGATTATTTTTTGGATTTTTTTGCCATGCCGGCATCGTTAATTTTTCGCATTTTTGGCCAGGTCCGGCATCGATCATTTTTTGGATTTTTTTGCCATTTTTTGAATTATTTTGCCATGCCGGCATCGTTAATTTTTCGCATTTTTGGCTAGGTCCGATCATTTTTTGAATTTTTTTGCCATGCCGGCATCGTTAATTTTTCGCATTTTTGGCCAGGTCCGGCATCGATCATTTTTTGAATTATTTTGCCATGCCGGCATCGTTAATTTTTTGCATTTTTGGCCAGGTCGTTAATTTTTCGCATTTTTGGCCAGGTCCGTCATCGAGCATTTTTTGGATTTTTTTGCCATGCCGGCATCGTTAATTTTTCGCATTTTTGGCCAGGTCCGGCATCGATCATTTTTTGGAATTTTTTGCCATGCCGGCATAGTTAATTTTTCGCATTTTTGGCCAGGTCCGGCATCGATCATTTTTTGGATTTTTTTGCCATGCCGGTATAGTTAATTTTTCGCATTTTTGGCCAGGTCCGGCATCGATCATTTTTTGGATTATTTTGCCATGCCGGCATCGTTAATTTTTCGCATTTTTGGCCAGGTCCGGCATCGATCATTTTTTGGATTTTTTTGCCATGCCGGCATCGTTAATTTTTCGCATTTTTGGCCAGGTCCGTCATCGAGCATTTTTTGGATTTTTTTGGCATGCCGGCATCGTTAATTTTTCGCATTTTTGGCCAGGTCCGGCATCGATCATTTTTTGGATTTTTTTGCCATGCCGGCATCGTTAATTTTTCGCATTTTTGGCCAGGTCCGGCATCGAAATTTTTTTGGATTATTTTGCCATGCCGGCATCGTTGATTTTTCGTATTTTTGGCCAGGTCCGGCATCGAAATTTTTTTGGATTTTTTTGCCATGCCGGCATCGTTAATTTTTCGCATTTTTGGCCAGGTCCGGCATCGATCATTTTTTGAATTTTTTTGCCATGCCGGTATCGTTAATTTTTCGCATTTTTGGCCAGGTCCGGCATCGATCATTTTTTGGGTTTTTTTGCCATGCCGGCATCGTTAATTTTTCGCATTTTTGGCCAGGTCCGGCATCGAAATTTTTTTGGATTTTTTTGCCATGCCGGCATCGTTAATTTTTCGCATTTTTGGCCAGGTCCGGCATCGATCATTTTTTGGATTTTTTTGCCATGCCGGCATCGTTAATTTTTCGCATTTTTGGCCAGGTCCCGCATCGAATTTTTTTTGGATTTTTTTGCCATGCCGGCATCATTAATTTTTCGCATTTTTGGCCAGGTCCGGCATCGATCATTTTTTGGATTTTTTTGCCATGCCGGCATCGTTAATTTTTCGCATTTTTGGCCAGGTCCGGCATCGATCATTTTTTGGATTTTTTTGCCATTTTTTGAATTATTTTGCCATGCCGGCATCGTTAATTTTTCGCATTTTTGGCCAGGTCCGGCATCGATCATTTTTTGGATTTTTTTGCCATGCCGGCATCGTTAATTTTTCGCATTTTTGGCCAGGTCCGGCATCGATCATTTTTTGGATTTTTTTGCCATGCCGGCATCGATAATTTTTCGCATTTTTGGCTAGGTCCGGCATCGATCATTTTTTGGATTTTTTTGCCATGCCGGCATCGTTAATTTTTCGCATTTTTGGCCAGGTCCGGCATCGATCATTTTTTGGATTTTTTTGCCATGCCGGCATCGTTAGTTTTTCGCATTTTTGGCCAGGTCCGGCATCGATCATTTTTTGGATTTTTTTGCCATGCCGGTATCGTTAATTTTTCGCATTTTTGGCCAGGTCCGGCATCGATCATTTTTTGGATTTTTTTGCCATGCCGGCATCGTTAATTTTTCGCATTTTTGGCCAGGTCCGGCATCGATCATTTTTTGGATTATTTTGCCATGCCGGCATCGTTAATTTTTCGCATTTTTGGCCAGGTCCGGCATCGATCATTTTTTGGATTTTTTTGCCATGCCGGCATCGTTAATTTTTCGCATTTTTGGCCAGGTCCGGCATCGAAATTTTTTTGGATTTTTTTGCCATGCCGGCATCGTTAATTTTTCGCATTTTTGGCCAGGTCCGGCATCGATCATTTTTTGGATTTTTTTGCCATGCCGGCATCGTTAATTTTTCGCATTTTTGGCCAGGTCCGGCATCGATCATTTTTTGAATTTTTTTTCCATGCCGGTATCGTTAATTTTTCGCATTTTTGGCCAGGTCCGGCATCGATCATTTTTTGGATTTTTTTGCCATGCCGGCATCGTTAATTTTTCGCATTTTTGGCCAGGTCCGGCATCGATCATTTTTTGAATTTTTTTGCAATGCCGGCATCGTTAATTTTTCGCACTTTTGGCCAGGTCCGGCATCGATCATTTTTTGAATTTTTTTGCCATGCCGGTATCGTTAATTTTTCGCATTTTTGGCCAGGTCCGGCATCGATCATTTTTTGGATTTTTTTGCCATGCCGGCATCGTTAATTTTTCGCATTTTTGGCCAGGTCCGGCATCGAATTTTTTTTGGATTTTTTTGCCATGCCGGCATCGTTAATTTTTCGCATTTTTGGCCAGGTCCGGCATTGAAAATTTTTTGGATTATTTTGCCATGCCGGTATCGTTAATTTTTCGCATTTTTGGCCAGGTCCGGCATCGATCATTTTTTGGATTTTTTTGCCATGCCGGCATCGTTAATTTTTCGCATGTTTGGCCAGGTCCGGCATCGATCATTTTTTGGATTTTTTTGCCATGCCGGCATCGTTAATTTTTCGCATTTTTGGCCAGGTCCGGCATCGATCATTTTTTGAATTTTTTTGCCATGCCGGTATCGTTAATTTTTCGCATTTTTGGCCAGGTCCGGCATCGATCATTTTTTGAATTATTTTGCCATGCCGGCATCGTTAATTTTTCGCATTTTTGGCCAGGTCGTTAATTTTTCGCATTTTTGGCCAGGTCCGTCATCGAGCATTTTTTGGATTTTTTTGCCATGCCGGCATCGTTAATTTTTCGCATTTTTGGCCAGGTCCGGCATCGATCATTTTTTGGAATTTTTTGCCATGCCGGCATAGTTAATTTTTCGCATTTTTGGCCAGGTCCGGCATCGATCATTTTTTGGATTTTTTTGCCATGCCGGCATCGTTAATTTTTCGCATTTTTGGCCAGGTCCCGCATCGAAATTTTTTTGGATTTTTTTGCCATGCCGGCATCGTTAATTTTTCGCATTTTTGGCCAGGTCCGGCATCGATCATTTTTTGAATTTTTTTGCCATGCCGGTATCGTTAATTTTTCGCATTTTTGGCCAGGTCCGGCATCGATCATTTTTTGGATTTTTTTGCCATGCCGGCATCGTTAATTTTTCGCATTTTTGGCCAGGTCCGGCATCGAAATTTTTTTGGATTTTTTTGCCATGCCGGCATCGTTAATTTTTCGCATTTTTGGCCAGGTCCGGCATCGATCATTTTTTGGATTTTTTTGCCATGCCGGCATCGTTAATTTTTCGCATTTTTGGCCAGGTCCCGCATCGAATTTTTTTTGGATTTTTTTGCCATGCCGGCATCATTAATTTTTCGCATTTTTGGCCAGGTCCGGCATCGATCATTTTTTGGATTTTTTTGCCATGCCGGCATCGTTAATTTTTCGCATTTTTGGCCAGGTCCGGCATCGATCATTTTTTGGATTTTTTTGCCATTTTTTGAATTATTTTGCCATGCCGGCATCGTTAATTTTTCGCATTTTTGGCCAGGTCCGGCATCGATCATTTTTTGGATTTTTTTGCCATGCCGGCATCGTTAATTTTTCGCATTTTTGGCCAGGTCCGGCATCGATCATTTTTTGGATTTTTTTGCCATGCCGGCATCGATAATTTTTCGCATTTTTGGCTAGGTCCGGCATCGATCATTTTTTGGATTTTTTTGCCATGCCGGCATCGTTAATTTTTCGCATTTTTGGCCAGGTCCGGCATCGATCATTTTTTGGATTTTTTTGCCATGCCGGCATCGTTAGTTTTTCGCATTTTTGGCCAGGTCCGGCATCGATCATTTTTTGGATTTTTTTGCCATGCCGGTATCGTTAATTTTTCGCATTTTTGGCCAGGTCCGGCATCGATCATTTTTTGGATTTTTTTGCCATGCCGGCATCGTTAATTTTTCGCATTTTTGGCCAGGTCCGGCATCGATCATTTTTTGGATTATTTTGCCATGCCGGCATCGTTAATTTTTCGCATTTTTGGCCAGGTCCGGCATCGATCATTTTTTGGATTTTTTTGCCATGCCGGCATCGTTAATTTTTCGCATTTTTGGCCAGGTCCGGCATCGAAATTTTTTTGGATTTTTTTGCCATGCCGGCATCGTTAATTTTTCGCATTTTTGGCCAGGTCCGGCATCGATCATTTTTTGGATTTTTTTGCCATGCCGGCATCGTTAATTTTTCGCATTTTTGGCCAGGTCCGGCATCGATCATTTTTTGAATTTTTTTTCCATGCCGGTATCGTTAATTTTTCGCATTTTTGGCCAGGTCCGGCATCGATCATTTTTTGGATTTTTTTGCCATGCCGGCATCGTTAATTTTTCGCATTTTTGGCCAGGTCCGGCATCGATCATTTTTTGAATTTTTTTGCAATGCCGGCATCGTTAATTTTTCGCACTTTTGGCCAGGTCCGGCATCGATCATTTTTTGAATTTTTTTGCCATGCCGGTATCGTTAATTTTTCGCATTTTTGGCCAGGTCCGGCATCGATCATTTTTTGGATTTTTTTGCCATGCCGGCATCGTTAATTTTTCGCATTTTTGGCCAGGTCCGGCATCGAATTTTTTTTGGATTTTTTTGCCATGCCGGCATCGTTAATTTTTCGCATTTTTGGCCAGGTCCGGCATTGAAAATTTTTTGGATTATTTTGCCATGCCGGTATCGTTAATTTTTCGCATTTTTGGCCAGGTCCGGCATCGATCATTTTTTGGATTTTTTTGCCATGCCGGCATCGTTAATTTTTCGCATGTTTGGCCAGGTCCGGCATCGATCATTTTTTGGATTTTTTTGCCATGCCGGCATCGTTAATTTTTCGCATTTTTGGCCAGGTCCGGCATCGATCATTTTTTGAATTTTTTTGCCATGCCGGTATCGTTAATTTTTCGCATTTTTGGCCAGGTCCGGCATCGATCATTTTTTGAATTATTTTGCCATGCCGGCATCGTTAATTTTTCGCATTTTTGGCCAGGTCGTTAATTTTTCGCATTTTTGGCCAGGTCCGTCATCGAGCATTTTTTGGATTTTTTTGCCATGCCGGCATCGTTAATTTTTCGCATTTTTGGCCAGGTCCGGCATCGATCATTTTTTGGAATTTTTTGCCATGCCGGCATAGTTAATTTTTCGCATTTTTGGCCAGGTCCGGCATCGATCATTTTTTGGATTTTTTTGCCATGCCGGTATAGTTAATTTTTCGCATTTTTGGCCAGGTCCGGCATCGATCATTTTTTGGATTATTTTGCCATGCCGGCATCGTTAATTTTTCGCATTTTTGGCCAGGTCCGGCATCGATCATTTTTTGGATTTTTTTGCCATGCCGGCATCGTTAATTTTTCGCATTTTTGGCCAGGTCCGTCATCGAGCATTTTTTGGATTTTTTTGCCATGCCGGCATCGTTAATTTTTCGCATTTATGGCCAGGTCCGGCATCGATCATTTTTTGGATTTTTTTGCCATGCCGGCATCGTTAATTTTTCGCATTTTTGGCCAGCTCCGGCATCGAAAATTTTTTGGATTATTTTGCCATGCCGGCATCGTTAATTTTTCGCATTTTTGGCCAGGTCCGGCATCGAAATTTTTTTTGATTTTTTTGCCATGCCGGCATCGTTAATTTTTCGCATTTTTGGCCAGGTCCGGCATCGATCATTTTTTGGATTTTTTTGCCATGCCGGCATCGTTAATTTTTCGCATTTTTGGCCAGGTCCGGCATCGAAATTTTTTTGGATTTTTTTGCCATGCCGGCATCGTTAATTTTTCGCATTTTTGGCCAGGTCCGGCATCGATCATTTTTTGGATTTTTTTGCCATGCCGGCATCGTTAATTTTTCGCATTTTTGGCCAGGTCCGGCATCGAAAATTTTTTGGATTATTTTGCCATGCCGGCATCGTTGATTTTTCGTATTTTTGGCCAGGTCCGGCATCGAAATTTTTTTGGATTTTTTTGCCATGCCGGCATCGTTAATTTTTCGCATTTTTGGCCAGGTCCGGCATCGATCATTTTTTGAATTTTTTTGCCATGCCGGTATCGTTAATTTTTCGCATTTTTGGCCAGGTCCGGCATCGATCATTTTTTGGATTTTTTTGCCATGCCGGCATCGTTAATTTTTCGCATTTTTGGCCAGGTCCGGCATCGATCATTTTTTGAATTTTTTTGCCATGCCGGCATCGTTAATTTTTCGCATTTTTGGCCAGGTCCGGCATCGATCATTTTTTGAATTTTTTTGCCATGCCGGTATCGTTAATTTTTCGCATTTTTGGCCAGGTCCGGCATCGAAATTTTTTTGAATTTTTTTGCCATGCCGGCATCGTTAATTTTTCGCATTTTTGGCCAGGTCCGGCATCGATTTTTTTTTGGATTTTTTTGCCATGCCGGCATCGTTAATTTTTCGCATTTTTGGCCAGGTCCGGCATCGAATTTTTTTTGGATTTTTTTGCCATGCCGGCATCATTAATTTTTCGCATTTTTGGCCAGGTCCGGCATCGATCATTTTTTGGATTTTTTTGCCATGCCGGCATCGTTAATTTTTCGCATTTTTGGCCAGGTCCGGCATCGATCATTTTTTGGATTTTTTTGCCATTTTTTGAATTATTTTGCCATGCCGGCATCGTTAATTTTTCGCATTTTTGGCCAGGTCCGGCATCGATCATTTTTTGGATTTTTTTGCCATGCCGGCATCGTTAATTTTTCGCATTTTTGGCCAGGTCCGGCATCGATCATTTTTTGGATTTTTTTGCCATGCCGGCATCGATAATTTTTCGCATTTTTGGCTAGGTCCGGCATCGAAATTTTTTTGGATTATTTTGCCATGCCGGCATCGTTAATTTTTCGCATTTTTGGCCAGGTCCGGCATCGATCATTTTTTGGATTTTTTTGCCATGCCGGCATCGTTAATTTTTCGCATTTTTGGCCAGGTCCGGCATCGATCATTTTTTGGATTTTTTTGCCATGCCGGTATCGTTAATTTTTCGCATTTTTGGCCAGGTCCGGCATCGATCATTTTTTGGATTTTTTTGCCATGCCGGCATCGTTAATTTTTCGCATTTTTGGCCAGGTCCGGCATCGATCATTTTTTGGATTATTTTGCCATGCCGGCATCGTTAATTTTTCGCATTTTTTGGCCAGGTCCGGCATCGATCATTTTTTGGATTTTTTTGCAATTTTTTGAATTATTTTGCCATGGTCCGGCATCGATCATTTCATCGTTAATTTTTCGCATTTTTGGCCAGGTCCGGCATCGATCATTTTTTGGATTTTTTTGCCATGCCGGCATCGTTAATTTTTCGCATTTTTGGCCAGGTCCGGCATCGATCATTTTTTGGATTTTTTTGCCATGCCGGCATCGTTAATTTTTCGCATTTTTGGCCAGGTCCGGCATCGAAAATTTTTTGGATTATTTTGCCATGCCGGCATCGTTAATTTTTCGCATTTTTGGCCAGGTCCGGCATCGATCATTTTTTGGATTTTTTTGCCATGCCGGCATCGTTAATTTTTCGCATTTTTGGCCAGGTCCGGCATCGATCATTTTTTGGATTTTTTTGCCATGCCGGCATCGTTAATTTTTCGCATTTTTGGCCAGGTCCGTCATCGATCATTTTTTGAATTTTTTTGCCATGCCGGCATCGTTAATTTTTCGCATTTTTGGCCAGGTCCAGCATCGAAAATTTTTTGGATTATTTTGCCATGCCGGCATCGTTAATTTTTCGCATTTTTGGCCAGGTCCGGCATCGAAATTTTTTTGGATTTTTTTGCCATGCCGGCATCGTTAATTTTTCGCATTTTTGGCCAGGTCCGGCATCGATAATTTTTTGGAATTTTTTTGCCATGCCGGTATCGTTAATTTTTCGCATTTTTGGCCAGGTCCGGCATCGATCATTTTTTGGATTTTTTTGCCATGCCGGCATCGTTAATTTTTCGCATTTTTGGCCAAGTCCGGCATCGATCATTTTTTGAATTTTTTTGCCATGCCGGCATCGTTAATTTTTCGCACTTTTGGCCAGGTCCGGCATCGATCATTTTTTGAATTTTTTTGCCATGCCGGTATCGTTAATTTTTCGCATTTTTGGCCAGGTCCGGCATCGATCATTTTTTGGATTTTTTTGCCATGCCGGCATCGTTAATTTTTCGCATTTTTGGCCAGGTCCGGCATCGAATTTTTTTTGGATTTTTTTGCCATGCCGGCATCGTTAATTTTTCGCATTTTTGGCCAGGTCCGGCATTGAAAATTTTTTGGATTATTTTGCCATGCCGGCATCGTTAATTTTTCGCATTTTTGGCCAGGTCCGGCATCGATCATTTTTTGGATTTTTTTGCCATGCCGGCATCGTTAATTTTTCGCATTTTTGGCCAGGTCCGGCATCGATCATTTTTTGAATTTTTTTGCCAGGTCCGTCATCGATAATTTTTCGCATTTTTGGCTAGGTCCGGCATCGATCATTTTTTGAATTTTTTTGCCATGCCGGCATCGTTAATTTTTCGCACTTTTGGCCAGGTCCGGCATCGATCATTTTTTGGTTTTTTTTGCCATGCCGGCATCGTTAATTTTTCGCATTTTTGGCCAGGTCCGGCATCGATCATTTTTTGGATTTTTTTGCCATGCCGGCATCGTTAATTTTTCGCATTTTTGGCCAGGTCCGGCATCGATCATTTTTTGGATTTTTTTGCCATGCCGGCATCGATAATTTTTCGCATTTTTGGCTAGGTCCGGCATCGAAATTTTTTTGGATTATTTTGCCATGCCGGCATCGTTAATTTTTCGCATTTTTGGCCAGGTCCGGCATCGATCATTTTTTGGATTTTTTTGCCATGCCGGCATCGTTAATTTTTCGCATTTTTGGCCAGGTCCGGCATCGATCATTTTTTGGATTTTTTTGCCATGCCGGTATCGTTAATTTTTCGCATTTTTGGCCAGGTCCGGCATCGATCATTTTTTGGATTTTTTTGCCATGCCGGCATCGTTAATTTTTCGCATTTTTGGCCAGGTCCGGCATCGATCATTTTTTGGATTATTTTGCCATGCCGGCATCGTTAATTTTTCGCATTTTTTGGCCAGGTCCGGCATCGATCATTTTTTGGATTTTTTTGCAATTTTTTGAATTATTTTGCCATGGTCCGGCATCGATCATTTCATCGTTAATTTTTCGCATTTTTGGCCAGGTCCGGCATCGATCATTTTTTGGATTTTTTTGCCATGCCGGCATCGTTAATTTTTCGCATTTTTGGCCAGGTCCGGCATCGATCATTTTTTGGATTTTTTTGCCATGCCGGCATCGTTAATTTTTCGCATTTTTGGCCAGGTCCGGCATCGAAAATTTTTTGGATTATTTTGCCATGCCGGCATCGTTAATTTTTCGCATTTTTGGCCAGGTCCGGCATCGATCATTTTTTGGATTTTTTTGCCATGCCGGCATCGTTAATTTTTCGCATTTTTGGCCAGGTCCGGCATCGATCATTTTTTGGATTTTTTTGCCATGCCGGCATCGTTAATTTTTCGCATTTTTGGCCAGGTCCGTCATCGATCATTTTTTGAATTTTTTTGCCATGCCGGCATCGTTAATTTTTCGCATTTTTGGCCAGGTCCAGCATCGAAAATTTTTTGGATTATTTTGCCATGCCGGCATCGTTAATTTTTCGCATTTTTGGCCAGGTCCGGCATCGAAATTTTTTTGGATTTTTTTGCCATGCCGGCATCGTTAATTTTTCGCATTTTTGGCCAGGTCCGGCATCGATAATTTTTTGGAATTTTTTTGCCATGCCGGTATCGTTAATTTTTCGCATTTTTGGCCAGGTCCGGCATCGATCATTTTTTGGATTTTTTTGCCATGCCGGCATCGTTAATTTTTCGCATTTTTGGCCAAGTCCGGCATCGATCATTTTTTGAATTTTTTTGCCATGCCGGCATCGTTAATTTTTCGCACTTTTGGCCAGGTCCGGCATCGATCATTTTTTGAATTTTTTTGCCATGCCGGTATCGTTAATTTTTCGCATTTTTGGCCAGGTCCGGCATCGATCATTTTTTGGATTTTTTTGCCATGCCGGCATCGTTAATTTTTCGCATTTTTGGCCAGGTCCGGCATCGAATTTTTTTTGGATTTTTTTGCCATGCCGGCATCGTTAATTTTTCGCATTTTTGGCCAGGTCCGGCATTGAAAATTTTTTGGATTATTTTGCCATGCCGGCATCGTTAATTTTTCGCATTTTTGGCCAGGTCCGGCATCGATCATTTTTTGGATTTTTTTGCCATGCCGGCATCGTTAATTTTTCGCATTTTTGGCCAGGTCCGGCATCGATCATTTTTTGAATTTTTTTGCCAGGTCCGTCATCGATAATTTTTCGCATTTTTGGCTAGGTCCGGCATCGATCATTTTTTGAATTTTTTTGCCATGCCGGCATCGTTAATTTTTCGCACTTTTGGCCAGGTCCGGCATCGATCATTTTTTGGTTTTTTTTGCCATGCCGGCATCGTTAATTTTTCGCATTTTTGGCCAGGTCCGGCATCGATCATTTTTTGGATTTTTTTGCCATGCCGGCATCGTTAATTTTTCGCATTTTTGGCCAGGTCCGGCATCGATCATTTTTTGAATTTTTTTGCCATGCCGGCATCGTTAATTTTTCGCACTTTTGGCCAGGTCCGGCATCGATCATTTTTTGAATTTTTTTGCCATGCCGGTATCGTTAATTTTTCGCATTTTTGGCCAGGTCCGGCATCGATCATTTTTTGGATTTTTTTGCCATGCCGGCATCGTTAATTTTTCGCATTTTTGGCCAGGTCCGGCATCGAATTTTTTTTGGATTTTTTTGCCATGCCGGCATCGTTAATTTTTCGCATTTTTGGCCAGGTCCGGCATTGAAAATTTTTTGGATTATTTTGCCATGCCGGTATCGTTAATTTTTCGCATTTTTGGCCAGGTCCGGCATCGATCATTTTTTGGATTGTTTTGCCATGCCGGCATCGTTAATTTTTCGCATTTTTGGCCAGGTCCGGCATCGATCATTTTTGGGATTTTTTTGCCATGCCGGCATCGTTAATTTTTCGCATTTTTGGCCAGGTCCGGCATCGATCATTTTTTGAATTTTTTTGCCATGCCGGTATCGTTAATTTTTCGCATTTTTGGCCAGGTCCGGCATCGATCATTTTTTGGATTTTTTTGCCATGCCGGCATCGTTAATTTTGCGCATTTTTGGCCAGGTCCGGCATCGATTTTTTTTTGGATTTTTTTGCCATGCCGGCATCGTTAATTTTTCGCATTTTTGGCCAGGTCCGGCATCGATCATTTTTTGGATTTTTTTGCCATGCCGGCATCATTAATTTTTCGCATTTTTGGCCAGGTCCGGCATCGATCATTTTTTGGATTTTTTTGCCATGCCGGCATCGTTAATTTTTCGCATTTTTGGCCAGGTCCGGCATCGAAATTTTTTTGGATTTTTTTGCCATGCCGGCATCGTTAATTTTTCGCATTTTTGGCCAGGTCCGGCATCGATCATTTTTTGGAATTTTTTTGCCATGCCGGTATCGTTAATTTTTCGCATTTTTGGCCAGGTCCGGCATCGATCATTTTTTGGATTTTTTTGCCATGCCGGCATCGTTAATTTTTCGCATTTTTGGCCAGGTCCGGCATCGATCATTTTTTGAATTTTTTTGCCATGCCGGCATCGTTAATTTTTCGCACTTTTGGCCAGGTCCGGCATCGATCATTTTTTGAATTTTTTTGCCATGCCGGTATCGTTAATTTTTCGCATTTTTGGCCAGGTCCGGCATCGATCATTTTTTGGATTTTTTTGCCATGCCGGCATCGGTAATTTTTCGCATTTTTGGCCAGGTCCGGCATCGAATTTTTTTTGGATTTTTTTGCCATGCCGGCATCGTTAATTTTTCGCATTTTTGGCCAGGTCCGGCATTGAAAATTTTTTGGATTATTTTGCCATGCCGGTATCGTTAATTTTTCGCATTTTTGGCCAGGTCCGGCATCGATCATTTTTTGGATTTTTTTGCCATGCCGGCATCGTTAATTTTTCGCATTTTTGGCCAGGTCCGGCATCGATCATTTTTTGGATTTTTGGCCAGGTCCGGCATCGATAATTTTTCGCATTTTTGGCTAGGTCCGGCATCGAATTTTTTTTGGATTTTTTTGCCATGCCGGCATCGTTAATTTTTCGCATTTTTGGCCAGGTCCGGCATCGATCAAATTTTGGATTTTTTTGCCATGCCGGCATCGTTAATTTTTCGCATTTTTGGCCAGGTCCGGCATCGATCATTTTTTGAATTTTTTTGCATTGCCGGTATCGTTAATTTTTCGCATTTTTGGCCAGGTCCGGCATCGATCATTTTTCGGATTTTTTTGCCATGCCGGCATCGTTAATTTTTCGCATTTTTGGCTAGGTCCGGCATCGAAATTTTTTTGGATTTTTTGCCATGCCGGCATCGTTAATTTTTCGCATTTTTGGCCAGGTCCGGCATCGATCATTTTTTGGATTTTTTTGCCATGCCGGCATCGTTAATTTTTCGCATTTTTGGCCAGGTCCGGCATCGATCATTTTTGGGATTTTTGGCCAGGTCCGGCATCGATAATTTTTCGCATTTTTGGCTAGGTCCGGCATCGATCATTTTTTGGATTTTTTTGCCATGCCGGCATCGTTAATTTTTCGCATTTTTGGCCAGGTCCGGCATCGATCATTTTTTGGATTATTTTGCCATGCCGGCATCGTTAATTTTTCGCATTTTTGGCCAGGTCCGGCATCGATCATTTTTTGGATTCTTTTGCCATGCCGGCATCGTTAATTTTTCGCATTTTTGGCCAGGTCCGGCATCGAAATTTTTTTGGATTTTTTTGCCATGCCGGCATCGTTAATTTTTCGCATTTTTGGCCAGGTCCGGCATCGATCATTTTTTGGATTTTTTTGCCATGCCGGCATCGTTAATTTTTCGCATTTTTGGCCAGGTCCGGCATCGATCATTTTTTGAATTTTTTTGCCATGCCGGCATCGTTAATTTTTCGCATTTTTGGCCAGGTCCGGCATCGATCATTTTTTGAATTTTTTTGCCATGCCGGTATCGTTAATTTTTCGCATTTTTGGCCAGGTCCGGCATCGATCATTTTTTGGATTTTTTTGCCATGCCGGCATCGTTAATTTTTCGCATTTTTGGCCAGGTCCGGCATCGATAATTTTTTGAATTTTTTTGCCATGCCGGCATCGTTAATTTTTCGCACTTTTGGCCAGGTCCGGCATCGATCATTTTTTGAATTTTTTTGCCATGCCGGTATCGTTAATTTTTCGCATTTTTGGCCAGGTCCGGCATCGATCATTTTTTGGATTTTTTTGCCATGCCGGCATCGTTAATTTTTCGCATTTTTGGCCAGGTCCGGCATCGAATTTTTTTTGGATTTTTTTGCCATGCCGGCATCGTTAATTTTTCGCATTTTTGGCCAGGTCCGGCATTGAAAATTTTTTGGATTATTTTGCCATGCCGGTATCGTTAATTTTTCGCATTTTTGGCCAGGTCCGGCATCGATCATTTTTTGGATTTTTTTGCCATGCCGGCATCGTTAATTTTTCGCATTTTTGGCCAGGTCCGGCATCGATCATTTTTTGGATTTTTTTGCCATTTTTTGAATTATTTTGCCATGCCGGCATCGTTAATTTTTCGCATTTTTGGCCAGGGTCGGCATCGATCATTTTTTGGATTTTTTTGCCATGCCGGCATCGTTAATTTTTCGCATTTTTGGCCAGGTCCGGCATCGATCATTTTTTGGATTTTTTTGCCATGCCGGCATCGTTAATTTTTCGCATTTTTGGCTAGGTCCGGCATTGAAATTTTTTTGGATTTTTTTGCCATGCCGGCATCGTTAATTTTTCGCATTTTTGGCCAGGTCCGGCATCGATCATTTTTTGGATTATTTTGCCATGCCGGCATCGTTAATTTTTCGCATTTTTGGCCAGGTCCGGCATCGATCATTTTTTGAATTTTTTTGCATTGCCGGTATCGTTAATTTTTCGCATTTTTGGCCAGGTCCGGCATCGATCATTTTTCGGATTTTTTTGCCATGCCGGCATCGTTAATTTTTCGCATTTTTGGCTAGGTCCGGCATCGAAATTTTTTTGGATTTTTTGCCATGCCGGCATCGTTAATTTTTCGCATTTTTGGCCAGGTCCGGCATCGATCATTTTTTGGATTTTTTTGCCATGCCGGCATCGTTAATTTTTCGCATTTTTGGCCAGGTCCGGCATCGATCATTTTTTGGATTTTTGGCCAGGTCCGGCATCGATAATTTTTCGCATTTTTGGCTAGGTCCGGCATCGATCATTTTTTGGATTTTTTTGCCATGCCGGCATCGTTAATTTTTCGCATTTTTGGCCAGGTCCGGCATCGATCATTTTTTGGATTATTTTGCCATGCCGGCATCGTTAATTTTTCGCATTTTTGGCCAGGTCCGGCATCGATCATTTTTTGGATTTTTTTGCCATGCCGGCATCGTTAATTTTTCGCATTTTTGGCCAGGTCCGGCATCGATCATTTTTTGGATTTTTTTGCCATGCCGGCATCGTTAATTTTTCGCATTTTTGGCCAGGTCCGGCATCGATCATTTTTTGGATTTTTTTGCCATGCCGGCATCGTTAATTTTTCGCATTTTTGGCCAGGTCCGGCATCGATCATTTTTTGAATTTTTTTGCCATGCCGGTATCGTTAATTTTTCGCATTTTTGGCCAGGTCCGGCATCGATCATTTTTTGGATTTTTTTGCCATGCCGGCATCGTTAATTTTTCGCATTTTTGGCCAGGTCCGGCATCGATCATTTTTTGAATTTTTTTGCCATGCCGGCATCGTTAATTTTTCGCACTTTTGGCCAGGTCCGGCATCGATCATTTTTTGAATTTTTTTGCCATGCCGGTATCGTTAATTTTTCGCATTTTTGGCCAGGTCCGGCATCGATCATTTTTTGGATTTTTTTGCCATGCCGGCATCGTTAATTTTTCGCATTTTTGGCCACGTCCGGCATCGAATTTTTTTTGGATTTTTTTGCCATGCCGGCATCGTTAATTTTTCGCACTTTTGGCCAGGTCCGGCATTGAAAATTTTTTGGATTATTTTGCCATGCCGGTATCGTTAATTTTTCGCATTTTTGGCCAGGTCCGGCATCGATCATTTTTTGGATTTTTTTGCCATGCCGGCATCGTTAATTTTTCGCATTTTTGGCCAGGTCCGGCATCGATCATTTTTTGGATTTTTTTGCCATTTTTTGAATTATTTTGCCATGCCGGCATCGTTAATTTTTCGCATTTTTGGCCAGGTCCGGCATCGATCATTTTTTGGATTTTTTTGCCATGCCGGCATCGTTAATTTTTCGCATTTTTGGCTAGGTCCGGCATTGAAATTTTTTTGGATTTTTTTGCCATGCCGGCATCGTTAATTTTTCGCATTTTTGGCCAGGTCCGGCATCGATCATTTTTTGAATTTTTTTGCCATGCCGGTATCGTTAATTTTTCGCATTTTTGGCCAGGTCCGGCATCGATCATTTTTTGGATTTTTGGCCAGGTCCGGCATCGATAATTTTTCGCATTTTTGGCTAGGTCCGGCATCGAAATTTTTTTGGATTTTTTTGCCATGCCGGCATCGTTAATTTTTCGCATTTTTGGCCACGTCCGGCATCGATCATTTTTTGGATTTTTGGCCAGGTCCGGCATCGCTAATTTTTCGCATTTTTGGCTAGGTCCGGCATCGATCATTTTTTGGATTTTTTTGCCATGCCGGCATCGTTAATTTTTCGCATTTTTGGCCAGGTCCGGCATCGATCATTTTTTGGATTTTTTTGCCATGCCGGCATCGTTAATTTTTCGCATTTTTGGCCAGGTCCGGCATCGATCATTTTTTGGATTTTTTTGCCATGCCGGCATCGTTAATTTTTCGCATTTTTGGCCAGGTCCGGCATCGATAATTTTTTGGATTTTTTTGCCATTTTTTGAATTATTTTGCCATGCCGGCATCGTTAATTTTTCGCATTTTTGGCCAGGTCCGGCATCGATCATTTTTTGGATTTTTTTGCCATGCCGGCATCGTTAATTTTTCGCATTTTTGGCTAGGTCCGGCATCGAATTTTTTTTGGATTTTTTGCCATGCCGGCATCGTTAATTTTTCGCATTTTTGGCCAGGTCCGGCATCGATCATTTTTTGTATTTTTTTGCCATGCCGGCATCGTTAATTTTTCGCATTTTTGGCCAGGTCCGGCATCGATCATTGGTTGGATTTTTGGCCAGGTCCGGCATCGATAATTTTTCGCATTTTTGGCCAGGTCCGGCATCGAATTTTTTTTGGATTTTTTTGCCATGCCGGCATCGTTAATTTTTCGCATTTTTGGCCACGTCCGGCATTGAAAATTTTTTGGATTATTTTGCCATGCCGGTATCGTTAATTTTTCGCATTTTTGGCCAGGTCCGGCATCGATCATTTTTTGGATTTTTTTGCCATGCCGGCATCGTTAATTTTTCGCATTTTTGGCCAGGTCCGGCATCGATAATTTTTTGAATTTTTTTGCCATGCCGGTATCGTTAATTTTTCGCATTTTTGGCCAGGTCCGGCATCGATCATTTTTTGGATTTTTTTGGCCATGCCGGCATCGTTAATTTTTCGCATTTTTGGCCAGGTCCGGCATCGATCATTTTTTGAATTTTTTTGCCATGCCGGCATCGTTAATTTTTCGCACTTTTGGCCAGGTCCGGCATCGATCATTTTTTGAATTTTTTTGCCATGCCGGTATCGTTAATTTTTCGCATTTTTGGCCAGGTCCGGCATCGATCATTTTTTGGATTTTTTTGCCATGCCGGCATCGTTAATTTTTCGCATTTTTGGCCAGGTCCGGCATCGAATTTTTTTTGGATTATTTTGCCATGCCGGTATCGTTAATTTTTCGCATTTTTGGCCAGGTCCGGCATCGATCATTTTTTGGATTTTTTTGCCATGCCGGCATCGTTAATTTTTCGCATTTTTGGCCAGGTCCGGCATCGATCATTTTTTGGATTTTTTTGCCATTTTTTGAATTATTTTGCCATGCCGGCATCGTTAATTTTTCGCATTTTTGGCCAGGTCCGGCATCGATCATTTTTTGGATTTTTTTGCCATGCCGGCATCGTTAATTTTTCGCATTTTTGGCCAGGTCCGGCATCGAATTTTTTTTGGATTATTTTGCCATGCCGGTATCGTTAATTTTTCGCATTTTTGGCCAGGTCCGGCATCGATCATTTTTTGGATTTTTTTGCCATGCCGGCATCGTTAATTTTTCGCATTTTTGGCCAGGTCCGGCATCGATCATTTTTTGGATTTTTTTGCCATTTTTTGAATTATTTTGCCATGCCGGCATCGTTAATTTTTCGCATTTTTGGCCAGGTCCGGCATCGATCATTTTTTGGATTTTTTTGCCATGCCGGCATCGTTAATTTTTCGCATTTTTGGCCAGGTCCGGCATCGATCATTTTTTGGATTTTTTTGCCATGCCAGCATCGTTAATTTTTCGCATTTTTGGTTAGGTCCGGCATCGAAATTTTTTTGGATTTTTTTGCCATGCCGGCATCGTTAATTTTTCGCATTTTTGGCCAGGTCCGGCATCGATCATTTTTTGGATTTTTTTGCCATGCCGGCATCGTTAATTTTTCGCATTTTTGGCCAGGTCCGGCATCGATCATTTTTTGGATTTTTGGCCAGGTCCGGCATCGATAATTTTTCGCATTTTTGGCTAGGTCCGGCATCGATCATTTTTTGAATTTTTTTGCCATGCCGGTATCGTTAATTTTTCGCATTTTTGGCCAGGTCCGGCATCGATCATTTTTTGGATTTTTTTGCCATGCCGGCATCGTTAATTTTTCGCATTTTTGGCCAGGTCCGGCATCGAATTTTTTTTGGATTTTTTTGCCATGCCGGCATCGTTAATTTTTCGCATTTTTGGCCAGGTCCGGCATTGAAAATTTTTTGGATTATTTTGCCATGCCGGTATCGTTAATTTTTCGCATTTTTGGCCAGGTCCGGCATCGATCATTTTTTGGATTTTTTTGCCATTTTTTGAATTATTTTGCCATGCCGGCATCGTTAATTTTTCGCATTTTTGGCCAGGTCCGGCATCGATCATTTTTTGGATTTTTTTGCCATGCCGGCATCGTTAATTTTTCGCATTTTTGGCTAGGTCCGGCATTGAAATTTTTTTGGATTTTTTTGCCATGCCGGCATCGTTAATTTTTCGCATTTTTGGCCAGGTCCGGCATCGATCATTTTTTGAATTTTTTTGCCATGCCGGTATCGTTAATTTTTCGCATTTTTGGCCAGGTCCGGCATCGATCATTTTTTGGATTTTTGGCCAGGTCCGGCATCGATAATTTTTTTGGATTTTTTTGCCATGCCGGCATCGTTAATTTTTCGCATTTTTGGCCAGGTCCGGCATCGATAATTTTTCGCATTTTTGGCGAGGTCCGGCATCGATCATTTTTTGGATTTTTTTGCCATGCCGGCATCGTTAATTTTTCGCATTTTTGGCCAGGTCCGGCATCGATCATTTTTTGGATTTTTTTGCCATGCCGGTATCGTTAATTTTTCGCATTTTTGGCCAGGTCCGGCATCGATCATTTTTTGGATTATTTTGCCATGCCGGCATTGTTAATTTTTCGCATTTTTGGCCAGGTCCGGCATCGATCATTTTTTGGATTTTTTTGCCATGCCGGCATCGTTAATTTTTCGCATTTTTGGCCAGGTCCGGCATCGATCATTTTTTGGATTTTTTTGCCATGCCGGCATCGTTAGTTTTTCGCATTTTTGGCCAGGTCCGGCATCGATCATTTTTTGGATTTTTTTGCCATGCCGGTATCGTTAATTTTTCGCATTTTTGGCCAGGTCCGGCATCGATCATTTTTTGGATTTTTTTGCCATGCCGGCATCGTTAATTTTTCGCATTTTGGGCCAGGTCCGGCATCGATCATTTTTTGGATTTTTTTGCCATGCCGGCATCGTTAATTTTTCGCATTTTTGGCCAGGTCCGGCATCGAAATTTTTTTGGATTATTTTGCCATGCCGGCATCGTTAATTTTTCGCATTTTTGGCCAGGTCCGGCATCGATCATTTTTTGGATTTTTTTGCCATGCCGGTATCGTTAATTTTTCGCATTTTTGGCCAGGTCCGGCATCGATCATTTTTTGGATTTTTTTGCCATGCCGGCATCGTTAATTTTTCGCATTTTGGGCCAGGTCCGGCATCGATCATTTTTTGGATTTTTTTGCCATGCCGGCATCGTTAATTTTTCGCATTTTTAGCCAGGTCCGGCATCGAAATTTTTTTGGATTATTTTGCCATGCCGGCATCGTTAATTTTTCGCATTTTTGGCCAGGTCCGGCATCGATCATTTTTTGGATTTTTTTGCCATGCCGGCATCGTTAATTTTTCGCATTTTTGGCCAGGTCCGGCATCGATCATTTTTTGGATTTTTTTGCCATGCCGGTATCGTTAATTTTTCGCATTTTTGGCCAGGTCCGGCATCGATCATTTTTTGGATTTTTTTGCCATGCCGGCATCGTTAATTTTTCGCATTTTTGGCAAGGTCCGGCATCGATCATTTTTTGGATTTTTTTGCCATGCCGGCATCGTTAATTTTTCGCATGTTTGGCCACGTCCGGCATCGATCATTTTTTGAATTTTTTTGCCATGCCGGCATCGTTAATTTTTTCGCATTTTTGGCCAGGTCCGTCATCGAGCATTTTTTGGATTTTTTTGCCATGCCGGCATCGTTAATTTTTCGCATTTTTGGCCAGGTCCGACATCGATCATTTTTTGGATTTTTTTGCCATGCCGGCATCGTTAATTTTTCGCATTTTTGGCCAGGTCCGGCATCTATCATTTTTTGGATTTTTTTGCCATGCCGGTATCGTTAATTTTTCGCATTTTTGGCTAGGTCCGACATCGATCATTTTTTGGATTTTTTTGCCATGCCGGCATCGTTAATTTTTCGCATTTTTGGCCAGGTCCGGCATCGATCATTTTTTGGATTTTTTTGCCATGCCGGCATCGTTAATTTTTCGCATTTTTGGCCAGGTCCGGCATCGATCATTTTTTGAATTTTTTTGCCATGCCGGCATCGTTAATTTTTCGCATTAAATTAACGATGTCCGGCATCGAATTTTTTTTGGATTTTTTTGCCATGCCGGCATCGTTAATTTTTCGCATTTTTGGCCAGGTCCGGCATTGAAAATTTTTTGGATTATTTTACCATGCCGGTATCGTTAATTTTTCGCATTTTTGACCAGGTCCGGCATCGATCATTTTTTGGATTTTTTTGCCATTTTTTGAATTATTTTGCCATGCCGGCATCGTTAATTTTTCGCATTTTTGGCCAGGTCCGGCATCGATCATTTTTTGGATTTTTTTGCCATGCCGGCATCGTTAATTTTTCGCATTTTTGGCCAGGTCCGGCATCGATCATTTTTTGGATTTTTTTGCCATCCCGGCATCGTTAATTTTTCGCATTTTTGGCCAGGGCCGGCATCGATCATTTTTTGAATTTTTTTGCCATGCCGGCATCGTTAATTTTTCGCATTAAATTAACGATGTCCGGCATCGAATTTTTTTTGGATTTTTTTGCCATGCCGGCATCGTTAATTTTTCGCATTTTTGGCCAGGTCCGGCATTGAAAATTTTTTGGATTATTTTACCATGCCGGTATCGTTAATTTTTCGCATTTTTGACCAGGTCCGGCATCGATCATTTTTTGGATTTTTTTGCCATTTTTTGAATTATTTTGCCATGCCGGCATCGTTAATTTTTCGCATTTTTGGCCAGGTCCGGCATCGATCATTTTTTGGATTTTTTTGCCATGCCGGCATCGTTAATTTTTCGCATTTTTGGCCAGGTCCGGCATCGATCATTTTTTGGATTTTTTTGCCATGCCGGCATCGTTAATTTTTCGCATTTTTGGCCAGGTCCGGCATCGAATTTTTTTTGGATTTTTTTGCCATGCCGGCATCGATAATTTTTCGCATTTTTGGCCAGGTCCGGCATCGAATTTTTTTTGGATTTTTTTGCCATGCCGGCATCGTTAATTTTTCGCATTTTTGGCCAGGTGCGGCATCGAATTTTATTTGGATTTTTTTGCCATGCCGGCATCGTTAATTTTTCGCATTTTTGGCCAGGTCCGGCATCGATCATTTTTTGGATTTTTTTGCCATGCCGGCATCGTTAATTTTTTGCATTTTTGGCCAGGTCCGGCATCGATCATTTTTTGGATTTTTGGCCAGGTCCGGCATCGATAATTTTTCGCATTTTTGGCTAGGTCCGGCATCGATCATTTTTTGGATTTTTTTGCCATGCCGGCATCGTTAATTTTTCGCATTTTTGGCCAGGTCCGGCATCGATCATTTTTTGGATTTTTTTGCCATGCCGGTATCGTTAATTTTTCGCATTTTTGGCCAGGTCCGGCATCGATCATTTTTTGGATTATTTTGCCATGCCGGCATTGTTAATTTTTCGCATTTTTGGCCAGGTCCGGCATCGATCATTTTTTGGATTTTTTTGCCATGCCGGCATCGTTAATTTTTCGCATTTTTGGCCAGGTCCGGCATCGATCATTTTTTGGATTTTTTTGCCATGCCGGCATCGTTAGTTTTTCGCATTTTTGGCCAGGTCCGGCATCGATCATTTTTTGGATTTTTTTGCCATGCCGGTATCGTTAATTTTTCGCATTTTTGGCCAGGTCCGGCATCGATCATTTTTTGGATTTTTTTGCCATGCCGGCATCGTTAATTTTTCGCATTTTGGGCCAGGTCCGGCATCGATCATTTTTTGGATTTTTTTGCCATGCCGGCATCGTTAATTTTTCGCATTTTTGGCCAGGTCCGGCATCGAAATTTTTTTGGATTATTTTGCCATGCCGGCATCGTTAATTTTTCGCATTTTTGGCCAGGTCCGGCATCGATCATTTTTTGGATTTTTTTGCCATGCCGGTATCGTTAATTTTTCGCATTTTTGGCCAGGTCCGGCATCGATCATTTTTTGGATTTTTTTGCCATGCCGGCATCGTTAATTTTTCGCATTTTGGGCCAGGTCCGGCATCGATCATTTTTTGGATTTTTTTGCCATGCCGGCATCGTTAATTTTTCGCATTTTTGGCCAGGTCCGGCATCGAAATTTTTTTGGATTATTTTGCCATGCCGGCATCGTTAATTTTTCGCATTTTTGGCCAGGTCCGGCATCGATCATTTTTTGGATTTTTTTGCCATGCCGGCATCGTTAATTTTTCGCATTTTTGGCCAGGTCCGGCATCGATCATTTTTTGGATTTTTTTGCCATGCCGGTATCGTTAATTTTTCGCATTTTTGGCCAGGTCCGGCATCGATCATTTTTTGGATTTTTTTGCCATGCCGGCATCGTTAATTTTTCGCATTTTTGGCAAGGTCCGGCATCGATCATTTTTTGGATTTTTTTGCCATGCCGGCATCGTTAATTTTTCGCATGTTTGGCCACGTCCGGCATCGATCATTTTTTGAATTTTTTTGCCATGCCGGCATCGTTAATTTTTCGCATTTTTGGCCAGGTCCGTCATCGAGCATTTTTTGGATTTTTTTGCCATGCCGGCATCGTTAATTTTTCGCATTTTTGGCCAGGTCCGACATCGATCATTTTTTGGATTTTTTTGCCATGCCGGCATCGTTAATTTTTCGCATTTTTGGCCAGGTCCGGCATCTATCATTTTTTGGATTTTTTTGCCATGCCGGTATCGTTAATTTTTCGCATTTTTGGCTAGGTCCGACATCGATCATTTTTTGGATTTTTTTGCCATGCCGGCATCGTTAATTTTTCGCATTTTTGGCCAGGTCCGGCATCGATCATTTTTTGGATTTTTTTGCCATGCCGGCATCGTTAATTTTTCGCATTTTTGGCCAGGTCCGGCATCGATCATTTTTTGAATTTTTTTGCCATGCCGGCATCGTTAATTTTTCGCATTAAATTAACGATGTCCGGCATCGAATTTTTTTTGGATTTTTTTGCCATGCCGGCATCGTTAATTTTTCGCATTTTTGGCCAGGTCCGGCATTGAAAATTTTTTGGATTATTTTACCATGCCGGTATCGTTAATTTTTCGCATTTTTGACCAGGTCCGGCATCGATCATTTTTTGGATTTTTTTGCCATTTTTTGAATTATTTTGCCATGCCGGCATCGTTAATTTTTCGCATTTTTGGCCAGGTCCGGCATCGATCATTTTTTGGATTTTTTTGCCATGCCGGCATCGTTAATTTTTCGCATTTTTGGCCAGGTCCGGCATCGATCATTTTTTGGATTTTTTTGCCATGCCGGCATCGTTAATTTTTCGCATTTTTGGCCAGGTCCGGCATCGATCAATTTTTGGATTTTTGGCCAGGCCCGGCATCGATAATTTTTCGCATTTTTGGCCAGGTCCGGCATCGAATTTTTTTTGGATTTTTTTGCCATGCCGGCATCGTTAATTTTTCGCATTTTTGGCCAGGTCCGGCATCGATCATTTTTTGGATTTTTGGCCAGGTCCGGCATCGATAATTTTTCGCATTTTTGGCCAGGTCCGGCATCGAATTTTTTTTGGATTTTTTTGCCATGCCGGCATCGTTAATTTTTCGCATTTTTGGCCAGGTCCGGCATTGAAAATTTTTTGGATTATTTTGCCATGCCGGTATCGTTAATTTTTCGCATTTTTGGCCAGGTCCGGCATCGATCATTTTTTGGATTTTTTTGCCATTTTTTGAATTATTTTGCCATGCCGGCATCGTTAATTTTTCGCATTTTTGGCCAGGTCCGGCATCGATCATTTTTTGGATTTTTTTGCCATGCCGGCATCGTTAATTTTTCGCATTTTTGGCTAGGTCCGGCATCGAAATTTTTTTGGATTATTTTGCCATGCCGGCATCGTTAATTTTTCGCATTTTTGGCCAGGTCCGGCATCGATCATTTTTTGGATTTTTTTTGCCATGCCGGCATCGTTAATTTTTCGCATTTTTGGCCAGGTCCGGCATCGAATTTTATTTGGATTTTTTTGCCATGCCGGCATCGTTAATTTTTCGCATTTTTGGCCAGGTCCGGCATCGATCATTTTTTGGATTTTTTTGCCATGCCGGCATCGTTAATTTTTTGAATTTTTGGCCAGGTCCGGCATCGATCATTTTTTGGATTTTTGGCCAGGTCCGGCATCGATAATTTTTCGCATTTTTGGCTAGGTCCGGCATCGATCATTTTTTGGATTTTTTTGCCATGCCGGCATCGTTAATTTTTCGCATTTTTGGCCAGGTCCGTCATCGATCATTTTTTGGATTTTTTTGCCATGCCGGTATCGTTAATTTTTCGCATTTTTGGCCAGGTCCGGCATCGATCATTTTTTGGATTATTTTGCCATGCCGGCATTGTTAATTTTTCGCATTTTTGGCCAGGTCCGGCATCGATCATTTTTTGGATTTTTTTGCCATGCCGGCATCGTTAATTTTTCGCATTTTTGGCCAGGTCCGTCATCGAGCATTTTTTGGATTTTTTTGCCATGCCGGCATCGTTAGTTTTTCGCATTTTTGGCCAGGTCCGGCATCGATCATTTTTTGGATTTTTTTGCCATGCCGGTATCGTTAATTTTTCGCATTTTTGGCCAGGTCCGGCATCGATCATTTTTTGGATTTTTTTGCCATGCCGGCATCGTTAATTTTTCGCATTTTGGGCCAGGTCCGGCATCGATCATTTTTTGGATTTTTTTGCCATGCCGGCATCGTTAATTTTTCGCATTTTTGGCCAGGTCCGGCATCGAAATTTTTTTGGATTATTTAGCCATGCCGGCATCGTTAATTTTTCGCATTTTTGGCCAGGTCCGGCATCGATCATTTTTTGGATTTTTTTGCCATGCCGGTATCGTTAATTTTTCGCATTTTTGGCCAGGTCCGGCATCGATCATTTTTTGGATTTTTTTGCCATGCCGGCATCGTTAATTTTTCGCATTTTGGGCCAGGTCCGGCATCGATCTTTTTTTGGATTTTTTTGCCATGCCGGCATCGTTAATTTTTCGCATTTTTGGCCAGGTCCGGCATCGAAATTTTTTTGGATTATTTTGCCATGCCGGCATCGTTAATTTTTCGCATTTTTGGCCAGGTCCGGCATCGATCATTTTTTGGATTTTTTTGCCATGCCGGCATCGTTAATTTTTCGCATTTTTGGCCAGGTCCGGCATCGATCATTTTTTGGATTTTTTTGCCATGCCGGTATCGTTAATTTTTCGCATTTTTGGCCAGGTCCGGCATCGATCATTTTTTGGATTTTTTTGCCATGCCGGCATCGTTAATTTTTCGCATTTTTGGCAAGGTCCGGCATCGATCATTTTTTGGATTTTTTTGCCATGCCGGCATCGTTAATTTTTCGCATGTTTGGCCACGTCCGGCATCGATCATTTTTTGAATTTTTTTGCCATGCCGGCATCGTTAATTTTTCGCATTTTTGGCCAGGTCCGTCATCGAGCATTTTTTGGATTTTTTTGCCATGCTGGCATCGTTAATTTTTCGCATTTTTGGCCAGGTCCGACATCGATCATTTTTTGGATTTTTTTGCCATGCCGGCATCGTTAATTTTTCGCATTTTTGGCCAGGTCCGGCATCTATCATTTTTTGGATTTTTTTGCCATGCCGGTATCGTTAATTTTTCGCATTTTTGGCTAGGTCCGACATCGATCATTTTTTGGATTTTTTTGCCATGCCGGCATCGTTAATTTTTCGCATTTTTGGCCAGGTCCGGCATCGATCATTTTTTGGATTTTTTTGCCATGCCGGCATCGTTAATTTTTCGCAATTTTTCGCATTTTTGGCCAGGTCCGGCATCGATCATTTTTTGGATTTTTTTGCCATGCCGGCATCGTTAATTTTTCGCATTTTTGGCCAGGTCCGGCATCGATCATTTTTTGGATTTTTTTGCCATGCCGGCATCGTTAATTTTTCGCATTTTTGGCCAGGTCCGGCATCGATCATTTTTTGGATTTTTTTGCCATGCCGGCATCGTTAATTTTTCGCATTTTGGGCCAGGTCCGGCATCGATCATTTTTTGGATTTTTTTGCCATGCCGGCATCGTTAATTTTTCGCATTTTTGGCCAGGTCCGGCATCGAAATTTTTTTGGATTATTTTGCCATGCCGGCATCGTTAATTTTTCGCATTTTTGGCCAGGTCCGGCATCGATCATTTTTTGGATTTTTTTGCCATGCCGGTATCGTTAATTTTTCGCATTTTTGGCCAGGTCCGGCATCGATCATTTTTTGGATTTTTTTGCCATGCCGGCATCGTTAATTTTTCGCATTTTGGGCCAGGTCCGGCATCGATCATTTTTTGGATTTTTTTGCCATGCCGGCATCGTTAATTTTTCGCATTTTTGGCCAGGTCCGGCATCGAAAATTTTTTGGATTATTTTGCCATGCCGGCATCGTTAATTTTTCGCATTTTTGGCCAGGTCCGGCATCGATCATTTTTTGGATTTTTTTGCCATGCCGGCATCGTTAATTTTTCGCATTTTTGGCCAGGTCCGGCATCGATCATTTTTTGGATTTTTTTGCCATGCCGGTATCGTTAATTTTTCGCATTTTTGGCCAGGTCCGGCATCGATCATTTTTTGGATTTTTTTGCCATGCCGGCATCGTTAATTTTTCGCATTTTTGGCAAGGTCCGGCATCGATCATTTTTTGGATTTTTTTGCCATGCCGGCATCGTTAATTTGTCGCATGTTTGGCCACGTCCGGCATCGATCATTTTTTGAATTTTTTTGCCATGCCGGCATCGTTAATTTTTCGCATTTTTGGCCAGGTCCGTCATCGATCATTTTTTGAATTTTTTTGCCATGCCGGCATCGTTAATTTTTCGCATTTTTGGCCAGGTCCGGCATCGATCATTTTTTGAATTTTTTTATCGTTAATTTTTCGCATTTTTGGCCAGGTCCGGCATCGATCATTTTTTGGATTTTTTTGCCATGCCGGCATCGTTAATTTTTCGCATTTTTGGCCAGGTCCGGCATCGATCATTTTTTGAATTTTTTTGCCATGCCGGTATTGTTAATTTTTCGCATTTTTGGCCAGGTCCGTCATCGAGCATTTTTTGGATTTTTTTGCCATGCCGGCAACGTTAATTTTTCGCATTTTTGGCCAGGTCCGGCATCGATCATTTTTTGGATTTTTTTGCCATGCCGGCATCGTTAATTTTTCGCAATTTTTCGCATTTTTGGCCAGGTCCGGCATCGATCATTTTTTGGATTTTTTTGCCATGCCGGCATCGTTAATTTTTCGCATTTTTGGCCAGGTCCGGCATCGATCATTTTTTGGATTTTTTTGCCATGCCGGCATCGTTAATTTTTCGCATTTTTGGCCAGGTCCGGCATCGATCATTTTTTGGATTTTTTTGCCATGCCGGCATCGTTAATTTTTCGCATTTTGGGCCAGGTCCGGCATCGATCATTTTTTGGATTTTTTTGCCATGCCGGCATCGTTAATTTTTCGCATTTTTGGCCAGGTCCGGCATCGAAATTTTTTTGGATTATTTTGCCATGCCGGCATCGTTAATTTTTCGCATTTTTGGCCAGGTCCGGCATCGATCATTTTTTGGATTTTTTTGCCATGCCGGTATCGTTAATTTTTCGCATTTTTGGCCAGGTCCGGCATCGATCATTTTTTGGATTTTTTTGCCATGCCGGCATCGTTAATTTTTCGCATTTTGGGCCAGGTCCGGCATCGATCATTTTTTGGATTTTTTTGCCATGCCGGCATCGTTAATTTTTCGCATTTTTGGCCAGGTCCGGCATCGAAAATTTTTTGGATTATTTTGCCATGCCGGCATCGTTAATTTTTCGCATTTTTGGCCAGGTCCGGCATCGATCATTTTTTGGATTTTTTTGCCATGCCGGCATCGTTAATTTTTCGCATTTTTGGCCAGGTCCGGCATCGATCATTTTTTGGATTTTTTTGCCATGCCGGTATCGTTAATTTTTCGCATTTTTGGCCAGGTCCGGCATCGATCATTTTTTGGATTTTTTTGCCATGCCGGCATCGTTAATTTTTCGCATTTTTGGCAAGGTCCGGCATCGATCATTTTTTGGATTTTTTTGCCATGCCGGCATCGTTAATTTTTCGCATGTTTGGCCACGTCCGGCATCGATCATTTTTTGAATTTTTTTGCCATGCCGGCATCGTTAATTTTTCGCATTTTTGGCCAGGTCCGTCATCGATCATTTTTTGAATTTTTTTGCCATGCCGGCATCGTTAATTTTTCGCATTTTTGGCCAGGTCCGGCATCGATCATTTTTTGAATTTTTTTATCGTTAATTTTTCGCATTTTTGGCCAGGTCCGGCATCGATCATTTTTTGGATTTTTTTGCCATGCCGGCATCGTTAATTTTTCGCATTTTTGGCCAGGTCCGGCATCGATCATTTTTTGAATTTTTTTGCCATGCCGGTATTGTTAATTTTTCGCATTTTTGGCCAGGTCCGTCATCGAGCATTTTTTGGATTTTTTTGCCATGCCGGCAACGTTAATTTTTCGCATTTTTGGCCAGGTCCGGCATCGATCATTTTTTGGATTTTTTTGCCATGCCGGCATCGTTAATTTTTCGCATTTGTGGCCAGGTCCGGCATCGATAATTTTTTGGTTTTTTTTGCCATTTTTTGAATTATTTTGCCATGCCGGCATCGTTAATTTTTCGCATTTTTGGCCAGGTCCGGCATCGATCATTTTTTGGATTTTTTTGCCATGCCGGCATCGTTAATTTTTCGCATTTTTGGCCAGGTCCGGCATCGATCATTTTTTGGATTTTTTTGCCATGCCGGCATCGTTAATTTTTCGCATTTTTGGCCAGGTCCGGCATCGAAATTTTTTTGGATTTTTTTGCCATGCCGGCATCGTTAATTTTTCGCATTTTTGGCCAGGTCCGGCATCGATCATTTTTTGGATTTTTTTGCCATGCCGGCATCGTTAATTTTTCGCATTTTTGGCCAGGTCCGGCATCGATCATTTTTTGGATTTTTTTGCCATGCCAGCATCGTTAATTTTTCGCATTTTTGGCCAGTTCCGGCATCGAAATTTTTTTGGATTTTTTTGCCATGCCGGCATCGTTAATTTTTCGCATTTTTGGCCAGGTCCGGCATCGAATTTTTTTTGGATTTTTTTGCCATGCCGGCATCGTTAATTTTTCGCATTTTTGGCCAGGTCCGGCATTGAATTTTTTTTGGATTTTTTTGCCATGCCGGCATCGTTAATTTTTCGCATTTTTGGCCAGGTCCGGCATCGATCATTTTTTGGATTTTTTTGCCATGCCGGCATCGTTAATTTTTCGCATTTTTGGCCAGGTCCGGCATCGATCATTTTTTGAATTTTTTTGCCAATGCCGGCATCGTTAATTTTTTGCATTTTTGGCCAGGTCCGGCATCGATCATTTTTTGGATTTTTTTGCCATGCCGGCATCGTTAATTTTTCGCATTTTTGGCCAGGTCCGGCATCGAAATTTTTTTGGATTATTTTGCCATGCCGGTATCGTTAATTTTTCGCATTTTTGGCCAGGTCCGGCATCGATCATTTTTTGGATTTTTTTGCCATGCCGGCATCGTTAATTTTTCGCATTTTTGGCCAGGTCCGGCATAGATCATTTTTTGGATTTTTTTGCCATGCCGGCATCGTTAATTTTTCGCATTTTTGGCCAGGTCCGTCATCGAGCATTTTTTGAATTTTTTTGCCATGCCGGCATCGTTAATTTTTCGCATTTTTGGCCAGGTCCGGCATCGATCATTTTTTGAATTTTTTTGCCATGCCGGTATCGTTAATTTTTCGCATTTTTGGCCAGGTCCGGCATCGATCATTTTTTGGATTTTTTTGCCATGCCGGCATCGTTAATTTTTCGCATTTTTGGCTAGGTCCGGCATCGAAATTTTTTTGGATTTTTTTGCCATGCCGGCATCGTTCATTTTTCGCATTTTTGGACAGGTCCGGCATCGATCATTTTTTGGATTTTTTTGCCATGCCGGCATCGTTAATTTTTCGCATTTTTGGCCAGGTCCGGCATCGATCATTTTTTGGATTTTTTTGCCATGCCGGCATCGTTAATTTTTCGCATTTTTGGCCAGGTCCGGCATCGATCATTTTTTGGATTTTTTTGCCATGCCGGCATCGTTAAATTTTCGCATTTTTGGCCAGGTCCGGCATCGAAAATTTTTTGGATTTTTTTGCCATGCTGGCATCGTTAATTGTTCGCATTTTTGGCCAGGTCCGGCATTGATCATTTTTTGGATTTTTTTGCCATGCCGGCATCGTTAATTTTTCGCATTTTTGGCCAGGTCCGGTATCGCTCATTTTTTGGATTTTTTTGCCATGCCGGCATCGTTAATTTTTCGCATTTTTGGCCAGGTCCGGCATCGATCATTTTTTGGATTTTTTTGCCATGCCGGCATCGTTAATTTTTCGCATTTTTGGCTAGGTCCGGCATCGAAATTTTTTTGGATTTTTTTGCCATGCCGGCATCGTTAATTTTTCGCATTTTTGGCCAGGTCCGGCATCGATCATTTTTTGGATTTTTTTGCCATGCCGGCATCGTTAATTTTTCGCATTTTTGGCCAGGTCCGGCATCGATCATTTTTTGGATTTTTTTGCCATGCCGGCATCGTTAATTTTTCGCATTTTTGGCTAGGTCCGGCATCGAAATTTTTTTGGATTGTTTTGCCATGCCGGCATCGTTAATTTTTCGCAGTTTTGGCCAGGTCCGGCATCGAATTTTTTGTGGATTTTTTTGCCATGCCGGCATCGTTAATTTTTCGCATTTTTGGCCAGGTCCGGCATCGATCATTTTTTGGATTTTTTTGCCATGCCGGCATCGTTAATTTTTCGCATTTTTGGCCAGGTCCGGCATCGATCATTTTTTGGATTTTTTTGCCATGCCGGCATCGTTAATTTTTCGCATTTTTGGCTAGGTCCGGCATCGAAATTTTTTTGGATTTTTTTGCCATGCCGGCATCGTTAATTTTTCGCATTTTTGGCCAGGTCCGGCATCGAATTTTTTTTGGATTTTTTTGCCATGCCGGCATCGTTAATTTTTCGCATTTTTGGCCAGGTCCGGCATCGATCATTTTTTGGATTTTTTTGCCATGCCGGCATCGTTAAGTTTTCGCATTTTTGGCCAGGTCCGTCATCGAGCATTTTTTGGATTTTTTTGCCATGCCGGCATCGTTAAATTTTCGCATTTTTGGCCAGGTCCGGCATCGAAAATTTTTTGGATTTTTTTGCCATGCCGGCATCGTTAATTTTTCGCATTTTTGGCCAGGTCCGGCATCGAAATTTTTTTGGATTTTTTTTGCCATGCCGGCATCGTTAATTTTTCGCATTTTTGGCCAGGTCCGGCATCGAATTTTTTTTTGGATTTTTTTGCCATGCCGGCATCGTTAATTTTTCGCATTTTTGGCCAGGTCCGGCATCGATCATTTTTTGGATTTTTTTGCCATGCCGGCATCGTTAATTTGTCGCATTTATGGCCAGGTCCGGCATCGATCAGTTTTTGGATTTTTTTGCCATGCCGGCATCGTTAATTTTTCGCATTTTTGGCCAGGTCCGGCATCGATCATTTTTTGAATTTTTTTGCCATGCCGGTATCGTTAATTTTTCGCATTTTTGGCCAGGTCCGGCATCGATCATTTTTTGGATTTTTTTGCCATGCCGGCATCGTTAATTTTTCGCATTTTTGGCTAGGTCCGGCATCGAAATTTTTTTGGATTTTTTTGCCATGCCGGCATCGTTAATTTTTCGCATTTTTGGCCAGGTCCGGCATCGAAATTTTTTTGGATTTTTTTGCCATGCCGGCATCGTTAATTTTTCGCATTTTTGGCCAGGTCCGGCATCGATCATTTTTTGGATTTTTTTGCCATGCCGGCATCGTTAATTTTTCGCATTTTTGGCTAGGTCCGGCATCGAAATTTTTTTGGATTTTTTTGCCATGCCGGCATCGTTAATTTTTCGCATTTTTGGCCAGGTCCGGCATCGATCATTTTTTAAATTTTTTTGCCATGCCGGTATCGTTAATTTTTCGCATTTTTGGCCAGGTCCGGCATCGATCATTTTTTGGATTTTTTTGCCATGCCGGCATCGTTAATTTTTCGCATTTTTGGCCAGGTCCGGCATCGATCATTTTTTGGATTTTTTTGCCATGCCGGCATCGTTAATTTTTCGCATTTTTGGCCAGGTCCGGCATCGATCATTTTTTGAATTTTTTTGCCATGCCGGTATCGTTAATTTTTCGCATTTTTGGCCAGGTCCGGCATCGATCATTTTTTGGATTTTTTTGCCATGCCGGCATCGTTAATTTTTCGCATTTTTGGCCAGGTCCGGCATCGAACATTTTTTGGATTATTTTGCCATGCCGGCATCGTTAATTTTTCGCATTTTTGGCCAGGTCCGGCATCGATCATTTTTTGGATTATTTTGCCATGCCGGCATCGTTATCATTTTGTTAATTTTTCGCATTTTTGGCCAGGTCCGGCATCGATCATTTTTTGGATTATTTTGCCATGCCGGCATCGGCATCGAAATTTTTTTGGATTTTTTTGCCATGCCGGCATCGTTAATTTTTCGCATTTTTGGCCAGGTCCGGCATCGATCATTTTTTGAATTTTTTTGCCATGCCAGTATCGTTAATTTTTCGCATTTTTGGCCAGGTCCGGCATCGATCATTTTTTGGATTTTTTTGCCATGCCGGCATCGTTAATTTTTCGCTTTTTTGGCCAGGTCCGGCATCGATCATTTTTTGGATTTTTTTGCCATGCCGGCATCGTTAATTTTTCGCATTTTTGGCCAGGTCCGGCATCGATCAGTTTTTGGATTTTTTTGCCATGCCGGCATCGGTAATTTTTCGCATTTTTGGCCAGGTCCGGCATCGATCATTTTTTGGATTTTTTTGCCATGCCGGCATCGTTAATTTTTCGCATTTTTGGCCAGGTCCGGCATCGATCATTTTTTGAATTTTTTTGCCATGCCGGTATCGTTAATTTTTCGCTTTTTTGGCCAGGTCCGGCATCGATCATTTTTTGGATTTTTTTGCCATGCCGGCATCGTTAATTTTTCGCATTTTTGGCCAGGTCCGGCATCGATCATTTTTTGAATTTTTTTGCCATGCCGGTATCGTTAATTTTTCGCTTTTTTGGCCAGGTCCGGCATCGATCATTTTTTGGATTTTTTTGCCATGCCGGCATCGTTAATTTTTCGCATTTTTGGCCAGGTCCGGCATCGATCAGTTTTTGGATTTTTTTGCCATGCCGGCATCGTTAATTTTTCGCATTTTTGGCCAGGTCCGGCATCGATCATTTTTTGAATTTTTTTGCCATGCCGGTATCGTTAATTTTTCGCATTTTTGGCCAGGTCCGGCATCGATCATTTTTTGGATTTTTTTGCCATGCCGGCATCGTTAATTTTTCGCATTTTTGGCCAGGTCCGGCATCGATCATTTTTTGGATTTTTTTGCCATGCCGGCATCGTTAATTTTTCGCATTTTTGGCCAGGTCCGGCATCGATCAGTTTTTGGATTTTTTTGCCATGCCGGCATCGTTAATTTTTCGCATTTTTGGCCAGGTCCGGCATCGATCATTTTTTGAATTTTTTTGCCATGCCGGTATCGTTAATTTTTCGCATTTTTGGCCAGGTCCGGCATCGATCATTTTTTGGATTTTTTTGCCATGCCGGCATCGTTAATTTTTCGCATTTTTGGCCAGGTCCGGCATCGATCAGTTTTTGGATTTTTTTGCCATGCCGGCATCGTTAATTTTTCGCATTTTTGGCCAGGTCCGGCATCGATCATTTTTTGAATTTTTTTGCCATGCCGGCATCGGTAATTTTTCGCATTTTTGGCCAGGTCCGGCATCGATCATTTTTTGGATTTTTTTGCCATGCCGGCATCGGTAATTTTTCGCATTTTTGGCCAGGTCCGGCATCGATCATTTTTTGGATTTTTTTGCCATGCCGGCATCGTTAATTTTTCGCATTTTTGGCCAGGTCCGGCATCGATCATTTTTTGAATTTTTTTGCCATGCCGGTATCGTTAATTTTTCGCTTTTTTGGCCAGGTCCGGCATCGATCATTTTTTGGATTTTTTTGCCATGCCGGCATCGTTAATTTTTCGCTTTTTTGGCCAGGTCCGGCATCGATCATTTTTTGGATTTTTTTGCCATGCCGGCATCGGTAATTTTTCGCATTTTTGGCCAGGTCCGGCATCGATCATTTTTTGGATTTTTTTGCCATGCCGGCATCGTTAATTTTTCGCATTTTTGGCCAGGTCCGGCATCGATCATTTTTTGAATTTTTTTGCCATGCCGGTATCGTTAATTTTTCGCTTTTTTGGCCAGGTCCGGCATCGATCATTTTTTGGATTTTTTTGCCATGCCGGCATCGTTAATTTTTCGCATTTTTGGCCAGGTCCGGCATCGATCAGTTTTTGGATTTTTTTGCCATGCCGGCATCGTTAATTTTTCGCATTTTTGGCCAGGTCCGGCATCGATCATTTTTTGAATTTTTTTGCCATGCCGGTATCGTTAATTTTTCGCATTTTTGGCCAGGTCCGGCATCGATCATTTTTTGGATTTTTTTGCCATGCCGGCATCGTTAATTTTTCGCATTTTTGGCCAGGTCCGGCATCGATCATTTTTTGGATTTTTTTGCCATGCCGGCATCGGTAATTTTTCGCATTTTTGGCCAGGTCCGGCATCGATCATTTTTTGGATTTTTTTGCCATGCCGGCATCGTTAATTTTTCGCATTTTTGGCCAGGTCCGGCATCGATCATTTTTTGAATTTTTTTGCCATGCCGGTATCGTTAATTTTTCGCTTTTTTGGCCAGGTCCGGCATCGATCATTTTTTGGATTTTTTTGCCATGCCGGCATCGTTAATTTTTCGCATTTTTGGCCAGGTCCGGCATCGATCAGTTTTTGGATTTTTTTGCCATGCCGGCATCGTTAATTTTTCGCATTTTTGGCCAGGTCCGGCATCGATCATTTTTTGAATTTTTTTGCCATGCCGGTATCGTTAATTTTTCGCATTTTTGGCCAGGTCCGGCATCGATCATTTTTTGGATTTTTTTGCCATGCCGGCATCGTTAATTTTTCGCATTTTTGGCCAGGTCCGGCATCGATCATTTTTTGGATTTTTTTGCCATGCCGGCATCGTTAATTTTTCGCATTTCTGGCCAGGTCCGGCATCGATCATTTTTTGGATTTTTTTGCCATGCCGGTATCGTTAATTTTTCGCTTTTTTGGCCAGGTCCGGCATCGATCATTTTTTGGATTTTTTTGCCATGCCGGCATCGTTAATTTTTCGCATTTTTGGCCAGGTCCGGCATCGATCAGTTTTTGGATTTTTTTGCCATGCCGGCATCGTTAATTTTTCGCATTTTTGGCCAGGTCCGGCATCGATCATTTTTTGAATTTTTTTGCCATGCCGGTATCGTTAATTTTTCGCATTTTTGGCCAGGTCCGGCATCGATCATTTTTTGGATTTTTTTGCCATGCCGGCATCGTTAATTTTTCGCATTTTTGGCTAGGTCCGGCATCGAAATTTTTTTGGATTTTTTTGCCATGCCGGCATCGTTAATTTTTCGCATTTTTGGCCAGGTCCGGCATCGAATTTTTTTTGGATTTTTTTGCCATGCCGGCATCGTTAATTTTTCGCATTTTTGGCCAGGTCCGGCATCGATCATTTTTTGGATTTTTTTGCCATGCCGGCATCGTTAAGTTTTCGCATTTTTGGCCAGGTCCGTCATCGAGCATTTTTTGGATTTTTTTGCCATGCCGGCATCGTTAAATTTTCGCATTTTTGGCCAGGTCCGGCATCGAAAATTTTTTGGATTTTTTTGCCATGCCGGCATCGTTAATTTTTCGCATTTTTGGCCAGGTCCGGCATCGATCATTTTTTGAATTTTTTTGCCATGCCGGTATCGTTAATTTTTCGCATTTTTGGCCAGGTCCGGCATCGATCATTTTTTGGATTTTTTTGCCATGCCGGCATCGTTAATTTTTCGCATTTTTGGCTACGTCCGGCAACGAAATTTTTTTGGATTTTTTTGCCATGCCGGCATCGTTAATTTTTCGCATTTTTGGCCAGGTCCGGCATCGATCATTTTTTGAATTTTTTTGCCATGCCGGTATCGTTAATTTTTCGCATTTTTGGCCAGGTCCGGCATCGATCATTTTTTGGATTTTTTTGCCATGCCGGCATCGTTAATTTTTCGCATTTTTGGCCAGGTCCGGCATCGATCATTTTTTGGATTTTTTTGCCATGCCGGCATCGTTAATTTTTCGCATTTTTGGCCAGGTCCGGCATCGATCATTTTTTTAATTTTTTTGCCATGCCGGTATCGTTAATTTTTCGCATTTTTGGCCAGGTCCGGCATCGATCATTTTTTGGATTTTTTTGCCATGCCGGCATCGTTAATTTTTCGCATTTTTGGCCAGGTCCGGCATCGATCATTTTTTGGATTTTTTTGCCATGCCGGCATCGTTAATTTTTCGCATTTTTGGCCAGGTCCGGCATCGAACATTTTTTGGATTATTTTGCCATGCCGGCATCGTTAATTTTTCGCATTTTTGGCCAGGTCCGGCATCGATCATTTTTTGGATTTTTTTTGCCATGCCGGCATCGTTAATTTTTCGCATTTTTGGCTAGGTCCGGCATCGAAATTTTTTTGGATTTTTTTGCCATGCCGGCATCGTTAATTTTTCGCATTTTTGGCCAGGTCCGGCATCGAATTTTTTTTGGATTTTTTTGCCATGCCGGCATCGTTAATTTTTCGCATTTTTGGCCAGGTCCGGCATCGAATTTTTTTTGGATTTTTTTGCCATGCCGGCATCGTTAATTTTTCGAATTTTTGGCCAGGCCGGCATCGATCATTTTTTGAATTTTTTTGCAATGCCGGCATCGTTAATTTTTCGCATTTTTGGCCAGGTCCGGCATTGATCATTTTTTGGATTTTTTTGCCATGCCGGCATCGTTAATTTTTCGCATTTTTGGCTAGGTCCGGCATCGAAATTTTTTTGGATTTTTTTGCCATGCCGGCATCGTTAATTTTTCGCATTTTTGGCCAGGTCCGGCATCGATCATTTTTTGGATTTTTTTGCCATGCCGGCATCGTTAATTTTTCGCATTTTTGGCCAGGTCCGGCATCGATCATTTTTTGAATTTTTTTGCCATGCCGGTATCGTTAATTTTTCATATTTTTGGCCAGGTCCGGCATCGATCATTTTTTGGATTTTTTTGCCATGCCGGCATCGTTAATTTTTCGCATTTTTGGCTAGGTCCGGCATCGAAATTTTTTTGGATTTTTTTGCCATGCCGGCATCGTTAATTTTTCGCATTTTTGGCCAGGTCCGGCATCGAATTTTTTTTGGATTTTTTTGCCATGCCGGCATCGTTAAATTTTCGCATTTTTGGCCAGGTCCGGCATCGAAAATTTTTTGGATTTTTTTGCCATGCCGGCATCGTTAATTTTTCGCATTTTTGGCCAGGTCCGGCATCGAAAATTTTTTGGATTATTTTGCTATGCCGGCATCGTTAATTTTTCGCATTTTTGGCCTGGTCCGGCATCGATCATTTTTTGGATTTTTTTGCCATGCCGGCATCGTTAATTTTTCGCATTTTTGGCCAGGTCCGTCATCGATCATTTTTTGGATTTTTTTGCCATGCCGGCAACGTTAATTTTTCGCATTTTTGGCTAGGTCCGGCATCGAAATTTTTTTGGATTTTTTTGCCATGCCGGCATCGTTAATTTTTCGCATTTTTGGCCAGGTCCGGCATCGATCATTTTTTGGATTTTTTTGCCATGCCGGCATCGTTAATTTTTCGCATTTTTGGCCAGGTCCGGCATCGAAATTTTTTTGGATTATTTTGCCATGCCGGCATCGTTAATTTTTCGCATTTTTGGCCAGGTCCGGCATCGATCATTTTTTGGATTTTTTTGCCATGCCGGCATCGTTAATTTTTCGCATTTTTGGCTAGGTCCGGCATCGAAATTTTTTTGGATTTTTTTGCCATGCCGGCATCGTTAATTTTTCGCATTTTTGGCCAGGTCCTGCATCGAATTTTTTTTGGATTTTTTTGCCATGCCGGCATCGTTAATTTTTCGCATTTTTGGCTAGGTCCGGCATCGAATTTTTTTTGGATTTTTTTGCCATGCCGGCATCGTTAATTTTTCGCATTTTTGGCCAGGTCCGGCATCGAATTTTTTTTTGATTTTTTTGCCATGCCGGCATCGTTAATTTTTCGCCTTTTTGGCCAGGTCTGTCATCGATCATTTTTTGGATTTTTTTGCCATGCCGGCATCGTTAATTTTTCGCATTTTTGGCTAGGTCCGGCATCGAATTTTTTTTGGATTTTTTTGCCATGCCGGCATCGTTAATTTTTCGCATTTTTGGCCAGGTCCGGCATCGAATTTTTTTTTGATTTTTTTGCCATGCCGGCATCGTTAATTTTTCGCATTTTTGGCCAGGTCCGGCATCGATCATTTTTTGAATTTTTTTGCCATGCCGGTATCGTTAATTTTTCGCTTTTTTGGCCAGGTCCGGCATCGATCATTTTTTGGATTTTTTTGCCATGCCGGCATCGTTAATTTTTCGCATTTTTGGCCAGGTCCGGCATCGATCATTTTTTGGATTTTTTTGCCATGCCGGCATCGGTAATTTTTCGCATTTTTGGCCAGGTCCGGCATCGATCATTTTTTTAATTTTTTAGCCATGCCGGTATCGTTAATTTTTCGCTTTTTTGGCCAGGTCCTGCATCGATCATTTTTTGGATTTTTTTGCCATGCCGGCATCGTTAATTTTTCGCATTTTTGGCCAGGTCCGGCATCGATCATTTTTTGGATTTTTTTGCCATGCCGGCATCGTTAATTTTTCGCATTTTTGGCCAGGTCCGGCATCGAAAATTTTTTGGATTATTTTGCCATGCCGGCATCGTTAATTTTTCGCATTTTTGGCCAGGTCCGGCATCGATTATTTTTTGGATTTTTTTGCCATGCCGGTATCGTTAATTTTTCGCATTTTTGGCTAGGTCCGGCATCGAAATTTTTTTTGGATTTTTTTGCCATGCCGGCATCGTTAATTTTTCGCATTTTTGGCCAGGTCCGGCATCGAATTTTTTTTGGATTTTTTTGCCATGCCGGCATCGTTAATTTTTCGCATTTTTGGCCAGGTTCGGCATCGAATTTTTTTTGGATTTTTTTGCCATGCCGGCATTGTTAATTTTTCGCATTTTTGGCCAGGTCCGGCATCGATCATTTTTTGGATTTTTTTGCCATGCCGGCATCGTTAATTTTTCGCATTTTTGGCCAGGTCCGGCATCGATCATTTTTTGGATTTTTTTGCCATGCCGGCATCGTTAATTTTTCGCATTTTTGGCCAGGTCCGGCATCGATCATTTTTTGAATTTTTTTGCCATGCCGGTATCGTTAATTTTTCGCATTTTTGGCCAGGTCCGGCATCGATCATTTTTTGGTTTTTTTTTGTCATGCCGGCATCGGTAATTTTTCGCCTTTTTGGCTAGGTCCGGCATCGAAATTTTTTTGGATTTTTTTGCCATGCCGGCATCGTTAATTTTTCGCATTTTTGGCCAGGTCCGGCATCAAATTTTTTTTGGATTTTTTTGCCATGCCGGCATCGTTAAATTTTCGCATTTTTGGCCAGGTCCGGCATCGAAAATTTTTTGGATTTTTTTGCCATGCCGGCATCGTTAATTTTTCGCATTTTTGGCCTGGTCCGGCATCGATCATTTTTTGGATTTTTTTGCCATGCCGGCATCGTTAATTTTTCGCATTTTTGGCCAGGTCCGTCATCGATCATTTTTTGGATTTTTTTGCCATGCCGGCATCGTTAATTTTTCGCATTTTTGGCTAGGTCCGGCATCGAAATTTTTTTGGATTTTTTTGCCATGCCGGCATCGTTAATTTTTCGCATTTTTGGCCAGGTCCGGCATCGATCATTTTTTGGATTTTTTTGCCATGCCGGCATCGTTAATTTTTCGCATTTTTGGCCAGGTCCGGCATCGAAATTTTTTTGGATTATTTTGCCATGCCGGCATCGTTAATTTTTCGCATTTTTGGCCAGGTCCGGCATCGATCAGTTTTTGGATTTTTTTGCCATGCCGGCATCGTTAATTTTTCGCATTTTTGGCTAGGTCCGGCATCGAAATTTTTTTGGATTTTTTTGCCATGCCGGCATCGTTAATTTTTCGCATTTTTGGCCAGGTCCTGCATCGAATTTTTTTTGGATTTTTTTGCCATGCCGGCATCGTTAATTTTTCGCATTTTTGGCCAGGTCCGGCATCGATGATTTTTTGGATTTTTTTTGCCATGCCGGCATCGTTAATTTTTCGCATTTTTATCCAGGTCCGTCATCGAGCATTTTTTGGATTTTTTTGCCATGCCGGCATCGTTAATTTTTCGCATTTTTGGCCAGGTCTGTCATCGATCATTTTTTGGATTTTTTTGCCATGCCGGCATCGTTAATTTTTCGCATTTTTGGCTAGGTCCGGCATCGAAATTTTTTTGGATTTTTTTGCCATGCCGGCATCGTTAATTTTTCGCATTTTTGGCCAGGTCCGGCATCGATCATTTTTTGGATTTTTTTGCCATGCCGGCATCGTTAATTTTTCGCAGTTTTGGCCAGGTCCGGCATCGAAAATTTTTTGGATTATTTTGCCATGCCGGCATCGTTAATTTTTCGCATTTTTGGCCAGGTCCGGCATCGATCATTTTTTGGATTTTTTTGCCATGCCGGCATCGTTAATTTTTCGCATTTTTGGCTAGGTCCGGCATCGAAATTTTTTTGGATTTTTTTGCCATGCCGGCATCGTTAATTTTTCGCATTTTTGGACAGGTCCGGCATCGATCATTTTTTGGATTTTTTTGCCATGCCGGCATCGTTAATTTTTCGCATTTTTGGCTAGGTCCGGCATCGAAATTTTTTTGGATTTTTTTGCCATGCCGGCATCGTTAATTTTTCGCATTTTTGGACAGGTCCTGCATCGAATTTTTTTTGGATTTTTTTGCGGCATCGTTAATTTTTCGCATTTTTGGCCAGGTCCGGCATCGATCATTTTTTGGATTTTTTTGCCATGCCGGCATCGTTAATTTTTCGCATTTTTGGCCAGGTCCGGCATCGATCATTTTTTGGATTTTTTTGCCATGCCGGCATCGTTAATTTTTCGCATTTTTGGCCAGGTCCGGCATCGATCATTTTTTGGATTTTTTTGCCATGCCGGCATCGTTAATTTTTCGCATTTTTGGCCAGGTCCGGCATCGATCATTTTTTGGATTTTTTTGCCATGCCGGCATCGTTAATTTTTCGCATTTTTGGCCAGGACCGGCATCATTTTTTGGATTTTTTTGCCATGCCGGCATCGTTAAATTTTCGCATTTTTGGCCAGGTCCGGCATCGAAAATTTTTTGGATTTTTTTGCCATGCCGGCATCGTTAATTTTTCGCATTTTTGGCCAGGTCCGGCATCGAAAATTTTTTGGATTATTTTCCTATGCCGGCATCGTTAATTTTTCGCATTTTTGGCCAGGTCCGGCATCGAATTTTTTTTGGATTTTTTTGCCATGCCGGCATCGTTAATTTTTCGCATTTTTGGCCAGGTCCGTCATCGAGCATTTTTTGGATTTTTTTGCCATGCCGGCATCGTTAAATTTTCGCATTTTTGGCCAGGTCCGGCATCGAAAATTTTTTGGATTTTTTTGCCATGCCGGCATCGTTAATTTTTCGCATTTTTGGCCAGGTTCGTCATCGAGCATTTTTTGGATTATTTTGCCATTTTTTGGATTTTTTTGCCATGCCGGCATCGTTAATTTTTCGCATTTTTGGCCAGGTCCGGCATCGAAAATTTGTTGGATTATTTTGACATGCCGGTATCGTTAATTTTTCGCATTTTTGGCCAGGTCCGGCATCGATCATTTTTTGGATTTTTTTGCCATGCCGGCATCGTTAATTTTTCGCATTTTTGGCCAGGTCCGGCATCGATCATTTTTTGAATTTTTTTGCCATGCCGGTATCGTTAATTTTTCGCATTTTTGGCCAGGTCCGGCATCGATCATTTTTTGGATTTTTTTGCCAGCCGGCATCGTTAATTTTTCGCATTTTTGGCCAGGTCCGGCATCGATCATTTTTTGGATTTTTTTGCCATGCCGGCATCGTTAATTTTTCGCATTTTTGGCCAGGTCCGGCATCGATAATTTTTTGGATTTTTTTGCCATGCCGGCATCGTTAATTTTTCGCATTTTTGGCCAGGTCCGTCATCGAGCATTTTTTGGATTTTTTTGCCATGCCGGCATCGTTAAATTTTCGCATTTTTGGCCAGGTCCGGCATCGATCATTTTTTGGATTTTTTTGCCATGCCGGCATCGTTAATTTTTCGCATTTTTGGCCAGGTCCGGCATCGATCATTTTTTGGATTTTTTTGCCATGCCGGCATCGTTAATTTTTTGCATTTTTGGCCGGCATCGAAATTCCGGCATCGAAATTTTTTTGGATTTTTTTGCCATGCCGGCATCGTTAATTTTTCGCATTTTTGGCTAGATCCGGCATCGAAATTTTTTTGGATTTTTTTGCCATGCCGGCATCGTTAATTTTTCGCATTTTTGCCCAGGTCCGGCATCGAAAATTTTTTGGATTATTTTGCTATGCCGGCATCGTTAATTTTTCGCATTTTTGGCCAGGTCCGGCATCGATCATTTTTTGGATTTTTTTGCCATGCCGGCATCGTTAATTTTTCGCATTTTTGGCTAGATCCGGCATCGAAAATTTTTTGGATTATTTTGCTATGCCGGCATCGTTAATTTTTCGCATTTTTGGCCAGGTCCGGCATCGAATTTTTTTTGGATTTTTTTGCCATGCCGGCATCGTTAATTTTTCGCATTTTTGGCCAGGTCCGTCATCGAGCATTTTTTGGATTTTTTTGCCATGCCGGCATCGTTAAATTTTCGCATTTTTGGCCAGGTCCGGCATCGAAATTTTTTTGGATTTTTTTGCCATGCCGGCATCGTTAATTTTTCGCATTTTTGGCCAGGTCCGGCATCGATCATTTTTTGGATTTTTTTGCCATGCCGGCATCGTTAATTTTTCGCATTTTTGGCCAGGTCCGGCATCGAAAATTTTTTGTATTATTTTGCCATGCCGGTATCGTTAATTTTTCGCATTTTTGGCCAGGTCCGGCATCGATCATTTTTTGGATTTTTTTGCCATGCCGGCATCGTTAATTTTTCGCATTTTTGGCCAGGTCCGGCATCGATCATTTTTTGAATTTTTTTGCCATGCCGGTATCGTTAATTTTTCGCATTTTTGGCCAGGTCAGGCATCGATCATTTTTTGGATTTTTTTGCCAGCCGGCATCGTTAATTTTTCGCATTTTTGGCCAGGTCCGGCATCGATCATTTTTTGGATTTTTTTGCCATGCCGGCATCGTTAATTTTTCGCATTTTTGGCTAGATCCGGCATCGAAATTTTTTTGGATTTTTTTGCCATGCCGGCATCGTTAATTTTTCGCATTTTTGGCCAGGTCCGGCATCGATCATTTTTTGGATTTTTTTGCCATGCCGGCATCGTTAATTTTTCGCATTTTTGGCCAGGTCCGGCATCGATCATTTTTTGGATTTTTTTGCCATGCCGGCATCGTTAATTTTTCGCATTTTTGCCCAGGTCCGGCATCGAAAATTTTTTGTATTATTTTGCCATGCCGGTATCGTTAATTTTTCGCATTTTTGGCCAGGTCCGGCATCGATCATTTTTTGGATTTTTTTGCCATGCCGGCATCGTTAATTTTTCGCATTTTTGGCCAGGTCCGGCATCGATCATTTTTTGAATTTTTTTGCCATGCCGGTATCGTTAATTTTTCGCATTTTTGGCCAGGTCCGGCATCGAAAATTTTTTGGATTATTTTGCTATGCCGGCATCGTTAATTTTTCGCATTTTTGGCCAGGTCCGGCATCGATCATTTTTTGGATTTTTTTGCCATGCCGGCATCGTTAATTTTTCGCATTTTTGGCTAGATCCGGCATCGAAATTTTTTTGGATTTTTTTGCCATGCCGGCATCGTTAATTTTTCGCATTTTTGGCCAGGTCCGGCATCGATCATTTTTTGGATTTTTTTGCCATGCCGGCATCGTTAATTTTTCGCATTTTTGGCCAGGTCCGGCATCATTTTTTGGATTTTTTTGCCATGCCGGCATCGTTAAATTTTCGCATTTTTGGCCAGGTCCGGCATCGAAAATTTTTTGGATTTTTTTGCCATGCCGGCATCGTTAATTTTTCGCATTTTTGGCCAGGTCCGGCATCGAAATTTTTTTGGATTATTTTGCTATGCCGGCATCGTTAATTTTTCGCATTTTTGGCCAGGTCCGGCATCGAATTTTTTTTGGATTTTTTTGCCATGCCGGCATCGTTAATTTTTCGCATTTTTGGCCAGGTCCGTCATCGAGCATTTTTTGGATTTTTTTGCCATGCCGGCATCGTTAAATTTTCGCATTTTTGGCCAGGTCCGGCATCGAAAATTTTTTGGATTTTTTTGCCATGCCGGCATCGTTAATTTTTCGCATTTTTGCCCAGGTCCGGCATCGATCATTTTTTGGATTTTTTTGCCATGCCGGCATCGTTAATTTTTCGCATTTTTGGCCAGGTCCGGCATCGAAAATTTTTTGTATTATTTTGCCATGCCGGTATCGTTAATTTTTCGCATTTTTGGCCAGGTCCGGCATCGATCATTTTTTGGATTTTTTTGCCATGCCGGCATCGTTAATTTTTCGCATTTTTGGCCAGGTCCGTCATCGAGCATTTTTTGGATTTTTTTGCCATGCCGGCATCGTTAATTTTTCGCATTTTTGGCCAGGTCCGGCATCGATCATTTTTTGGATTTTTTTGCCATGCCGGCATCGTTAATTTTTCGCATTTTTGGCCAGGTCCGTCATCGAGCATTTTTTGGATTTTTTTGCCATGCCGGCATCGTTAATTTTTCGCATTTTTGGCCAGGTCCGTCATCGAGCATTTTTTGGATTTTTTTGCCATGCCGGCATCGTTAAATTTTCGCATTTTTGGCCAGGTCCGGCATCGATCATTTTTTGGATTTTTTTGCCATGCCGGCATCGTTAATTTTTCGCATTTTTGGCCAGGTCCGGCATCGATCATTTTTTGGATTTTTTTGCCATGCCGGCATCGTTAATTTTTTGCATTTTTGGCTAGGTCCGGCATCGAATTTTTTTTTGATTTTTTTGCCATGCCGGCATCGTTAATTTTCCGCATTTTTGGCCAGGTCCGGCATCGAATTTTTTTTGGATTTTTTTGCCATGCCGGCATCGTTAATTTTTCGCATTTTTGCCCAGGTCCGGCATCGAAAATTTTTTGTATTATTTTGCCATGCCGGTATCGTTAATTTTTCGCATTTTTGGCCAGGTCCGGCATCGATCATTTTTTGGATTTTTTTGCCATGCCGGCATCGTTAATTTTTCGCATTTTTGGCCAGGTCCGGCATCGATCATTTTTTGAATTTTTTTGCCATGCCGGCATCGTTAATTTTTCGCATTTTTGGCCAGGTCCGTCATCGAGCATTTTTTGGATTTTTTTGCCATGCCGGCATCGTTAAATTTTCGCATTTTTGGCCAGGTCCGGCATCGATCATTTTTTGGATTTTTTTGCCATGCCGGCATCGTTAATTTTTCGCATTTTTGGCCAGGTCCGGCATCGATCATTTTTTGGATTTTTTTGCCATGCCGGCATCGTTAATTTTTTGCATTTTTGGCTAGGTCCGGCATCGAAATTTTTTTTGATTTTTTTGCCATGCCGGCATCGTTAATTTTCCGCATTTTTGGCCAGGTCCGGCATCGAATTTTTTTTGGATTTTTTTGCCATGCCGGCATCGTTAATTTTTCGCATTTTTTGCCAGGTCCGGCATCGATCATTTTTTGGATTTTTTTGCCATGCCGGCATCGTTAATTTTTCGCATTTTTGGCCAGGTCCGGCATCGATCATTTTTTGGATTTTTTTGCCATGCCGGCATCGTTAATTTTTCGCATTTTTGGCCAGGTCCGGCATCGATCATTTTTTGGATTTTTTTGCCATGCCGGCATCGTTAATTTTTCGCATTTTTGGCTAGATCCGGCATCGAAATTTTTTTGGATTTTTTTGCCATGCCGGCATCGTTAATTTTTCGCATTTTTGGCCAGGTCCGGCATCGATCATTTTTTGGATTTTTTTGCCATGCCGGCATCGTTAATTTTTCGCATTTTTGGCCAGGTCCGGCATCATTTTTTGGATTTTTTTGCCATGCCGGCATCGTTAAATTTTCGCATTTTTGGCCAGGTCCGGCATCGAAAATTTTTTGGATTTTTTTGCCATGCCGGCATCGTTAATTTTTCGCATTTTTGGCCAGGTCCGGCATCGAAATTTTTTTGGATTATTTTGCTATGCCGGCATCGTTAATTTTTCGCATTTTTGGCCAGGTCCGGCATCGAATTTTTTTTGGATTTTTTTGCCATGCCGGCATCGTTAATTTTTCGCATTTTTGGCCAGGTCCGTCATCGAGCATTTTTTGGATTTTTTTGCCATGCCGGCATCGTTAAATTTTCGCATTTTTGGCCAGGTCCGGCATCGAAAATTTTTTGGATTTTTTTGCCATGCCGGCATCGTTAATTTTTCGCATTTTTGCCCAGGTCCGGCATCGATCATTTTTTGGATTTTTTTGCCATGCCGGCATCGTTAATTTTTCGCATTTTTGGCCAGGTCCGGCATCGAAAATTTTTTGTATTATTTTGCCATGCCGGTATCGTTAATTTTTCGCATTTTTGGCCAGGTCCGGCATCGATCATTTTTTGGATTTTTTTGCCATGCCGGCATCGTTAATTTTTCGCATTTTTGGCCAGGTCCGGCATCGATCATTTTTTGATTTTTTTTGCCATGCCGGTATCGTTAATTTTTCGCATTTTTGGCCAGGTCCGGCATCGATCATTTTTTGGATTTTTTTGCCAGCCGGCATCGTTAATTTTTCGCATTTTTGGCCAGGTCCGGCATCGATCATTTTTTGGATTTTTTTGCCATGCCGGCATCGTTAATTTTTCGCATTTTTGGCCAGGTCCGTCATCGAGCATTTTTTGGATTTTTTTGCCATGCCGGCATCGTTAATTTTTCGCATTTTTGGCCAGGTCCGTCATCGAGCATTTTTTGGATTTTTTTGCCATGCCGGCATCGTTAAATTTTCGCATTTTTGGCCAGGTCCGGCATCGATCATTTTTTGGATTTTTTTGCCATGCCGGCATCGTTAATTTTTCGCATTTTTGGCCAGGTCCGGCATCGATCATTTTTTGGATTTTTTTGCCATGCCGGCATCGTTAATTTTTTGCATTTTTGGCTAGGTCCGGCATCGAAATTTTTTTTGATTTTTTTGCCATGCCGGCATCGTTAATTTTCCGCATTTTTGGCCAGGTCCGGCATCGAATTTTTTTTGGATTTTTTTGCCATGCCGGCATCGTTAATTTTTCGCATTTTTTGCCAGGTCCGGCATCGATCATTTTTTGGATTTTTTTGCCATGCCGGCATCGTTAATTTTTCGCATTTTTGGCCAGGTCCGGCATCGATCATTTTTTGGATTTTTTTGCCATGCCGGCATCGTTAATTTTTCGCATTTTTGGCCAGGTCCGGCATCGATCATTTTTTGGATTTTTTTTGCCATGCCGGCATCGTTAATTTTTCGCATTTTTGGCCAGGTCCGGCATCGATCATTTTTTGGATTTTTTTGCCATGCCGGCATCGTTAATTTTTCGCATTTTTGGCCAGGTCCGGCATCGATCAATTTTTGGATTTTTTTGCCATGCCGGCATCGTTAATTTTTCGCATTTTTGGCCAGGTCCGTCATCGAGCATTTTTTGGATTTTTTTGCCATGCCGGCATCGTTAATTTTTCGCATTTTTGGCCAGGTCCGGCATCGAATTTTTTTTGGATTTTTTTGCCATGCCGGCATCGTTAATTTTTTGCATTTTTGGCCAGGTCCGGCATCGATCATTTTTTGGATTTTTTTGCCATGCCGGCATCGTTAATTTTTCGCATTTTTGGCCAGGTCCGGCATCATTTTTTGGATTTTTTTGCCATGCCGGCATCGTTAAATTTTCGCATTTTTGGCCAGGTCCGGCATCGAAAATTTTTTGGATTTTTTTGCCATGCCGGCATCGTTAATTTTTCGCATTTTTGGCCAGGTCCGGCATCGATCATTTTTTGGATTATTTTGCCATGCCGGCATCGTTAATTTTTCGCATTTTTGGCCAGGTCCGGCATCGATCATTTTTTGGATTTTTTTGCCATGCCGGCATCGTTAATTTTTTGCATTTTTGGCTAGGTCCGGCATCGAGCATTTTTTGGATTTTTTTGCCATGCCGGCATCGTTAATTTTTCGCATTTTTGGCCAGGTCCGGCATCGATCATTTTTTGGATTTTTTTGCCATGCCGGCATCGTTAATTTTTCGCATTTTTGGCCAGGTCCGTCATCGAGCATTTTTTGGATTTTTTTGCCATGCCGGCATCGTTAATTTTTCGCATTTTTGGCCAGGTCCGTCATCGAGCATTTTTTGGATTTTTTTGCCATGCCGGCATCGTTAAATTTTCGCATTTTTGGCCAGGTCCGGCATCGATCATTTTTTGGATTTTTTTGCCATGCCGGCATCGTTAATTTTTCGCATTTTTGGCCAGGTCCGGCATCGATCATTTTTTGGATTTTTTTGCCATGCCGGCATCGTTAATTTTTTGCATTTTTGGCTAGGTCCGGCATCGAATTTTTTTTTGATTTTTTTGCCATGCCGGCATCGTTAATTTTCCGCATTTTTGGCCAGGTCCGGCATCGAATTTTTTTTGGATTTTTTTGCCATGCCGGCATCGTTAATTTTTCGCATTTTTGCCCAGGTCCGGCATCGAAAATTTTTTGTATTATTTTGCCATGCCGGTATCGTTAATTTTTCGCATTTTTGGCCAGGTCCGGCATCGATCATTTTTTGGATTTTTTTGCCATGCCGGCATCGTTAATTTTTCGCATTTTTGGCCAGGTCCGGCATCGATCATTTTTTGAATTTTTTTGCCATGCCGGCATCGTTAATTTTTCGCATTTTTGGCCAGGTCCGTCATCGAGCATTTTTTGGATTTTTTTGCCATGCCGGCATCGTTAAATTTTCGCATTTTTGGCCAGGTCCGGCATCGATCATTTTTTGGATTTTTTTGCCATGCCGGCATCGTTAATTTTTCGCATTTTTGGCCAGGTCCGGCATCGATCATTTTTTGGATTTTTTTGCCATGCCGGCATCGTTAATTTTTTGCATTTTTGGCTAGGTCCGGCATCGAAATTTTTTTTGATTTTTTTGCCATGCCGGCATCGTTAATTTTCCGCATTTTTGGCCAGGTCCGGCATCGAATTTTTTTTGGATTTTTTTGCCATGCCGGCATCGTTAATTTTTCGCATTTTTTGCCAGGTCCGGCATCGATCATTTTTTGGATTTTTTTGCCATGCCGGCATCGTTAATTTTTCGCATTTTTGGCCAGGTCCGGCATCGATCATTTTTTGGATTTTTTTGCCATGCCGGCATCGTTAATTTTTCGCATTTTTGGCCAGGTCCGGCATCGATCATTTTTTGGATTTTTTTGCCATGCCGGCATCGTTAATTTTTCGCATTTTTGGCTAGATCCGGCATCGAAATTTTTTTGGATTTTTTTGCCATGCCGGCATCGTTAATTTTTCGCATTTTTGGCCAGGTCCGGCATCGATCATTTTTTGGATTTTTTTGCCATGCCGGCATCGTTAATTTTTCGCATTTTTGGCCAGGTCCGGCATCATTTTTTGGATTTTTTTGCCATGCCGGCATCGTTAAATTTTCGCATTTTTGGCCAGGTCCGGCATCGAAAATTTTTTGGATTTTTTTGCCATGCCGGCATCGTTAATTTTTCGCATTTTTGGCCAGGTCCGGCATCGAAATTTTTTTGGATTATTTTGCTATGCCGGCATCGTTAATTTTTCGCATTTTTGGCCAGGTCCGGCATCGAATTTTTTTTGGATTTTTTTGCCATGCCGGCATCGTTAATTTTTCGCATTTTTGGCCAGGTCCGTCATCGAGCATTTTTTGGATTTTTTTGCCATGCCGGCATCGTTAAATTTTCGCATTTTTGGCCAGGTCCGGCATCGAAAATTTTTTGGATTTTTTTGCCATGCCGGCATCGTTAATTTTTCGCATTTTTGCCCAGGTCCGGCATCGATCATTTTTTGGATTTTTTTGCCATGCCGGCATCGTTAATTTTTCGCATTTTTGGCCAGGTCCGGCATCGAAAATTTTTTGTATTATTTTGCCATGCCGGTATCGTTAATTTTTCGCATTTTTGGCCAGGTCCGGCATCGATCATTTTTTGGATTTTTTTGCCATGCCGGCATCGTTAATTTTTCGCATTTTTGGCCAGGTCCGGCATCGATCATTTTTTGATTTTTTTTGCCATGCCGGTATCGTTAATTTTTCGCATTTTTGGCCAGGTCCGGCATCGATCATTTTTTGGATTTTTTTGCCAGCCGGCATCGTTAATTTTTCGCATTTTTGGCCAGGTCCGGCATCGATCATTTTTTGGATTTTTTTGCCATGCCGGCATCGTTAATTTTTCGCATTTTTGGCCAGGTCCGTCATCGAGCATTTTTTGGATTTTTTTGCCATGCCGGCATCGTTAATTTTTCGCATTTTTGGCCAGGTCCGTCATCGAGCATTTTTTGGATTTTTTTGCCATGCCGGCATCGTTAAATTTTCGCATTTTTGGCCAGGTCCGGCATCGATCATTTTTTGGATTTTTTTGCCATGCCGGCATCGTTAATTTTTCGCATTTTTGGCCAGGTCCGGCATCGATCATTTTTTGGATTTTTTTGCCATGCCGGCATCGTTAATTTTTTGCATTTTTGGCTAGGTCCGGCATCGAAATTTTTTTTGATTTTTTTGCCATGCCGGCATCGTTAATTTTCCGCATTTTTGGCCAGGTCCGGCATCGAATTTTTTTTGGATTTTTTTGCCATGCCGGCATCGTTAATTTTTCGCATTTTTTGCCAGGTCCGGCATCGATCATTTTTTGGATTTTTTTGCCATGCCGGCATCGTTAATTTTTCGCATTTTTGGCCAGGTCCGGCATCGATCATTTTTTGGATTTTTTTGCCATGCCGGCATCGTTAATTTTTCGCATTTTTGGCCAGGTCCGGCATCGATCATTTTTTGGATTTTTTTTGCCATGCCGGCATCGTTAATTTTTCGCATTTTTGGCCAGGTCCGGCATCGATCATTTTTTGGATTTTTTTGCCATGCCGGCATCGTTAATTTTTCGCATTTTTGGCCAGGTCCGGCATCGATCAATTTTTGGATTTTTTTGCCATGCCGGCATCGTTAATTTTTCGCATTTTTGGCCAGGTCCGTCATCGAGCATTTTTTGGATTTTTTTGCCATGCCGGCATCGTTAATTTTTCGCATTTTTGGCCAGGTCCGGCATCGAATTTTTTTTGGATTTTTTTGCCATGCCGGCATCGTTAATTTTTTGCATTTTTGGCCAGGTCCGGCATCGATCATTTTTTGGATTTTTTTGCCATGCCGGCATCGTTAATTTTTCGCATTTTTGGCCAGGTCCGGCATCATTTTTTGGATTTTTTTGCCATGCCGGCATCGTTAAATTTTCGCATTTTTGGCCAGGTCCGGCATCGAAAATTTTTTGGATTTTTTTGCCATGCCGGCATCGTTAATTTTTCGCATTTTTGGCCAGGTCCGGCATCGAAATTTTTTTGGATTATTTTGCTATGCCGGCATCGTTAATTTTTCGCATTTTTGGCCAGGTCCGGCATCGAATTTTTTTTGGATTTTTTTGCCATGCCGGCATCGTTAATTTTTCGCATTTTTGGCCAGGTCCGTCATCGAGCATTTTTTGGATTTTTTTGCCATGCCGGCATCGTTAAATTTTCGCATTTTTGGCCAGGTCCGGCATCGAAAATTTTTTGGATTTTTTTGCCATGCCGGCATCGTTAATTTTTCGCATTTTTGCCCAGGTCCGGCATCGATCATTTTTTGGATTTTTTTGCCATGCCGGCATCGTTAATTTTTCGCATTTTTGGCCAGGTCCGGCATCGAAAATTTTTTGTATTATTTTGCCATGCCGGTATCGTTAATTTTTCGCATTTTTGGCCAGGTCCGGCATCGATCATTTTTTGGATTTTTTTGCCATGCCGGCATCGTTAATTTTTCGCATTTTTGGCCAGGTCCGGCATCGATCATTTTTTGATTTTTTTTGCCATGCCGGTATCGTTAATTTTTCGCATTTTTGGCCAGGTCCGGCATCGATCATTTTTTGGATTTTTTTGCCAGCCGGCATCGTTAATTTTTCGCATTTTTGGCCAGGTCCGGCATCGATCATTTTTTGGATTTTTTTGCCATGCCGGCATCGTTAATTTTTCGCATTTTTGGCCAGGTCCGTCATCGAGCATTTTTTGGATTTTTTTGCCATGCCGGCATCGTTAATTTTTCGCATTTTTGGCCAGGTCCGTCATCGAGCATTTTTTGGATTTTTTTGCCATGCCGGCATCGTTAAATTTTCGCATTTTTGGCCAGGTCCGGCATCATCATTTTTTGGATTTTTTTGCCATGCCGGCATCGTTAATTTTTCGCATTTTTGGCCAGGTCCGGCATCGATCATTTTTTGGATTTTTTTTGCCATGCCGGCATCGTTAATTTTTTCGCATTTTTGGCTAGGTCCGGCATCGAAATTTTTTTTGATTTTTTTGCCATGCCGGCATCGTTAATTTTCCGCATTTTTGGCCAGGTCCGGCATCGAATTTTTTTGGATTTTTTTGCCATGCCGGCATCGTTAATTTTTCGCATTTTTTGCCAGGTCCGGCATCGATCATTTTTTGGATTTTTTTGCCATGCCGGCATCGTTAATTTTTCGCATTTTTGGCCAGGTCCGGCATCGATCATTTTTTGGATTTTTTTGCCATGCCGGCATCGTTAATTTTTCGCATTTTTGGCCAGGTCCGGCATCGATCATTTTTTGGATTTTTTTTGCCATGCCGGCATCGTTAATTTTTCGCATTTTTGGCCAGGTCCGGCATCGATCATTTTTTGGATTTTTTTGCCATGCCGGCATCGTTAATTTTTCGCATTTTTGGCCAGGTCCGGCATCGATCATTTTTTGGATTTTTTTGCCATGCCGGCATCGTTAATTTTTCGCATTTTTGGCCAGGTCCGTCATCGAGCATTTTTTGGATTTTTTTGCCATGCCGGCATCGTTAATTTTTCGCATTTTTGGCCAGGTCCGGCATCGAATTTTTTTGGATTTTTTTGCCATGCCGGCATCGTTAATTTTTCGCATTTTTGGCCAGGTCCGGCATCGATCATTTTTTGGATTTTTTTGCCATGCCGGCATCGTTAATTTTTCGCATTTTTGGCCAGGTCCGGCATCGATCATTTTTTGGATTTTTTTGCCATGCCGGCATCGTTAATTTTTCGCATTTTTGGCCAGGTCCGTCATCGAGCATTTTTTGGATTATTTTGCCATTTTTTGAATTATTTTGCCATGCCGGCATCGTTAATTTTTCGCATTTTTGGCCAGGTCCGGCATCGAAAATTTTTTGGATTATTTTGCCATGCCGGTATCGTTAATTTTTCGCATTTTTGGCCAGGTCCGGCATCGATCATTTTTTGGATTTTTTTGCCATGCCGGCATCGTTAATTTTTCGCATTTTTGGCCAGGTCCGGCATCGATCATTTTTTGGATTTTTTTGCCATGCCGGCATCGTTAATTTTTCGCATTTTTGGCCAGGTCCGTCATCGAGCATTTTTTGGATTTTTTTTGCCATGCCGGCATCGTTAAATTTTCGCATTTTTGGCCAGGTCCGGCATCGAAATTTTTTTGGATTATTTTGCCATGCCGGCATCGTTAATTTTTCGCATTTTTGGCCAGGTCCGGCATCGATCATTTTTTGGATTTTTTTGCCATGCCGGCATCGTTAATTTTTCGCATTTTTGGCCAGGTCCGGCATTGAAAATTTTTTGGATTTTTTTGCCATGCCGGCATCGTTAATTTTTCGCATTTTTGGCCAGGTCCGGCATCGATCATTTTTTGGATTTTTTTGCCATGCCGGCATTGAAATTTTTTTGGATTTTTTTGCCATGCCGGCATCGTTAATTTTTCGCATTTTTGGCCAGGTCCGGCATCGATCATTTTTTGGATTTTTTTGCCATGCCGGCATCGTTAAATTTTCGCATTTTTGGCCAGGTCCGGCATCGAAAATTGAAAATTTTTTGGATTATTTTGCCATGCCGGCATCGTTAATTTTTCGCATTTTTGGCCAGGCCGGCATCGATCATTTTTTGGATTTTTTTGCCATGCCGGCATCGTTAATTTTTCGCATTTTTGGCCAGGTCCGGCATCATTTTTTGGATTTTTTTGCCATGCCGGCATCGTTAAATTTTCGCATTTTTGGCCAGGTCCGGCATCGAAAATTTTTTGGATTTTTTTGCCATGCCGGCATCGTTAATTTTTCGCATTTTTGGCCAGGTCCGGCATCGAAATTTTTTTGGATTATTTTGCTATGCCGGCATCGTTAATTTTTCGCATTTTTGGCCAGGTCCGGCATCGAATTTTTTTTGGATTTTTTTGCCATGCCGGCATCGTTAATTTTTCGCATTTTTGGCCAGGTCCGTCATCGAGCATTTTTTGGATTTTTTTGCCATGCCGGCATCGTTAAATTTTCGCATTTTTGGCCAGGTCCGGCATCGAAAATTTTTTGGATTTTTTTGCCATGCCGGCATCGTTAATTTTTCGCATTTTTGCCCAGGTCCGGCATCGATCATTTTTTGGATTTTTTTGCCATGCCGGCATCGTTAATTTTTCGCATTTTTGGCCAGGTCCGGCATCGAAAATTTTTTGTATTATTTTGCCATGCCGGTATCGTTAATTTTTCGCATTTTTGGCCAGGTCCGGCATCGATCATTTTTTGGATTTTTTTGCCATGCCGGCATCGTTAATTTTTCGCATTTTTGGCCAGGTCCGGCATCGATCATTTTTTGATTTTTTTTGCCATGCCGGTATCGTTAATTTTTCGCATTTTTGGCCAGGTCCGGCATCGATCATTTTTTGGATTTTTTTGCCAGCCGGCATCGTTAATTTTTCGCATTTTTGGCCAGGTCCGGCATCGATCATTTTTTGGATTTTTTTGCCATGCCGGCATCGTTAATTTTTCGCATTTTTGGCCAGGTCCGTCATCGAGCATTTTTTGGATTTTTTTGCCATGCCGGCATCGTTAATTTTTCGCATTTTTGGCCAGGTCCGTCATCGAGCATTTTTTGGATTTTTTTGCCATGCCGGCATCGTTAAATTTTCGCATTTTTGGCCAGGTCCGGCATCGATCATTTTTTGGATTTTTTTGCCATGCCGGCATCGTTAATTTTTCGCATTTTTGGCCAGGTCCGGCATCGATCATTTTTTTGGATTTTTTTTGCCATGCCGCATCGTTAATTTTTTGCATTTTTGGCTAGGTCCGGCATCGAAATTTTTTTTGATTTTTTTGCCATGCCGCATCGTTAATTTTCCGCATTTTTGGCCAGGTCCGGCATCGAATTTTTTTTGGATTTTTTGCCATGCCGCATCGTTAATTTTTCGCATTTTTTGCCAGGTCCGGCATCGATCATTTTTTGGATTTTTTTGCCATGCCGGCATCGTTAATTTTCGCATTTTTGGCCAGGTCCGGCATCGATCATTTTTTGGATTTTTTTGCCATGCCGGCATCGTTAATTTTTCGCATTTTTGGCCAGGTCCGGCATCGATCATTTTTGGATTTTTTTTGCCATGCCGGCATCGTTAATTTTTCGCATTTTTGGCCAGGTCCGGCATCGATCATTTTTTGGATTTTTTTGCCATGCCGGCATCGTTAATTTTTCGCATTTTTTGGCCAGGTCCGGCATCGATCAATTTTTGGATTTTTTTGCCATGCCGGCATCGTTAATTTTCGCATTTTTGGCCAGGTCCGTCATCGAGCATTTTTTGGATTTTTTTGCATGCCGACATCGTTAATTTTTCGCATTTTTGGCCAGGTCCGGCATCGAATTTTTTTTGGATTTTTTTTTGCCATGCCGGCATCGTTAATTTTTCGCATTTTTGGCCAGGTCCGGCATCGATCATTTTTTGGATTTTTTTGCCATGCCGGCATCGTTAATTTTTCGCATTTTTGGCAGGTCCGGCATCGATCATTTTTGGATTTTTTTGCCATGCCGCATCGTTAATTTTTCGCATTTTGGCCAGGTCCGTCATCGAGCATTTTTTGGATTATTTTGCCATGCCGGCATCGTTAATTTTTCGCATTTTTGGCCAGGTCCGTCATCGAGCATTTTTTGATTATTTTGCCATTTTTGAATTATTTTGCCATGCCGGCATCGTTAATTTTTCGCATTTTTGGCCAGGTCCCGGCATCGAAAATTTTTTGGATTATTTTGCCATGCCGGTATCGTTAATTTTTCGCATTTTTGGCCAGGTCCGGCATCGATCATTTTTTGGATTTTTTTGCCATGCCGGCATCGTTAATTTTTCGCATTTTTGGCCAGGTCCGGCATCGATCATTTTTTGGATTTTTTTGCCATGCCGGCATCGTTAATTTTTCGCATTTTTGGCCAGGTCCGTCATCGAGCATTTTTTGGATTTTTTTGCCATGCCGGCATCGTTAAATTTTCGCATTTTTGGCCAGGTCCGGCATCGAAATTTTTTTGGATTATTTTGCCATGCCGGCATCGTTAATTTTTCGCATTTTTGGCCAGGTCCGGCATCGATCATTTTTTGGATTTTTTTGCCATGCCGGCATCGTTAATTTTTCGCATTTTTGGCCAGGTCCGGCATTGAAAATTTTTTGGATTTTTTTGCCATGCCGGCATCGTTAATTTTTCGCATTTTTGGCCAGGTCCGGCATCGATCATTTTTGGATTTTTTTGCCATGCCGGCATTGAAATTTTTTTGGATTTTTTTGCCATGCCGGCATCGTTAATTTTTCGCATTTTTGGCCAGGTCCGGCATCGATCATTTTTTGGATTTTTTTGCCATGCCGGCATCGTTAAATTTTCGCATTTTTGGCCAGGTCCGGCATCGAAAATTTTTTGGATTATTTTGCCATGCCGGCATCGTTAATTTTTCGCATTTTTGGCCAGGCCGGCGTCGATCATTTTTTGGATTTTTTTGCCATGCCGGCATCGTTAATTTTTCGCATTTTTGGCCAGGTCCGGCATCATTTTTTGGATTTTTTTGCCATGCCGGCATCGTTAAATTTTCGCATTTTTGGCCAGGTCCGGCATCGAAAATTTTTTGGATTTTTTTGCCATGCCGGCATCGTTAATTTTTCGCATTTTTGGCCAGGTCCGGCATCGAAATTTTTTTGGATTATTTTGCTATGCCGGCATCGTTAATTTTTCGCATTTTTGGCCAGGTCCGGCATCGAATTTTTTTTGGATTTTTTTGCCATGCCGGCATCGTTAATTTTTCGCATTTTTGGCCAGGTCCGTCATCAAGCATTTTTTGGATTTTTTTGCCATGCCGGCATCGTTAAATTTTCGCATTTTTGGCCAGGTCCGGCATCGAAAATTTTTTGGATTTTTTTGCCATGCCGGCATCGTTAATTTTTCGCATTTTTGCCCAGGTCCGGCATCGATCATTTTTTGGATTTTTTTGCCATGCCGGCATCGTTAATTTTTCGCATTGTTGGCCAGGTCCGGCATCGAAAATTTTTTGTATTATTTTGCCATGCCGGTATCGTTAATTTTTCGCATTTTTGGCCAGGTCCGGCATCGATCATTTTTTGGATTTTTTTGCCATGCCGGCATCGTTAATTTTTCGCATTTTTGGCCAGGTCCGGCATCGATCATTTTTTGATTTTTTTTGCCATGCCGGTATCGTTAATTTTTCGCATTTTTGGCCAGGTCCGGCATCGATCATTTTTTGGATTTTTTTGCCAGCCGGCATCGTTAATTTTTCGCATTTTTGGCCAGGTCCGGCATCGATCATTTTTTGGATTTTTTTGCCATGCCGGCATCGTTAATTTTTCGCATTTTTGGCCAGGTCCGTCATCGAGCATTTTTTGGATTTTTTTGCCATGCCGGCATCGTTAATTTTTCGCATTTTTGGCCAGGTCCGTCATCGAGCATTTTTTGGATTTTTTTGCCATGCCGGCATCGTTAAATTTTCGCATTTTTGGCCAGGTCCGGCATCGATCATTTTTTGGATTTTTTTGCCATGCCGGCATCGTTAATTTTTCGCATTTTTGGCCAGGTCCGGCATCGATCATTTTTTGGATTTTTTTGCCATGCCGGCATCGTTAATTTTTTGCATTTTTGGCTAGGTCCGGCATCGAAATATTTTTTGATTTTTTTGCCATGCCGGCATCGTTAATTTTCCGCATTTTTGGCCAGGTCCGGCATCGAATTTTTTTGGATTTTTTTGCCATGCCGGCATCGTTAATTTTTCGCATTTTTTGCCAGGTCCGGCATCGATCATTTTTTGGATTTTTTTGCCATGCCGGCATCGTTAATTTTTCGCATTTTTGGCCAGGTCCGGCATCGATCATTTTTTGGATTTTTTTGCCATGCCGGCATCGTTAATTTTTCGCATTTTTGGCCAGGTCCGGCATCGATCATTTTTTGGATTTTTTTTGCCATGCCGGCATCGTTAATTTTTCGCATTTTTGGCCAGGTCCGGCATCGATCATTTTTTGGATTTTTTTGCCATGCCGGCATCGTTAATTTTTCGCATTTTTGGCCAGGTCCGGCATCGATCAATTTTTGGATTTTTTTGCCATGCCGGCATCGTTAATTTTTCGCATTTTTGGCCAGGTCCGTCATCGAGCATTTTTTGGATTTTTTTGCCATGCCGGCATCGTTAATTTTTCGCATTTTTGGCCAGGTCCGGCATCGAATTTTTTTTGGATTTTTTTGCCATGCCGGCATCGTTAATTTTTCGCATTTTTGGCCAGGTCCGGCATCGATCATTTTTTGGATTTTTTTGCCATGCCGGCATCGTTAATTTTTCGCATTTTTGGCCAGGTCCGGCATCGATCATTTTTTGGATTTTTTTGCCATGCCGGCATCGTTAATTTTTCGCATTTTTGGCCAGGTCCGTCATCGAGCATTTTTTGGATTATTTTGCCATTTTTTGAATTATTTTGCCATGCCGGCATCGTTAATTTTTCGCATTTTTGGCCAGGTCCGGCATCGAAAATTTTTTGGATTATTTTGCCATGCCGGTATCGTTAATTTTTCGCATTTTTGGCCAGGTCCGGCATCGATCATTTTTTGGATTTTTTTGCCATGCCGGCATCGTTAATTTTTCGCATTTTTGGCCAGGTCCGGCATCGATCATTTTTTGAATTTTTTTGCCATGCCGGTATCGTTAATTTTTCGCATTTTTGGCCAGGTCCGGCATCGATCATTTTTTGGATTTTTTTGCCATGCCGGCATCGTTAATTTTTCGCATTTTTGGCCAGGTCCGGCATCGATCATTTTTTGGATTTTTTTTGCCATGCCGGCATCGTTAATTTTTCGCATTTTTGGCCAGGTCCGGCATCGATCATTTTTTGGATTTTTTTGCCATGCCGGCATCGTTAATTTTTCGCATTTTTGGCCAGGTCCGGCATCGATCATTTTTTGGATTTTTTTGCCATGCCGGCATCGTTAATTTTTCGCATTTTTGGCCAGGTCCGTCATCGAGCATTTTTTGGATTTTTTTGCCATGCCGGCATCGTTAAATTTTCGCATTTTTGGCCAGGTCCGGCATCGAAATTTTTTTGGATTATTTTGCCATGCCGGCATCGTTAATTTTTCGCATTTTTGGCCAGGTCCGGCATCGATCATTTTTTGGATTTTTTTGCCATGCCGGCATCGTTAATTTTTCGCATTTTTGGCCAGGTCCGGCATCGATCATTTTTTGAATTTTTTTGCCATGCCGGTATCGTTAATTTTTCGCATTTTTGGCCAGGTCCGGCATCGATCATTTTTTGGCCAGGTCCGGCATCGATCATTTTTTGGATTTTTTTGCCATGCCGGCATCGTTAATTTTTCGCATTTTTGGCTAGGTCCGGCATCGAATTTTTTTTGGATTTTTTTGCCATGCCGGCATCGTTAATTTTTCGCATTTTTGGCCAGGTCCGGCATCGAATTTTTTTTTGGATTTTTTTGCCATGCCGGCATCGTTAATTTTTCGCATTTTTGGCCAGGTCCGGCATCGATCATTTTTTGGATTTTTTTGCCATGCCGGCATCGTTAATTTTTCGCATTTTTGGCCAGGTCCGTCATCGAGCATTTTTTGGATTTTTTTGCCATGCCGGCATCGTTAAATTTTCGCATTTTTGGCCAGGTCCGGCATCGAAATTTTTTTGGATTATTTTGCCATGCCGGCATCGTTAATTTTTCGCATTTTTGGCCAGGTCCGGCATCGATCATTTTTTGGATTTTTTTGCCATGCCGGCATCGTTAATTTTTCGCATTTTTGGCCAGGTCCGGCATTGAAAATTTTTTGGATTTTTTTGCCATGCCGGCATCGTTAATTTTTCGCATTTTTGGCCAGGTCCGGCATCGATCATTTTTTGGATTTTTTTGCCATGCCGGCATTGAAATTTTTTTGGATTTTTTTGCCATGCCGGCATCGTTAATTTTTCGCATTTTTGGCCAGGTCCGGCATCGATCATTTTTTGGATTTTTTTGCCATGCCGGCATCGTTAAATTTTCGCATTTTTGGCCAGGTCCGGCATCGAAAATTTTTTGGATTATTTTGCCATGCCGGCATCGTTAATTTTTCGCATTTTTGGCCAGGCCGGCATCGATCATTTTTTGGATTTTTTTGCCATGCCGGCATCGTTAATTTTTCGCATTTTTGGCCAGGTCCGGCATTGAAAATTTTTTGGATTTTTTTGCCATGCCGGCATCGTTAATTTTTCGCATTTTTGGCTAGGTCCGGCATCGAATTTTTTTTGGATTTTTTTGCCATGCCGGCATCGTTAATTTTTCGCATTTTTGGCCAGGTCCGGCATCGAATTTTTTTTTGGATTTTTTTGCCATGCCGGCATCGTTAATTTTTCGCATTTTTGGCCAGGTCCGGCATCGATCATTTTTTGGATTTTTTTGCCATGCCGGCATCGTTAATTTTTCGCATTTTTGGCCATCGAGCATTTTTGGATTTTTTTGCCATGCCGGCATCGTTAAATTTTCGCATTTTTGGCCAGGTCCGGCATCGAAAATCGTTAATTTTTCGCATTTATGGCTAGGTCCGGCATCGAAATTTTTTTGGATTTTTTTGCCATGCCGGCATCGTTAATTTTTCGCATTTTTGGCCAGGTCCGGCATCGATCATTTTTTGGATTTTTTTGCCATGCCGGCATCGTTAAATTTTCGCATTTTTGGCCAGGTCCGGCATCGAAAATCGTTAATTTTTCGCATTTATGGCTAGGTCCGGCATCGAAATTTTTTTGGATTTTTTTGCCATGCCGGCATTGAAAATTTTTTGGATTTTTTTGCCATGCCGGCATCGTTAATTTTTCGCATTTTTTGCCAGGTCCGGCATCGATCATTTTTTGGATTTTTTTGCCATGCCGGCATTGAAATTTTTTTGGATTTTTTTGCCATGCCGGCATCGTTAATTTTTCGCATTTTTGGCCAGGTCCGGCATCGAAAATTTTTTGGATTATTTTGCCATGCCGGCATCGTTAATTTTTCGCATTTTTGGCCAGGCCGGCATCGATCATTTTTTGGATTTTTTTGCCATGCCGACATCGTTAATTTTTCGCATTTTTGGCCAGGTCCGGCATCGATCATTTTTTGGATTTTTTTGCCATGCCGGCATCGTTAAATTTTCGCATTTTTGGCCAGGTCCGGCATCGAAAATTTTTTGGATTATTTTGCCATGCCGGCATCGTTAATTTTTCGCATTTTTGGCCAGGCCGGCATCGATCATTTTTTGGATTTTTTTGCCATGCCGGCATCGTTAATTTTTCGCATTTTTGGCCAGGTCCGGCATTGAAATTTTTTTGGATTTTTTTGCCATGCCGGCATCGTTAATTTTTCGCATTTTTGGCCAGGTCCGTCATCGAGCATTTTTGGATTTTTTTGCCATGCCGGCATCGTTAATTTTTCGCATTTTTGGCTAGGTCCGGCATCGAAATTTTTTTGGATTTTTTTGCCATGCCGGCATCGTTAATTTTTCGCATTTTTGGCCAGGTCCGCATCGAAATTTTTTTGGATTTTTTTGCCATGCCGGCATCGTTAATTTTTCGCATTTTTGGCCAGGTCCGGCATCGATCATTTTTTGGATTTTTTTGCCATGCCGGCATCGTTAAATTTTCGCATTTTTGGCCAGGTCCGGCATCGAAAATCGTTAATTTTTCGCATTTATGGCTAGGTCCGGCATCGAAATTTTTTTGGATTTTTTTGCCATGCCGGCATCGTTAATTTTTCGCATTTTTGGCCAGGTCCGGCATCGAAATTTTTTTGGATTTTTTTGCCATGCCGGCATCGTTAATTTTTCGCATTTTTGGCCAGGTCCGGCATCGATCATTTTTTGGATTTTTTTGCCATGCCGGCATCGTTAAATTTTCGCATTTTTGGCCAGGTCCGGCATCGAAAATTTTTTGGATTATTTTGCCATGCCGGCATCGTTAATTTTTCGCATTTTTGGCCAGGCCGGCATCGATCATTTTTTGGATTTTTTTGCCATGCCGGCATCGTTAATTTTTCGCATTTTTGGCCAGGCCGGCATCGATCATTTTTTGGATTTTTTTGCCATGCCGGCATCGTTAATTTTTCGCATTTTTGGCCAGGTCCGGCATTGAAAATTTTTTGGATTTTTTTGCCATGCCGGCATCGTTAATTTTTCGCATTTTTGGCTAGGTCCGGCATCGAATTTTTTTTGGATTTTTTTGCCATGCCGGCATCGTTAATTTTTCGCATTTTTGGCCAGGTCCGGCATCGAATTTTTTTTTGGATTTTTTTGCCATGCCGGCATCGTTAATTTTTCGCATTTTTGGCCAGGTCCGGCATCGATCATTTTTTGGATTTTTTTGCCATGCCGGCATCGTTAATTTTTCGCATTTTTGGCCATCGAGCATTTTTGGATTTTTTTGCCATGCCGGCATCGTTAAATTTTCGCATTTTTGGCCAGGTCCGGCATCGAAAATCGTTAATTTTTCGCATTTATGGCTAGGTCCGGCATCGAAATTTTTTTGGATTTTTTTGCCATGCCGGCATCGTTAATTTTTCGCATTTTTGGCCAGGTCCGGCATCGATCATTTTTTGGATTTTTTTGCCATGCCGGCATCGTTAAATTTTCGCATTTTTGGCCAGGTCCGGCATCGAAAATCGTTAATTTTTCGCATTTATGGCTAGGTCCGGCATCGAAATTTTTTTGGATTTTTTTGCCATGCCGGCATTGAAAATTTTTTGGATTTTTTTGCCATGCCGGCATCGTTAATTTTTCGCATTTTTTGCCAGGTCCGGCATCGATCATTTTTTGGATTTTTTTGCCATGCCGGCATTGAAATTTTTTTGGATTTTTTTGCCATGCCGGCATCGTTAATTTTTCGCATTTTTGGCCAGGTCCGGCATCGAAAATTTTTTGGATTATTTTGCCATGCCGGCATCGTTAATTTTTCGCATTTTTGGCCAGGCCGGCATCGATCATTTTTTGGATTTTTTTGCCATGCCGACATCGTTAATTTTTCGCATTTTTGGCCAGGTCCGGCATCGATCATTTTTTGGATTTTTTTGCCATGCCGGCATCGTTAAATTTTCGCATTTTTGGCCAGGTCCGGCATCGAAAATTTTTTGGATTATTTTGCCATGCCGGCATCGTTAATTTTTCGCATTTTTGGCCAGGCCGGCATCGATCATTTTTTGGATTTTTTTGCCATGCCGGCATCGTTAATTTTTCGCATTTTTGGCCAGGTCCGGCATTGAAAATTTTTTGGATTTTTTTGCCATGCCGGCATCGTTAATTTTTCGCATTTTTGGCCAGGTCCGTCATCGAGCATTTTTGGATTTTTTTGCCATGCCGGCATCGTTAATTTTTCGCATTTTTGGCTAGGTCCGGCATCGAAATTTTTTTGGATTTTTTTGCCATGCCGGCATCGTTAATTTTTCGCATTTTTGGCCAGGTCCGCATCGAAATTTTTTTGGATTTTTTTGCCATGCCGGCATCGTTAATTTTTCGCATTTTTGGCCAGGTCCGGCATCGATCATTTTTTGGATTTTTTTGCCATGCCGGCATCGTTAAATTTTCGCATTTTTGGCCAGGTCCGGCATCGAAAATCGTTAATTTTTCGCATTTATGGCTAGGTCCGGCATCGAAATTTTTTTGGATTTTTTTGCCATGCCGGCATCGTTAATTTTTCGCATTTTTGGCCAGGTCCGGCATCGAAATTTTTTTGGATTTTTTTGCCATGCCGGCATCGTTAATTTTTCGCATTTTTGGCCAGGTCCGGCATCGATCATTTTTTGGATTTTTTTGCCATGCCGGCATCGTTAAATTTTCGCATTTTTGGCCAGGTCCGGCATCGAAAATTTTTTGGATTATTTTGCCATGCCGGCATCGTTAATTTTTCGCATTTTTGGCCAGGCCGGCATCGATCATTTTTTGGATTTTTTTGCCATGCCGGCATCGTTAATTTTTCGCATTTTTGGCCAGGTCCGGCATTGAAAATTTTTTGGATTTTTTTGCCATGCCGGCATCGTTAATTTTTCGCATTTTTGGCCAGGTCCGTCATCGAGCATTTTTGGATTTTTTTGCCATGCCGGTATCGTTAATTTTTCGCATTTTTGGCCAGGTCCGGCATCGATCATTTTTTGGATTTTTTTGCCATGCCGGCATCGTTAATTTTTCGCATTTTTGGCCAGGTCCGGCATCGATCATTTTTTGGATTTTTTTTGCCATGCCGGCATCGTTAATTTTTCGCATTTTTGGCCAGGTCCGGCATCGATCATTTTTTGGATTTTTTTGCCATGCCGGCATCGTTAATTTTTCGCATTTTTGGCCAGGTCCGGCATCGATCATTTTTTGGATTTTTTTGCCATGCCGGCATCGTTAATTTTTCGCATTTTTGGCCAGGTCCGGCATCGATCATTTTTTGGATTTTTTTGCCATGCCGGCATCGTTAAATTTTCGCATTTTTGGCCAGGTCCGGCATCGAAAATTTTTTGGATTATTTTGCCATGCCGGCATCGTTAATTTTTCGCATTTTTGGCCAGGCCGGCATCGATCATTTTTTGGATTTTTTTGCCATGCCGGCATCGTTAATTTTTCGCATTTTTGGCCAGGCCGGCATCGATCATTTTTTGGATTTTTTTGCCATGCCGGCATCGTTAATTTTTCGCATTTTTGGCCAGGTCCGGCATTGAAAATTTTTTGGATTTTTTTGCCATGCCGGCATCGTTAATTTTTCGCATTTTTGGCTAGGTCCGGCATCGAATTTTTTTTGGATTTTTTTGCCATGCCGGCATCGTTAATTTTTCGCATTTTTGGCCAGGTCCGGCATCGAATTTTTTTTTGGATTTTTTTGCCATGCCGGCATCGTTAATTTTTCGCATTTTTGGCCAGGTCCGGCATCGATCATTTTTTGGATTTTTTTGCCATGCCGGCATCGTTAATTTTTCGCATTTTTGGCCATCGAGCATTTTTGGATTTTTTTGCCATGCCGGCATCGTTAAATTTTCGCATTTTTGGCCAGGTCCGGCATCGAAAATCGTTAATTTTTCGCATTTATGGCTAGGTCCGGCATCGAAATTTTTTTGGATTTTTTTGCCATGCCGGCATCGTTAATTTTTCGCATTTTTGGCCAGGTCCGGCATCGATCATTTTTTGGATTTTTTTGCCATGCCGGCATCGTTAAATTTTCGCATTTTTGGCCAGGTCCGGCATCGAAAATCGTTAATTTTTCGCATTTATGGCTAGGTCCGGCATCGAAATTTTTTTGGATTTTTTTGCCATGCCGGCATTGAAAATTTTTTGGATTTTTTTGCCATGCCGGCATCGTTAATTTTTCGCATTTTTTGCCAGGTCCGGCATCGATCATTTTTTGGATTTTTTTGCCATGCCGGCATTGAAATTTTTTTGGATTTTTTTGCCATGCCGGCATCGTTAATTTTTCGCATTTTTGGCCAGGTCCGGCATCGAAAATTTTTTGGATTATTTTGCCATGCCGGCATCGTTAATTTTTCGCATTTTTGGCCAGGCCGGCATCGATCATTTTTTGGATTTTTTTGCCATGCCGACATCGTTAATTTTTCGCATTTTTGGCCAGGTCCGGCATCGATCATTTTTTGGATTTTTTTGCCATGCCGGCATCGTTAAATTTTCGCATTTTTGGCCAGGTCCGGCATCGAAAATTTTTTGGATTATTTTGCCATGCCGGCATCGTTAATTTTTCGCATTTTTGGCCAGGCCGGCATCGATCATTTTTTGGATTTTTTTGCCATGCCGGCATCGTTAATTTTTCGCATTTTTGGCCAGGTCCGGCATTGAAAATTTTTTGGATTTTTTTGCCATGCCGGCATCGTTAATTTTTCGCATTTTTGGCCAGGTCCGTCATCGAGCATTTTTGGATTTTTTTGCCATGCCGGCATCGTTAATTTTTCGCATTTTTGGCTAGGTCCGGCATCGAAATTTTTTTGGATTTTTTTGCCATGCCGGCATCGTTAATTTTTCGCATTTTTGGCCAGGTCCGCATCGAAATTTTTTTGGATTTTTTTGCCATGCCGGCATCGTTAATTTTTCGCATTTTTGGCCAGGTCCGGCATCGATCATTTTTTGGATTTTTTTGCCATGCCGGCTTCGTTAAATTTTCGCATTTTTGCCCAGGTCCGGCATCGAAAATCGTTAATTTTTCGCATTTATGGCTAGGTCCGGCATCGAAATTTTTTTGGATTTTTTTGCCATGCCGGCATCGTTAATTTTTCGCATTTTTGGCCAGGTCCGGCATCGAAATTTTTTTGGATTTTTTTGCCATGCCGGCATCGTTAATTTTTCGCATTTTTGGCCAGGTCCGGCATCGATCATTTTTTGGATTTTTTTGCCATGCCGGCATCGTTAAATTTTCGCATTTTTGGCCAGGTCCGGCATCGAAAATTTTTTGGATTATTTTGCCATGCCGGCATCGTTAATTTTTCGCATTTTTGGCCAGGCCGGCATCGATCATTTTTTGGATTTTTTTGCCATGCCGGCATCGTTAATTTTTCGCATTTTTGGCCAGGTCCGGCATTGAAAATTTTTTGGATTTTTTTGCCATGCCGGCATCGTTAATTTTTCGCATTTTTGGCCAGGTCCGTCATCGAGCATTTTTGGATTTTTTTGCCATGCCGGTATCGTTAATTTTTCGCATTTTTGGCCAGGTCCGGCATCGATCATTTTTTGGATTTTTTTGCCATGCCGGCATCGTTAATTTTTCGCATTTTTGGCCAGGTCCGGCATCGATCATTTTTTGGATTTTTTTTGCCATGCCGGCATCGTTAATTTTTCGCATTTTTGGCCAGGTCCGGCATCGATCATTTTTTGGATTTTTTTGCCATGCCGGCATCGTTAATTTTTCGCATTTTTGGCCAGGTCCGGCATCGATCATTTTTTGGATTTTTTTGCCATGCCGGCATCGTTAATTTTTCGCATTTTTGGCCAGGTCCGGCATCGATCATTTTTTGGATTTTTTTGCCATGCCGGCATCGTTAATTTTTCGCATTTTTGGCCAGGTCCGGCATTGAAAATTTTTTGGATTTTTTTGCCATGCCGGCATCGTTAATTTTTCGCATTTTTGGCCAGGTCCGGCATCGATCATTTTTTGGATTTTTTTGCCATGCCGGCATTAAAATTTTTTTGGATTTTTTTGCCATGCCGGCATCGTTAATTTTTCGCATTTTTGGCCAGGTCCGGCATCGATCATTTTTTGGATTTTTTTGCCATGCCGGCATCGTTAAATTTTCGCATTTTTGGCCAGGTCCGGCATCGAAAATTTTTTGGATTATTTTGCCATGCCCGCATCGTTAATTTTTCGCATTTTTGGCCAGGCCGGCATCGATCATTTTTTGGATTTTTTTGCCATGCCGGCATCGTTAATTTTTCGCATTTTTGGCCAGGTCCGGCATTGAAAATTTTTTGGATTTTTTTGCCATGCCGGCATCGTTAATTTTTCGCATTTTTGGCTAGGTCCGGCATCGAATTTTTTTTGGATTTTTTTGCCATGCCGGCATCGTTAATTTTTCGCATTTTTGGCCAGGTCCGGCATCGAATTTTTTTTTGGATTTTTTTGCCATGCCGGCATCGTTAATTTTTCGCATTTTTGGCCAGGTCCGGCATCGATCATTTTTTGGATTTTTTTGCCATGCCGGCATCGTTAATTTTTCGCATTTTTGGCCATCGAGCATTTTTGGATTTTTTTGCCATGCCGGCATCGTTAAATTTTCGCATTTTTGGCCAGGTCCGGCATCGAAAATCGTTAATTTTTCGCATTTATGGCTAGGTCCGGCATCGAAATTTTTTTGGATTTTTTTGCCATGCCGGCATCGTTAATTTTTCGCATTTTTGGCCAGGTCCGGCATCGATCATTTTTTGGATTTTTTTGCCATGCCGGCATCGTTAAATTTTCGCATTTTTGGCCAGGTCCGGCATCGAAAATCGTTAATTTTTCGCATTTATGGCTAGGTCCGGCATCGAAATTTTTTTGGATTTTTTTGCCATGCCGGCATTGAAAATTTTTTGGATTTTTGTGCCATGCCGGCATCGTTAATTTTTCGCATTTTTTGCCAGGTCCGGCATCGATCATTTTTTGGATTTTTTTGCCATGCCGGCATTGAAATTTTTTTGGATTTTTTTGCCATGCCGGCATCGTTAATTTTTCGCATTTTTGGCCAGGTCCGGCATCGAAAATTTTTTGGATTATTTTGCCATGCCGGCATCGTTAATTTTTCGCATTTTTGGCCAGGCCGGCATCGATCATTTTTTGGATTTTTTTGCCATGCCGACATCGTTAATTTTTCGCATTTTTGGCCAGGTCCGGCATCGATCATTTTTTGGATTTTTTTGCCATGCCGGCATCGTTAAATTTTCGCATTTTTGGCCAGGTCCGGCATCGAAAATTTTTTGGATTATTTTGCCATGCCGGCATCGTTAATTTTTCGCATTTTTGGCCAGGCCGGCATCGATCATTTTTTGGATTTTTTTGCCATGCCGGCATCGTTAATTTTTCGCATTTTTGGCCAGGTCCGGCATTGAAAATTTTTTGGATTTTTTTGCCATGCCGGCATCGTTAATTTTTCGCATTTTTGGCCAGGTCCGTCATCGAGCATTTTTGGATTTTTTTGCCATGCCGGCATCGTTAATTTTTCGCATTTTTGGCTAGGTCCGGCATCGAAATTTTTTTGGATTTTTTTGCTATGCCGGCATCGTTAATTTTTCGCATTTTTGGCCAGGTCCGCATCGAAATTTTTTTGGATTTTTTTGCCATGCCGGCATCGTTAATTTTTCGCATTTTTGGCCAGGTCCGGCATCGATCATTTTTTGGATTTTTTTGCCATGCCGGCATCGTTAAATTTTCGCATTTTTGGCCAGGTCCGGCATCGAAAATCGTTAATTTTTCGCATTTATGGCTAGGTCCGGCATCGAAATTTTTTTGGATTTTTTTGCCATGCCGGCATCGTTAATTTTTCGCATTTTTGGCCAGGTCCGGCATCGATCATTTTTTGGATTTTTTTGCCATGCCGGCATCGTTAATTTTTCGCATTTTTGGCCAGGTCCGGCATCGATCATTTTTTGGATTTTTTTGCCATGCCGGCATTGAAATTTTTTTGGATTTTTTTGCCATGCCGGCATCGTTAATTTTTCGCATTTTTGGCCAGGTCCGGCATTGAAAATTTTTTGGATTTTTTTGCCATGCCGGCATCGTTAATTTTTCGCATTTTTGGCCAGGTCCGGCATCGATCATTTTTTGGATTTTTTTGCCATGCCGGCATTGAAATTTTTTTGGATTTTTTTTAGATGCCGGCATCGTTAATTTTTCGCATTTTTGGCCAGGTCCGGCATCGATCATTTTTTGGATTTTTTTGCCATGCCGGTATCGTTAATTTTTCGCATTTTTAGCCAGGTCCGGCATCGAAATTTTTTTGGCTTTTTTTGCCATGCCGGCATCGTTAATTTTTCGCATTTTTGGCCAGGTCCGGCATCGAAATTTTTTTGGATTTTTTTGCCATGCCGGCATCGTTAATTTTTCGCATTTTTGGCCAGGTCCGGCATCGATCATTTTTTGGATTTTTTTGCCATGCCGGCATCGTTAATTTTTCGCATTTTTGGCCAGGTCCGGCATCGAAATTTTTTTGGATTTTTTTGCATTTGCCGGCATCGTTAATTTTTCGCATTTTTGGCCAGGTCCGGCAGCGATCATTTTTTGGATTTTTTTGCCATGCCGGCATCGTTAATTTTTCGCATTTTTGGCCAGGTCCGGCATCGATCATTTTTTGGATTTTTTTGCCATGCCGGCATCGTTAATTTTTCGCATTTTTGGCCAGGTCCGGCATCGATCATTTTTTGGATTTTTTTGCCATGCCGGCATCGTTAATTTTTCGCATTTTTTGCCATGCCGGCATCGTTAATTTTTCGCATTTTTGGCCAGGTCCGGCATCGATCATTTTTTGGATTTTTTTGCCATGCCGGCATCGTTAATTTTTCGCATTTTTGGCCAGGTCCGGCATCGACCTTTTTTTGGATTTTTTTGCCATGCCGGCATCGTTCATTTTTCGCATTTTTGGCCAGGTCCGGCAGCGATCATTTTTTGGATTTTTTTGCCATGCCGGCATCGTTAATTTTTCGCATTTTTGGCCAGGTCCGGCATCGATCATTTTTTGGATTTTTTTGCCATGCCGGCATCGTTAATTTTTCGCATTTTTGGCCAGGTCCGGCATCGAAATTTTTTTGGATTTTTTTGCCATGCATCGTTAATTTTTCGAATTTTTGGCCAGGTCCGGCATCGATCATTTTTTGGATTTTTTTGCCATGCCGGCATCGTTAATTTTTCGCATTTTTGGCCAGGTCCGGCATCGAAATTTTTTTGGATTTTTTTGCATTTGCCGGCATCGTTAATTTTTCGCATTTTTGGCCAGGTCCGGCATCGATCATTTTTTGGATTTTTTTGCCATGCCGGCATCGTTAATTTTTCGCATTTTTGGCCAGGTCCGGCATCGATCATTTTTTGGATTTTTTTGTCATCGATCATTTTTCGCATTTTTGGCCAGGTCCGGCATCGAAATTTTTTTGGATTTTTTTGCCATGCCGGCATCGTTAATTTTTCGCATTTTTGGCCAGGTCCGGCATCGATCATTTTTTGGATTTTTTTGCCATGCCGGCATCGTTAATTTTTCGCATTTTTGGCCAGGTCCGGCATCGATCATTTTTTGGATTTTTTTGCCATGCCGGCATCGTTAATTTTTCGCATTTTTGGCCAGGTCCGGCATCGAAATTTTTTTGGATTTTTTTGCCATGCCGGCATCGTTAATTTTTCGCATTTTTGGCCAGGTCCGGCATCGATCATTTTTTGGATTTTTTTGCCATGCCGGCATCGTTAATTTTTCGCATTTTTGGCCAGGTCCGGCATCGATCATTTTTTGGATTTTTTTGCCATGCCGGCATCGTTAATTTTTCGCATTTTTGGCCAGGTCCGGCATCGAAATTTTTTTGGATTTTTTTGCCATGCCGGCATCGTTAATTTTTCGCATTTTTGGCCAGGTCCGGCATCGATCATTTTTTGGATTTTTTTGCCATGCCGGCATCGTTAATTTTTCGCATTTTTGGCCAGGTCCGGCATCGATCATTTTTTGGATTTTTTTGCCATGCCGGCATCGTTAATTTTTCGCATTTTTGGCCAGGTCCGGCATCGATCATTTTTTGGATTTTTTTGCCATGCCGGCATCGTTAATTTTTCGCATTTTTGGCCAGGTCCGGCATCGATCATTTTTTGGATTTTTTTGCCATGCCGGCATCGTTAATTTTTCGCATTTTTGGCCAGGTCCGGCATCGAAATTTTTTTGGATTTTTTTGCCATGCATCGTTAATTTTTCGAATTTTTGGCCAGGTCCGGCATCGATCATTTTTTGGATTTTTTTGCCATGCCGGCATCGTTAATTTTTCGCATTTTTGGCCAGGTCCGGCATCGAAATTTTTTTGGATTTTTTTGCATTTACCGGGATCGTTAATTTTTCGCATTTTTGGCCAGGTCCGGCATCGATCATTTTTTGGATTTTTTTGCCATGCCGGCATCGTTAATTTTTCGCATTTTTGGCCAGGTCCGGCATCGATCATTTTTTGGATTTTTTTGTCATCGATCATTTTTCGCATTTTTGGCCAGGTCCGGCATCGAAATTTTTTTGGATTTTTTTGCCATGCCGGCATCGTTAATTTTTCGCATTTTTGGCCAGGTCCGGCATCGATCATTTTTTGGATTTTTTTGCCATGCCGGCATCGTTAATTTTTCGCATTTTTGGCCAGGTCCGGCATCGATCATTTTTTGGATTTTTTTGCCATGCCGGCATCGTTAATTTTTCGCATTTTTGGCCAGGTCCGGCATCGAAATTTTTTTGGATTTTTTTGCCATGCCGGCATCGTTAATTTTTCGCATTTTTGGCCAGGTCCGGCATCGATCATTTTTTGGATTTTTTTGCCATGCCGGCATCGTTAATTTTTCGCATTTTTGGCCAGGTCCGGCATCGATCATTTTTTGGATTTTTTTGCCATGCCGGCATCGTTCATTTTTCGCATTTTTGGCCAGGTCCGGCAGCGATCATTTTTTGGATTTTTTTGCCATGCCGGCATCGTTAATTTTTCGCATTTTTGGCCAGGTCCGGCATCGATCATTTTTTGGATTTTTTTGCCATGCCGGCATCGTTAATTTTTCGCATTTTTGGCCAGGTCCGGCATCGATCATTTTTTGGATTTTTTTGCCATGCCGGCATCGTTAATTTTTCGCATTTTTGGCCAGGTCCGGCATCGAAATTTTTTTGGATTTTTTTGCCATGCATCGTTAATTTTTCGCATCGTTAATTTTTCGCATTTTTGGCCAGGTCCGGCATCGATCATTTTTTGGATTTTTTTGTCATCGATCATTTTTCGCATTTTTGGCCAGGTCCGGCATCGATCATTTTTTGGATTTTTTTGCCATGCCGGCATCGTTCATTTTTCGCATTTTTGGCCAGGTCCGGCAGCGATCATTTTTTGGATTTTTTTGCCATGCCGGCATCGTTAATTTTTCGCATTTTTGGCCAGGTCCGGCATCGATCATTTTTTGGATTTTTTTGCCATGCCGGCATCGTTAATTTTTCGCATTTTTGGCCAGGTCCGGCATCGATCATTTTTTGGATTTTTTTGCCATGCCGGCATCGTTAATTTTTCGCATTTTTGGCCAGGTCCGGCATCGAAATTTTTTTGGATTTTTTTGCCATGCATCGTTAATTTTTCGCATCGTTAATTTTTCGCATTTTTGGCCAGGTCCGGCATCGATCATTTTTTGGATTTTTTTGTCATCGATCATTTTTCGCATTTTTGGCCAGGTCCGGCATCGAAATTTTTTTGGATTTTTTTGCCATGCCGGCATCGTTAATTTTTCGCATTTTTGGCCAGGTCCGGCATCGATCATTTTTTGGATTTTTTTGCCATGCCGGCATCGTTAATTTTTCGCATTTTTGGCCAGGTCCGGCATCGATCATTTTTTGGATTTTTTTGCCATGCCGGCATCGTTAATTTTTCGCATTTTTGGCCAGGTCCGGCATCGAAATTTTTTTGGATTTTTTTGCCATGCCGGCATCGTTAATTTTTCGCATTTTTGGCCAGGTCCGGCATCGATCATTTTTTGGATTTTTTTGCCATGCCGGCATCGTTAATTTTTCGCATTATTGGCCAGGTCCGGCATCGATCATTTTTTGGATTTTTTTGCCATGCCGGCATCGTTCATTTTTCGCATTTTTGGCCAGGTCCGGCAGCGATCATTTTTTGGATTTTTTTGCCATGCCGGCATCGTTAATTTTTCGCATTTTTGGCCAGCATCGTTAATTTTTCGCATTTTTGGCCAGGTCCGGCATCGAAATTTTTTTGGATTTTTTTGCCATGCCGGCATCGTTAATTTTTCGCATTTTTGGCCAGGTCCGGCATCGATCATTTTTTGGATTTTTTTGCCATGCCGGCATCGTTCATTTTTCGCATTTTTGGCCAGGTCCGGCAGCGATCATTTTTTGGATTTTTTTGCCATGCCGGCATCGTTAATTTTTCGCATTTTTGGCCAGGTCCGGCATCGATCATTTTTTGGATTTTTTTGCCATGCCGGCATCGTTAATTTTTCGCATTTTTGGCCAGGTCCGGCATCGAAATTTTTTTGGATTTTTTTGCCATGCATCGTTAATTTTTCGCATCGTTAATTTTTCGCATTTTTGGCCAGGTCCGGCATCGATCATTTTTTGGATTTTTTTGTCATCGATCATTTTTCGCATTTTTGGCCAGGTCCGGCATCGAAATTTTTTTGGATTTTTTTGCCATGCCGGCATCGTTAATTTTTCGCATTTTTGGCCAGGTCCGGCATCGATAATTTTTTGGATTTTTTTGCCATGCCGGCATCGTTAATTTTTCGCATTTTTGGCCAGGTCCGGCATCGATCATTTTTTGGATTTTTTTGCCATGCCGGCATCGTTAATTTTTCGCATTTTTGGCCAGGTCCGGCATCGAAATTTTTTTGGATTTTTTTGCCATGCCGGCATCGTTAATTTTTCGCATTTTTGGCCAGGTCCGGCATCGATCATTTTTTGGATTTTTTTGCCATGCCGGCATCGTTAATTTTTCGCATTTTTGGCCAGGTCCGGCATCGATCATTTTTTGGATTTTTTTGCCATGCCGGCATCGTTCATTTTTCGCATTTTTGGCCAGGTCCGGCAGCGATCATTTTTTGGATTTTTTTGCCATGCCGGCATCGTTAATTTTTCGCATTTTTGGCCAGGTCCGGCATCGATCATTTTTTGGATTTTTTTGCCATGCCGGCATCGTTAATTTTTCGCATTTTTGGCCAGGTCCGGCATCGATCATTTTTTGGATTTTTTTGCCATGCCGGCATCGTTAATTTTTCGCATTTTTGGCCAGGTCCGGCATCGAAATTTTTTGGATTTTTTTGCCATGCCGGCATCGTTAATTTTTCGCATTTTTGGCCAGGTCCGGCATCGAAATTTTTTTGGATTTTTTTGCCATGCCGGCATCGTTCATTTTTCGCATTTTTGGCCAGGTCCGGCATCGATCATTTTTTGGATTTTTTTGCCATGCCGGCATCGTTAATTTTTCGCATTTTTGGCCAGCATCGTTAATTTTTCGCATTTTTGGCCAGGTCCGGCATCGAAATTTTTTTGGATTTTTTTGCCATGCCGGCATCGTTCATTTTTCGCATTTTTGGCCAGGTCCGGCATCGATCATTTTTTGGATTTTTTTGCCATGCCGGCATCGTTCATTTTTCGCATTTTTGGCCAGGTCCGGCAGCGATCATTTTTTGGATTTTTTTGCCATGCCGGCATCGTTAATTTTTCGCATTTTTGGCCAGGTCCGGCATCGATCATTTTTTGGATTTTTTTGCCATGCCGGCATCGTTAATTTTTCGCATTTTTGGCCAGGTCCGGCATCGATCATTTTTTGGATTTTTTTGCCATGCCGGCATCGTTAATTTTTCGCATTTTTGGCCAGCATCGTTAATTTTTCGCATTTTTGGCCAGGTCCGGCATCGAAATTTTTTTGGATTTTTTTGCCATGCCGGCATCGTTAATTTTTCGCATTTTTGGCCAGGTCCGGCATCGATCATTTTTTGGATTTTTTTGCCATGCCGGCATCGTTAATTTTTCGCATTTTTGGCCAGGTCCGCCATCGATCATTTTTTGGATTTTTTTGCCATGCCGGCATCGTTAATTTTTCGCATTTTTGGCCAGGTCCGGCATCGAAATTTTTTTGGATTTTTTTGCCATGCCGGCATCGTTAATTTTTCGCATTTTTGGCCAGGTCCGGCATCGATCATTTTTTGGATTTTTTTGCCATGCCGGCATCGTTAATTTTTCGCATTTTTGGCCAGGTCCGGCATCGATCATTTTTTGGATTTTTTTGCCATGCCGGCATCGTTCATTTTTCGCATTTTTGGCCAGGTCCGGCAGCGATCATTTTTTGGATTTTTTTGCCATGCCGGCATCGTTAATTTTTCGCATTTTTGGCCAGGTCCGGCATCGATCATTTTTTGGATTTTTTTGCCATGCCGGCATCGTTAATTTTTCGCATTTTTGGCCAGGTCCGGCATCGAAATTTTTTTGGATTTTTTTGCCATGCCGGCATCGTTAATTTTTCGCATTTTTGGCCAGGTCCGGCATCGATCATTTTTTGGATTTTCATTTTTTGGACATCGATCATGCCGGCATCGTTAATTTTTCGCATTTGTGGCCAATTTTTCGCATTTTTGGCCAGGTCCGGCATCGATCATTTTTTGGATTTTTTTGCCATGCCGGCATCGTTAATTTTTCGCATTTTTGGCCAGGTCCGGCATCGAAATTTTTTTGGATTTTTTTGCCATGCCGGCATCGTTCATTTTTCGCATTTTTGGCCAGGTCCGGCATCGATCATTTTTTGGATTTTTTTGCCATGCCGGCATCGTTAATTTTTCGCATTTTTGGCCAGGTCCGGCATCGAAATTTTTTTGGATTTTTTTGCCATGCCGGCATCGTTAATTTTTCGCAGTTTTGGCCAGGTCCGGCATCGATCATTTTTTGGATTTTTTTGTCATGCCGGCATCGATCATTTTTCGCATTTTTGGCCAGGTCCGGCATCGATCATTTTTTGGATTTATTTTTTTTTGTTGGATTTTCCGGCATCGATCATTTTTTGGATTTAATTTTTTTTTTTGGAGAAAAATTATTTTTGCCATGCCGGCATCGTTAATTTTTCGCATTTTTGGCCAGGTCCGGCATCGAAATTTTTTTGGATTTTTTTGCCATGCCGGCATCGTTAATTTTTCGCATTTTTGGCCAGGTCCGGCATCGATCATTTTTTCGATTTTTTTGCCATGCCGGCATCGTTAATTTTTCGCATTTTTGGCCAGGTCCGGCATCGATCATTTTTTGGATTTTTTTGTCATGCCGGCATCGATCATTTTTCGCATTTTTGGCCAGGTCCGGCATCGATCATTTTTTGGATTTTTTTGCCATGCCGGCATCGTTAATTTTTCGCATTTTTGGCCAGGTCCGGCATCGATCATTTTGTGGATTTTTTTGCCATGCCGGCATCGTTAATTTTTCGCATTTGTGGCCAGGTCCGGCATCGATCATTTTTTAGATTTTTTTGCCATGCATCGATCATTTTTCGCATTTTTGGCCAGGTCCGGCATCGATCATTTTTTGGATTTTTTTGCCATGCCGGCATCGTTAATTTTTCGCATTTTTGGCCAGGTCCGGCATCGAAATTTTTTTGGATTTTTTTGCCATGCCGGCATCGTTCATTTTTCGCATTTTTGGCCAGGTCCGGCATCGATCATTTTTTGGATTTTTTTGCCATGCCGGCATCGTTAATTTTTCTCATTTTTGGCCAGGTCCGGCATCGAATTTTTTTTGGATTTTTTTGCCATGCCGGCATCGTTAATTTTCGCATTTTTGGCCAGGTCCGGCATCGAAATTTTTTTGGATTTTTTTGCCATGCCGGCATCGTTAATTTTTCGCATTTTTGGACAGGTCCGGCATCGATCATTTTTTGGATTTTTTTGTCATGCTGGCATCGATCATTTTTCGCATTTTTGGCCAGGTCCGGCATCGATCATTTTTTGGATTTTTTTGCCATGCCGGCATCGTTCATTTTTCGCATTTTTGGCCAGGTCCGGCAGCGATCATTTTTTGGATTTTTTTGCCATGCCGGCATCGTTAATTTTTCGCATTTTTGGCCAGGTCCGGCATCGATCATTTTTTGGATTTTTTTGCCATGCCGGCATCGTTAATTTTTCGCATTTTTGGCCAGGTCCGGCATCGAAATTTTTTTGGATTTTTTTGCCATGCCGGCATCGTTAATTTTTCGCATTTTTGGCCAGGTCCGGCATCGATCATTTTTTGGATTTTTGTGCCATGCCGGCATCGTTAATTTTTCGCATTTTTGGCCAGGTCCGGCATCGATCATTTTTTGGATTTTTGTGCCATGCCGGCATCGTTAATTTTTCGCATTTTTGGCCAGGTCCGGCATCGATAATTTTTTGGATTTTTTTGCCATGCCGGCATCGTTAATTTTTCACATTTTTGGCCAGGTCCGGCATCGATCATGCCGGCATCGTTAATTTTTCGCATTTGTGGCCAATTTTTCGCATTTTTGGCCAGGTCCGGCATCGATCATTTTTTGGATTTTTTTGCCATGCCGGCATCGTTAATTTTTCGCATTTTTGGCCAGGTCCGGCATCGAAATTTTTTTGGATTTTTTTGCCATGCCGGCATCGTTCATTTTTCGCATTTTTGGCCAGGTCCGGCATCGATCATTTTTTGGATTTTTTTGCCATGCCGGCATCGTTAATTTTTCGCATTTTTGGCCAGGTCCGGCATCGAAATTTTTTTGGATTTTTTTGCCATGCCGGCATCGTTAATTTTTCGCAGTTTTGGCCAGGTCCGGCATCGATCATTTTTTGGATTTTTTTGTCATGCCGGCATCGATCATTTTTCGCATTTTTGGCCAGGTCCGGCATCGATCATTTTTTGGATTTATTTTTTTTTGTTGGATTTTCCGGCATCGATCATTTTTTGGATTTAATTTTTTTTTTTGGAGAAAAATTATTTTTGCCATGCCGGCATCGTTAATTTTTCGCATTTTTGGCCAGGTCCGGCATCGAAATTTTTTTGGATTTTTTTGCCATGCCGGCATCGTTAATTTTTCGCATTTTTGGCCAGGTCCGGCATCGATCATTTTTTCGATTTTTTTGCCATGCCGGCATCGTTAATTTTTCGCATTTTTGGCCAGGTCCGGCATCGATCATTTTTTGGATTTTTTTGTCATGCCGGCATCGATCATTTTTCGCATTTTTGGCCAGGTCCGGCATCGATCATTTTTTAGATTTTTTTGCCATGCATCGATCATTTTTCGCATTTTTGGCCAGGTCCGGCATCGATCATTTTTTGGATTTTTTTGCCATGCCGGCATCGTTAATTTTTCGCATTTTTGGCCAGGTCCGGCATCGAAATTTTTTTGGATTTTTTTGCCATGCCGGCATCGTTCATTTTTCGCATTTTTGGCCAGGTCCGGCATCGATCATTTTTTGGATTTTTTTGCCATGCCGGCATCGTTAATTTTTCTCATTTTTGGCCAGGTCCGGCATCGAATTTTTTTTGGATTTTTTTGCCATGCCGGCATCGTTAATTTTTCGCATTTTTGGCCAGGTCCGGCATCGAAATTTTTTTGGATTTTTTTGCCATGCCGGCATCGTTAATTTTTCGCATTTTTGGACAGGTCCGGCATCGATCATTTTTTGGATTTTTTTGTCAAGCTGGCATCGATCATTTTTCGCATTTTTGGCCAGGTCCGGCATCGATCATTTTTGGATTTATTTTTTTTTGTTGGATTTTCCGGCATCGATCATTTTTTGGATTTAATTTTTTTTTTTGGAGAAAAATTATTTTTGCCATGCCGGCATCGTTAATTTTTCGCATTTTTGGCCAGGTCCGGCATCGAAATTTTTTTGGATTTTTTTGCCATGCCGGCATCGTTAATTTTTCGCATTTTTGGCCAGGTCCGGCATCGATCATTTTTTGGATTTTTTTGCCTTGCCGGCATCGTTAATTTTTGCCGGCATCGTTAATTTTTCGCATTTTTGGCCAGGTCCGGCATCGAAATTTTTTTGGATTTTTTTGCCATGCCGGCATCGTTAATTTTTCGCATTTTTGGCCAGGTCCGGCATCGATCATTTTTTGGATTTTTTTGCCATGCCGGCATCGTTAATTTTTCGCATTTTTGGCCAGGTCCGGCATCGATCATTTTTTGGATTTTTTTGTCATGCCGGCATCGATCATTTTTCGCATTTTTGGCCAGGTCCGGCATCGATCATTTTTTGGATTTTTTTGCCATGCCGGCATCGTTAATTTTTCGCATTTTTGGCCTGGTCCGGCATCGATCATTTTGTGGATTTTTTTGCCATGCCGGCATCGTTAATTTTTCGCATTTTTGGCCAGGTCCGGCATCGATCATTTTTTGGATTTTTTGGCCAGGTCCGGCATCGATCATTTTGTGGATTTTTTTGCCATGCCGGCATCGTTAATTTTTCGCATTTTTGGCCAGGTCCGGCATCGAAATTTTTTTGGATTTTTTTGCCATGCCGGCATCGTTCATTTTTCGCATTTTTAACCAGGTCCGGCATCGATCATTTTTTGGATTTTTTTGCCATGCCGGCATCGCTAATTTTTCGCATTTTTGGCCAGGTCCGGCATCGAATTTTTTTGGATTTTTTTTGCCATGCCGGCATCGTTAATTTGTCGCATTTTTGGCCAGGTCCGGCATCGATCATTTTTTGGATTTTTTCGTTAATTTTTCGCATTTTTGGCCAGGTCCGGCATCGATCATTTTTTGGATTTTTTTGCCATGCCGGCATCGTTAATTTTTCGCATTTTTGGCCAGGTCCGGCATCGAAATTTTTTTGGATTTTTTTGCCATGCCGGCATCGTTAATTTTTCGCATTTTTGGCCAGGTCCGGCATCGAAATTTTTTTGGATTTTTTTGCCATGCCGGCATCGTTAATTTTTCGCATTTTTGGTCAGGTCCGGCATCGATCATTTTTTGGATTTTTTTGCCATGCCGGCATCGATCATTTTTCGCATTTTTGGCCAGGTCCGGCATCGAAATTTTTTTGGATTTTTGTGCCATGCCGGCATCGTTAATTTTTCGCATTTTTGGCCAGGTCCGGCATCGATCATTTTTTGGATTTTTTTGCCATGCCGGCATCGTTAATTTTTCGCATTTTTGGCCAGGTCCGGCATCGATCATTTTTTGGATTTTTTTGCCATGCCGGCATCGTTAATTTTTCGCATTTTTGGCCAGGTCCGGCATCGATCATTTTTTGGATTTTTTTGCCATGCCGGCATCGTTAATTTTTCGCATTTTTGGCCAGGTCCGGCATCGAAATTTTTTTGGATTTTTTTGCCATGCCGGCATCGTTAATTTTTCGCATTTTTGGCCAGGTCCGGCATCGATCATTTTTTGGATTTTTTTGCCATGCCATTTCGCATTTTTGGCCAGGTCCGGCATCGATCATTTTTTGGATTTTTTTGCCATGCCGGCATCGTTAATTTTTCGCATTTTTGGCCAGGTCCGGCATCGATCATTTTTTGGATTTTTTTGCCCTGCCGGCATCGTTAATTTTTCGCATTTTTGGCCTGGTCCGGCATCGAAATTTTTTTGGATTTTTTTGCCATGCCGGCATCGTTAATTTTTCGCATTTTTGGCCAGGTCCGGCATCGATCATTTTTTGGATTTTTTTGCCATGCCGGCATCGTTAATTTTTCGCATTTTTGGCCAGGTCCGGCATCGATCATTTTTTGGATTTTTTTGCCATGCCGGCATCGTTCATTTTTCGCATTTTTGGCCAGGTCCGGCATCGAAATTTTTTTGGATTTTTTTGCCATGCCGGCATCGTTAATTTTTCGCATTTTTGGCCAGGTCCCGCATCGAAATTTTTTTGGATTTTTTTGCCATGCCGGCATCGTTAATTTTTCGCATTTTTGGCCAGGTCCGGCATCGATCATTTTTTTGGATTTTTTTGCCATGCCGGCATCGATCATTTTTCGCATTTTTGGCCAGGTCCGGCATCGAAATTTTTTTGGATTTTTTTGCCATGCCGGCATCGTTAATTTTTCGCATTTTTGGCCAGGTCCGGCATCGATCATTTTTTGGATTTTTTTGCCATGCCGGCATCGTTAATTTTTCGCATTTTTGGCCAGGTCCGGCATCGATCATTTTTTGGATTTTTTTGCCATGCCGGCATCGTTAATTTTTCGCATTTTTGGCCTGGTCCGGCATCGAAATTTTTTTGGATTTTTTTGCCATGCCGGCATCGTTAATTTTTCGCATTTTTGGCCAGGTCCGGCATCGATCAATTTTTGGATTTTTTTGCCATGCCGGCATCGTTAATTTTTCGCATTTTTGGCCAGGTCCGGCATCGATCATTTTTTGGATTTTTTTGCCATGCCGGCATCGTTCATTTTTCGCATTTTTGGCCAGGTCCGGCATCGAATTTTTTTTGGATTTTTTTGCCATGCCGGCATCGTTAATTTTTCGCATTTTTGGCCAGGTCCGGCATCGAATTTTTTTTGGATTTTTTTGCCATGCCGGCATCGTTAATTTTTCGCATTTTTGGCCAGGTCCGGCATCGATCATTTTTTTGGATTTTTTTGCCATGCCGGCATCGATCATTTTTCGCATTTTTGGCCAGGTCCGGCATCGAAATTTTTTTGGATTTTTTTGCCATGCCGGCATCGTTAATTTTTCGCATTTTTGGCCAGGTCCGGCATCGATCATTTTTTGGATTTTTTTGCCATGCCGGCATCGTTAATTTTTCGCATTTTTGGCCAGGTCCGGCATCGAAATTTTTTTGGATTTTTTTGCCATGCCGGCATCGTTCATTTTTCGCATTTTTGGCCAGGTCCGGCATCGATCATTTTTTGGATTTTTTTGCCATGCCGGCATCCTTAATTTTTCGCATTTTTGGCCAGGTCCGGCATCGAATTTTTTTGGATTTTTTTGCCATGCCGGCATCGTTAATTTTTCGCATTTTTGGCCAGGTCCGGCATCGATCATTTTTTGGATTTTTTTGCCATGCCGGCATCGTTAATTTTTCGCATTTTTGGCCAGGTCCGGCATCGATCATTTTTTGGATTTTTTTGCCATGCCGGCATCGTTAATTTTTCGCATTTTGGGCCTGGTCCGGCAACGAAATTTTTTTGGATTTTTTTGCCATGCCGGCATCGATCATTTTTCGCATTTTTGGCCAGGTCCGGCATCGAAATTTTTTTGGATTTTTTTGCCATGCCGGCATCGTTAATTTTTCGCATTTTTGGCCAGGTCCGGCATCGATCATTTTTTGGATTTTTTTGCCATGCCGGCATTGTTAATTTTTCGCATTTTTGGCCAGGTCCGGCATCGATCATTTTTTGGATTTTTTTGCCATGCCGGCATCGTTAATTTTTCGCATTTTGGGCCTGGTCCGGCATCGAAATTTTTTTGGATTTTTTTGCCATGCCGGCATCGATCATTTTTCGCATTTTTGGCCAGGTCCGGCATCGAAATTTTTTTGGATTTTTTTGCCATGCCGGCATCGTTAATTTTTCGCATTTTTGGCCAGGTCCGGCATCGATCATTTTTTGGATTTTTTTGCCATGCCGGCATTGTTAATTTTTCGCATTTTTGGCCAGGTCCGGCATCGATCATTTTTTGGATTTTTTTGCCATGCCGGCATCGATCATTTTTCGCATTTTTGGCCAGGTCCGGCATCGAAATTTTTTTGGATTTTTTTGCCATGCCGGCATCGTTAATTTTTCGCATTTTTGGCCAGGTCCGGCATCGATCATTTTTTGGATTTTTTTGCCATGCCGGCATCGTTCATTTTTCGCATTTTTGGCCAGGTCCGGCATCGATCATTTTTTGGATTTTTTTGCCATGCCGGCATCGTTAATTTTTCGCATTTTTGGCCTGGTCCGGCATCGAAATTTTTTTGGATTTTTTTGCCATGCCGGCATCGTTAATTTTTCGCATTTTTGGCCAGGTCCGGCATCGATCATTTTTTTGGATTTTTTTGCCATGCCGGCATCGATCATTTTTCGCATTTTTGGCCAGGTCCGGCATCGAAATTTTTTTGGATTTTTTTGCCATGCCGGCATCGTTAATTTTTCGCATTTTTGGCCAGGTCCGGCATCGATCATTTTTTGGATTTTTTTGCCATGCCGGCATCGTTAATTTTTCGCATTTTTGGCCAGGTCCGGCATCGATCATTTTTTGGATTTTTTTGCCATGCCGGCATCGTTAATTTTTCGCATTTTTGGCCAGGTCCGGCATCGATCATTTTTTGGATTTTTTTGCCATGCCGGCATCGATCATTTTTCGCATTTTTGGCCAGGTCCGGCATCGAAATTTTTTTGGATTTTTTTGCCATGCCGGCATCGTTAATTTTTCGCATTTTTGGCCAGGTCCGGCATCGATCGTTTTTTGGATTTTTTTGCCATGCCGGCATCGTTCATTTTTCGCATTTTTGGCCAGGTCCGGCATCGATCATTTTTTGGATTTTTTTGCCATGCCGGCATCGTTAATTTTTCGCATTTTTGGCCTGGTCCGGCATCGAAATTTTTTTGGATTTTTTTGCCATGCCGGCATCGTTAATTTTTCGCATTTTTGGCCAGGTCCGGCATCGATCATTTTTTTGGATTTTTTTGCCATGCCGGCATCGATCATTTTTCGCATTTTTGGCCAGGTCCGGCATCGAAATTTTTTTGGATTTTTTTGCCATGCCGGCATCGTTAATTTTTCGCATTTTTGGCCAGGTCCGGCATCGATCATTTTTGGGATTTTTTTGCCATGCCGGCATCGTTCATTTTTTGCATTTTTGGCCAGGTCCGGCATCGATCATTTTTTGGATTTTTTTGCCATGCCGGCATTGTTAATTTTTCGCATTTTTGGCCAGGTCCGGCATCGATCATTTTTTGGATTTTTTTGCCATGCCGGCATCGATCATTTTTCGCATTTTTGGCCAGGTCCGGCATCGAAATTTTTTTGGATTTTTTTGCCATGCCGGCATCGTTAATTTTTCGCATTTTTGGCCAGGTCCGGCATCGATCATTTTTTGGATTTTTTTGCCATGCCGGCATCGATCATTTTTCGCATTTTTGGCCAGGTCCGGCATCGAATTTTTTTTGGATTTTTTTGCCATGCCGGCATCGTTAATTTTTCGCATTTTTGGCCAGGTCCGGCATCGAATTTTTTTTGGATTTTTTTGCCATGCCGGCATCGTTAATTTTTCGCATTTTTGGCCAGGTCCGGCATCGATCATTTTTTTGGATTTTTTTGCCATGCCGGCATCGATCATTTTTCGCATTTTTGGCCAGGTCCGGCATCGAAATTTTTTTGGATTTTTTTGCCATGCCGGCATCGTTAATTTTTCGCATTTTTGGCCAGGTCCGGCATCGATCATTTTTTGGATTTTTTTGCCATGCCGGCATCGTTAATTTTTCGCATTTTTGGCCAGGTCCGGCATCGAAATTTTTTTGGATTTTTTTGCCATGCCGGCATCGTTCATTTTTCGCATTTTTGGCCAGGTCCGGCATCGATCATTTTTTGGATTTTTTTGCCATGCCGGCATCCTTAATTTTTCGCATTTTTGGCCAGGTCCGGCATCGAATTTTTTTGGATTTTTTTGCCATGCCGGCATCGTTAATTTTTCGCATTTTTGGCCAGGTCCGGCATCGATCATTTTTTGGATTTTTTTGCCATGCCGGCATCGTTAATTTTTCGCATTTTTGGCCAGGTCCGGCATCGATCATTTTTTGGATTTTTTTGCCATGCCGGCATCGTTAATTTTTCGCATTTTGGGCCTGGTCCGGCATCGAAATTTTTTTGGATTTTTTTGCCATGCCGGCATCGATCATTTTTCGCATTTTTGGCCAGGTCCGGCATCGAAATTTTTTTGGATTTTTTTGCCATGCCGGCATCGTTAATTTTTCGCATTTTTGGCCAGGTCCGGCATCGATCATTTTTTGGATTTTTTTGCCATGCCGGCATTGTTAATTTTTCGCATTTTTGGCCAGGTCCGGCATCGATCATTTTTTGGATTTTTTTGCCATGCCGGCATCGATCATTTTTCGAATTTTTGGCCAGGTCCGGCATCGAAATTTTTTTGGATTTTTTTGCCATGCCGGCATCGTTAATTTTTCGCATTTTTGGCCAGGTCCGGCATCGATCATTTTTTGGATTTTTTTGCCATGCCGGCATCGTTAATTTTTCGCATTTTTGGCCAGGTCCGGCATCGATCATTTTTTGGATTTTTTTGCCATGCCGGCATCGTTAATTTTTCGGATTTTTGGCCAGGTCCGGCATCGATCATTTTTTGGATTTTTTTGCCATGCCGGCATCGATCATTTTTCGCATTTTTGGCCAGGTCCGGCATCGAAATTTTTTTGGATTTTTTTGCCATGCCGGCATCGTTAATTTTTCGCATTTTTGGCCTGGTCCGGCATCGAAATTTTTTTGGATTTTTTTGCCATGCCGGCATCGTTAATTTTTCGCATTTTTGGCCAGGTCCGGCATCGATCATTTTTTTGGATTTTTTTGCCATGCCGGCATCGATCATTTTTCGCATTTTTGGCCAGGTCCGGCATCGAAATTTTTTTGGATTTTTTTGCCATGCCGGCATCGTTAATTTTTCGCATTTTTGGCCAGGTCCGGCATCGATCATTTTTTGGATTTTTTTGCCATGCCGGCATCGTTAATTTTTCGCATTTTTGGCCAGGTCCGGCATCGATCATTTTTTGGATTTTTTTGCCATGCCGGCATCGTTAATTTTTCGCATTTTTGGCCAGGTCCGGCATCGATCATTTTTTGGATTTTTTTGCCATGCCGGCATCGATCATTTTTCGCATTTTTGGCCAGGTCCGGCATCGAAATTTTTTTGGATTTTTTTGCCATGCCGGCATCGTTAATTTTTCGCATTTTTGGCCAGGTCCGGCATCGATCGTTTTTTGGATTTTTTTGCCATGCCGGCATCGTTCATTTTTCGCATTTTTGGCCAGGTCCGGCATCGATCATTTTTTGGATTTTTTTGCCATGCCGGCATCGTTAATTTTTCGCATTTTTGGCCTGGTCCGGCATCGAAATTTTTTTGGATTTTTTTGCCATGCCGGCATCGTTAATTTTTCGCATTTTTGGCCAGGTCCGGCATCGATCATTTTTTTGGATTTTTTTGCCATGCCGGCATCGATCATTTTTCGCATTTTTGGCCAGGTCCGGCATCGAAATTTTTTTGGATTTTTTTGCCATGCCGGCATCGTTAATTTTTCGCATTTTTGGCCAGGTCCGGCATCGATCATTTTTGGGATTTTTTTGCCATGCCGGCATCGTTCATTTTTTGCATTTTTGGCCAGGTCCGGCATCGATCATTTTTTGGATTTTTTTGCCATGCCGGCATTGTTAATTTTTCGCATTTTTGGCCAGGTCCGGCATCGATCATTTTTTGGATTTTTTTGCCATGCCGGCATCGATCATTTTTCGCATTTTTGGCCAGGTCCGGCATCGAAATTTTTTTGGATTTTTTTGCCATGCCGGCATCGTTAATTTTTCGCATTTTTGGCCAGGTCCGGCATCGATCATTTTTTGGATTTTTTTGCCATGCCGGCATCGATCATTTTTCGCATTTTTGGCCAGGTCCGGCATCGAATTTTTTTTGGATTTTTTTGCCATGCCGGCATCGTTAATTTTTCGCATTTTTGGCCAGGTCCGGCATCGAATTTTTTTTGGATTTTTTTGCCATGCCGGCATCGTTAATTTTTCGCATTTTTGGCCAGGTCCGGCATCGATCATTTTTTTGGATTTTTTTGCCATGCCGGCATCGATCATTTTTCGCATTTTTGGCCAGGTCCGGCATCGAAATTTTTTTGGATTTTTTTGCCATGCCGGCATCGTTAATTTTTCGCATTTTTGGCCAGGTCCGGCATCGATCATTTTTTGGATTTTTTTGCCATGCCGGCATCGTTAATTTTTCGCATTTTTGGCCAGGTCCGGCATCGAAATTTTTTTGGATTTTTTTGCCATGCCGGCATCGTTCATTTTTCGCATTTTTGGCCAGGTCCGGCATCGATCATTTTTTGGATTTTTTTGCCATGCCGGCATCCTTAATTTTTCGCATTTTTGGCCAGGTCCGGCATCGAATTTTTTTGGATTTTTTTGCCATGCCGGCATCGTTAATTTTTCGCATTTTTGGCCAGGTCCGGCATCGATCATTTTTTGGATTTTTTTGCCATGCCGGCATCGTTAATTTTTCGCATTTTTGGCCAGGTCCGGCATCGATCATTTTTTGGATTTTTTTGCCATGCCGGCATCGTTAATTTTTCGCATTTTGGGCCTGGTCCGGCATCGAAATTTTTTTGGATTTTTTTGCCATGCCGGCATCGATCATTTTTCGCATTTTTGGCCAGGTCCGGCATCGAAATTTTTTTGGATTTTTTTGCCATGCCGGCATCGTTAATTTTTCGCATTTTTGGCCAGGTCCGGCATCGATCATTTTTTGGATTTTTTTGCCATGCCGGCATTGTTAATTTTTCGCATTTTTGGCCAGGTCCGGCATCGATCATTTTTTGGATTTTTTTGCCATGCCGGCATCGATCATTTTTCGAATTTTTGGCCAGGTCCGGCATCGAAATTTTTTTGGATTTTTTTGCCATGCCGGCATCGTTAATTTTTCGCATTTTTGGCCAGGTCCGGCATCGATCATTTTTTGGATTTTTTTGCCATGCCGGCATCGTTAATTTTTCGCATTTTTGGCCAGGTCCGGCATCGATCATTTTTTGGATTTTTTTGCCATGCCGGCATCGTTAATTTTTCGGATTTTTGGCCAGGTCCGGCATCGATCATTTTTTGGATTTTTTTGCCATGCCGGCATCGATCATTTTTCGCATTTTTGGCCAGGTCCGGCATCGAAATTTTTTTGGATTTTTTTGCCATGCCGGCATCGTTAATTTTTCGCATTTTTGGCCAGGTCCGGCATCGATCATTTTTTGGATTTTTTTGCCATGCCGGCATCGTTAATTTTTCGCATTTTTGGCCAGGTCCGGCATCGAAATTTTTTTGGATTTTTTTGCCATGCCGGCATCGTTAATTTTTCGCATTTTTGGCCAGGTCCGGCATCGATCATTTTTTGGATTTTTTTGCCATGCCGGCATCGTTAATTTTTCGCATTTTTGGCCAGGTCCGGCATCGATCATTTTTTGGATTTTTTTGCCATGCCGGCATCGTTAATTTTTCGCATTTTTGGCCAGGTCCGGCATCGATCATTTTTTGGATTTTTTTGCCATGCCGGCATCGTTAATTTTTCGCATTTTTGGCCAGGCCCGGCATCGAAATTTTTTTGGATTTTTTTGCCATGCCGGCATCGTTAATTTTTCGCATTTTTGGCCAGGTCCGGCATCGATCATTTTTTGGATTTTTTTGCCATGCCGGCATCGTTAATTTTTCGCATTTTTGGCCAGGTCCGGCATCGATCATTTTTTGGATTTTTTTGCCATGCCGGCATCGTTAATTTTTCGGATTTTTGGCCAGGTCCGGCATCGATCATTTTTTGGATTTTTTTGCCATGCCGGCATCGATCATTTTTCGCATTTTTGGCCAGGTCCGGCATCGAAATTTTTTTGGATTTTTTTGCCATGCCGGCATCGTTAATTTTTCGCATTTTTGGCCAGGTCCGGCATCGATCATTTTTTGGATTTTTTTGCCATGCCGCCATCGTTCATTTTTCGCATTTTTGGCCAGGTCCGGCATCGATCATTTTTTGGATTTTTTTGCCATGCCGGCATCGATCATTTTTTGGATTTTTTTGCCATGCCGGCATCGATCATTTTTCGCATTTTTGGCCAGGTCCGGCATCGATCATTTTTTGGATTTTTTTGCCATGCCGGCATCGTTAATTTTTCGCATTTTTGGCCAGGTCCGGCATCGAAATTTTTTTGGATTTTTTTGCCATGCCGGCATCGTTAATTTTTCGCATTTTTGGCCAGGTCGGGCATCGATAATTTTTTGGATTTTTTTGCCATGCCGGCATCGTTAATTTTTCGCATTTTTGGCCAGGTCCGGCATCGATCATTTTTTGGATTTTTTTGCCATGACGGCATCGTTAATTTTTCGCATTTTTGGCCAGGTCCGGCATCGAAATTATTTGGATTTTTTTGCCATGCCGGCATCGTTAATTTTTCGCATTTTTGGCCAGGTCCGGCATCGATCATTTTTTGGATTTTTTTGCCATGCCGGCATCGTTAATTTTTCGCATTTTTGGCCAGGTCCGGCATCGAAATTTTTTTGGATTTTTTTGCCATGCCGGCATCGTTAATTTTTCGCATTTTTGGCCAGGTCCGGCATCGATCATTTTTTGGATTTTTTTGCCATGCCGGCATCGTTCATTTTTCGCATTTTTGGCCAGGTCCGGCATCGATCATTTTTTGGATTTTTTTGCCATGCCGGCATCGTTAATTTTTCGCATTTTTGGCCAGGTCCGGCATCGATCATTTTTTGGATTTTTTCGCCATGCCGGCATCGTTAATTTTTCGCATTTTTAACCAGGTCCGGCATCGATCATTTTTTTCGAATTTTTGGCCAGGTCCGGCATCGATCATTTTTTGGATTTTTTTGCCATGCCGGCATCGTTAATTTTTCGCATTTTTGGCCAGGTCCGGCATCGATAATTTTTTGGATTTTTTTGCCATGCCGGCATCGTTAATTTTTCGCATTTTTGGCCAGGTCCGGCATCGATCATTTTTTGGATTTTTTTGCCATGCCGGCATCGATCATTTTTCGCATTTTTGGCCAGGTCCGGCATCGATAATTTTTTGGATTTTTTTGCCATGCCGGCATCGTTAATTTTTCGCATTTTTGGCCAGGTCCGGCATCGAAATTATTTGGATTTTTTTGCCATGCCGGCATCGTTCATTTTTCGCATTTTTGGCCAGGTCCGGCATCGATCATTTTTTGGATTTTTTTGCCATGCCGGCATCGTTAATTTTTCGCATTTTTGGCCAGGTCCGGCATCGAAATTTTTTTGGATTTTTTTGCCATGCCGGCATCGTTAATTTTTCGCATTTTTGGCCAGGTCCGGCATCGATCATTTTTTGGATTTTTTTGCCATGCCGGCATCGTTCATTTTTCGCATTTTTGGCCAGGTCCGGCATCGATCATTTTTTGGATTTTTTTGCCATGCCGGCATCGTTAATTTTTCGCATTTTTGGCCAGGTCCGGCATCGAAATTATTTGGATTTTTTTGCCATGCCGGCATCGTTCATTTTTCGCATTTTTGGCCAGGTCCGGCATCGATCATTTTTTGGATTTTTTTGCCATGCCGGCATCGTTAATTTTTCGCATTTTTGGCCAGGTCCGGCATCGAAATTTTTTTGGATTTTTTTGCCATGCCGGCATCGTTAATTTTTCGCATTTTTGGCCAGGTCCGGCATCGATCATTTTTTGGATTTTTTTGCCATGCCGGCATCGTTCATTTTTCGCATTTTTGGCCAGGTCCGGCATCGATCATTTTTTGGATTTTTTTGCCATGCCGGCATCGTTAATTTTTCGCATTTTTGGCCAGGTCCGGCATCGAAATTTTTTTGGATTTTTTTGCCATGCCGGCATCGTTAATTTTTCGCATTTTTGGCCAGGTCCGGCATCGATCATTTTTTGGATTTTTTTGCCATGCCGACATCGTTAATTTTTCGCATTTTTGGCCAGGTCCGGCATCGAAATTATTTGGATTTTTTTGCCATGCCGGCATCGTTCATTTTTCGCATTTTTGGCCGGCATCGATCATTTTTCCGGCATCGGTCCGGCATCGATCATTTTTTGGGGTCCGGCATCGATCATTTTTTGGATTTTTTTGCCATGCCGGCATCGTTAATTTTTCGCATTTTTGGCCAGGTCTGGCATCGAAATTTTTTTGGATTTTTTTGCCATGCCGGCATCGTTAATTTTTCGCATTTTTGGCCAGGTCCGGCATCGATCATTTTTTGGATTTTTTTGCCATGCCGGCATCGATCATTTTTCGCATTTTTGGCCAGGTCCGGCATCGAAATTTTTTTGGATTTTTTTGCCATGCCGGCATCGTTAATTTTTCGCATTTTTGGCCAGGTCCGGCATCGATCATTTTTTGGATTTTTTTGCCATGCCGGCATCGTTAATTTTTCCCATTTTTGGCCAGGTCCGGCATCGATCATTTTTTGGATTTTTTTGCCATGCCGGCATCGTTCATTTTTCGCATTTTTGGCCAGGTCCGGCATCGAAATTTTTTTGGATTTTTTTGCCATGCCGGCATCGTTAATTTTTCGCATTTTTGGCCAGGTCCGGCATCGATCATTTTTTGGATTTTTTTGCCATGCCGGCATCGTTAATTTTTCGCATTTTTGGCCAGGTCCTGCATCGATAATTTTTTGGATTTTTTTGCCATGCCGGCATCGATCAATTTTCGCATTTTTGGCCAGGTCCGGCATCGAAATTTTTTTGGATTTTTTTGCCATGCCGGCATCGTTAATTTTTCGCATTTTTGGCCAGGTCCGGCATCGAAATTTTTTTGGATTTTTTTGCCATGCCGGCATCGTTAATTTTTCGCATTTTTGGCCAGGTCCGGCATCGAAATTTTTTTGGATTTTTTTGCCATGCCGGCATCGTTAATTTTTCGCATTTTTGGCCAGGTCCGGCATCGATCATTTTTTGGATTTTTTTGCCATGCCGGCATCGTTAATTTTTCGCATTTTTGGCCAGGTCCGGCATCGAAATTTTTTTGGATTTTTTTGCCATGCCGGCATCGTTCATTTTTCGCATTTTTGGCCAGGTCCGGCATCGATCATTTTTTGGATTTTTTTGCCATGCCGGCATCGTTAATTTTTCGCATTTTTGGCCAGGTCCGGCATCGAAATTTTTTTGGATTTTTTTGCCATGCCGGCATCGTTAATTTTTCGCATTTTTGGCCAGGTCCGGCATCGATCATTTTTTGGATTTTTTTGCCATGCCGGCATCGTTCATTTTTCGCATTTTTGGCCAGGTCCGGCATCGAAATATTTTTGGATTTTTTTGCCATGTTAATTTATTCGCATTTTTGGCCAGGTCCGGCATCGATCATTTTTTGGATTTTTTTGCCATGCCGGCATCGTTAATTTTTCGCATTTTTGGCCAGGTCCGGCATCGAAATTTTTTTGGATTTTTTTGCCATGCCGGCATCGTTCATTTTTTGCATTTTAGCCAGGTCCGGCATCGATCATTTTTTGGATTTTTTTGCCATGCCGGCATCGTTAATTTTTCGCATTTTTGGCCAGGTCCGGCATCGATTTTTTTTGGATTTTTTTGCCATGCCGGCATCGTTAATTTTTCGCATTTTTGGCCAGGTCCGGCATCGATCATTTTTTGGATTTTTTTGCCATGCCGGCATCGTTAATTTTTCGCATTTTTGGCCAGGTCCGGCATCGATCATTTTTTGGATTTTTTTGCCATGCCGGCATCGTTAATTTTTCGCATTTTTGGCCAGGTCCGGCATCGATCATTTTTTGGATTTTTTTGCCATGCCGGCATCGTTAATTTTTCGCATTTTTGGCCAGGTCCGGCATCGATCATTTTTTGGATTTTTTTGCCATGCCGGCATCGATAATTTTTCGCATTTTTGGCCAGGTCCGGCATCGAAATTTTTTTGGATTTTTTTGCCATGCCGGCATCGTTAATTTTTCACATTTTTGGCCAGGTCCGGCATCGAAATTTTTTTGGATTTTTTTGCCATGCCGGCATCGTTCATTTTTCGCATTTTTGGCCAGGTCCGGCATCGATCATTTTTTGGATTTTTTTGCCATGCCGGCATCGATCATTTTTCGCATTTTTGGCCAGGTCCGGCATCGATCATTTTTTGGATTTTTTTGCCATGCCGGCATCGCTAATTTTTCGCATTTTTGGCCAGGTCCGGCATCGATCATTTTTTGGATTTTTTTGCCATGCCGGCATCGTTAATTTTTCGCATTTTTGGCCAGGTCCGGCATCGATCATTTTTTGGATTTTTTTGCCATGCCGGCATCGTTAATTTTTCGCATTTTTGGCCAGGTCCGGCATCGATCATTTTTTGGATTTTTTTGCCATGCCGGCATCGTTAATTTTTCGCATTTTTGGCCAGGTCCTGCATCGATAATTTTTTGGATTTTTTTGCCATGCCGGCATCGATCAATTTTCGCATTTTTGGCCAGGTCCGGCATCGAAATTTTTTTGGATTTTTTTGCCATGCCGGCATCGTTAATTTTTCGCATTTTTGGCCAGGTCCGGCATCGAAATTTTTTTGGATTTTTTTGCCATGCCGGCATCGTTAATTTTTCGCATTTTTGGCCAGGTCCGGCATCGAAATTTTTTTGGATTTTTTTGCCATGCCGGCATCGTTAATTTTTCGCATTTTTGGCCAGGTCCGGCATCGATCATTTTTTGGATTTTTTTGCCATGCCGGCATCGTTAATTTTTCGCATTTTTGGCCAGGTCCGGCATCGAAATTTTTTTGGATTTTTTTGCCATGCCGGCATCGTTCATTTTTCGCATTTTTGGCCAGGTCCGGCATCGATCATTTTTTGGATTTTTTTGCCATGCCGGCATCGTTAATTTTTCGCATTTTTGGCCAGGTCCGGCATCGAAATTTTTTTGGATTTTTTTGCCATGCCGGCATCGTTAATTTTTCGCATTTTTGGCCAGGTCCGGCATCGATCATTTTTTGGATTTTTTTGCCATGCCGGCATCGTTCATTTTTCGCATTTTTGGCCAGGTCCGGCATCGAAATATTTTTGGATTTTTTTGCCATGTTAATTTATTCGCATTTTTGGCCAGGTCCGGCATCGATCATTTTTTGGATTTTTTTGCCATGCCGGCATCGTTAATTTTTCGCATTTTTGGCCAGGTCCGGCATCGAAATTTTTTTGGATTTTTTTGCCATGCCGGCATCGTTCATTTTTTGCATTTTAGCCAGGTCCGGCATCGATCATTTTTTGGATTTTTTTGCCATGCCGGCATCGTTAATTTTTCGCATTTTTGGCCAGGTCCGGCATCGATTTTTTTTGGATTTTTTTGCCATGCCGGCATCGTTAATTTTTCGCATTTTTGGCCAGGTCCGGCATCGATCATTTTTTGGATTTTTTTGCCATGCCGGCATCGTTAATTTTTCGCATTTTTGGCCAGGTCCGGCATCGATCATTTTTTGGATTTTTTTGCCATGCCGGCATCGTTAATTTTTCGCATTTTTGGCCAGGTCCGGCATCGATCATTTTTTGGATTTTTTTGCCATGCCGGCATCGTTAATTTTTCGCATTTTTGGCCAGGTCCGGCATCGATCATTTTTTGGATTTTTTTGCCATGCCGGCATCGATAATTTTTCGCATTTTTGGCCAGGTCCGGCATCGAAATTTTTTTGGATTTTTTTGCCATGCCGGCATCGTTAATTTTTCACATTTTTGGCCAGGTCCGGCATCGAAATTTTTTTGGATTTTTTTGCCATGCCGGCATCGTTCATTTTTCGCATTTTTGGCCAGGTCCGGCATCGATCATTTTTTGGATTTTTTTGCCATGCCGGCATCGATCATTTTTCGCATTTTTGGCCAGGTCCGGCATCGATCATTTTTTGGATTTTTTTGCCATGCCGGCATCGCTAATTTTTCGCATTTTTGGCCAGGTCCGGCATCGATCATTTTTTGGATTTTTTTGCCATGCCGGCATCGTTAATTTTTCGCATTTTTGGCCAGGTCCGGCATCGATCATTTTTTGGATTTTTTTGCCATGCCGGCATCGTTAATTTTTCGCATTTTTGGCCAGGTCCGGCATCGATCATTTTTTGTATTTTTTTTCCATGCCGGCATCGATCATTTTTCGCATTTTTGGCCAGGTCCGGCATCGAAATTTTTTTGGATTTTTTTGCCATGCCGGCATCGTTAATTTTTCGCATTTTTGGCCAGGTCCGGCATCGAAATTTTTTTGGATTTTTTGCCATGCCGGCATCGTTCATTTTTCGCATTTTTGGCCAGGTCCGGCATCGATCATTTTTTGGATTTTTTTGCCATGCCGGCATCGTTAATTTTTCGCATTTTTGGCCAGGTCCGGCATCGATCATTTTTTGGATTTTTTTGCCATGCCAGGTCCGGCATCGATCATTTTTCGCATTTTTGGCCAGGTCATTTTTTGGATTTTTTTGCCATGCCGGCATCGTTAATTTTTCGCATTTTTGGCCAGGTCCGGCATCGATCATTTTTTGGATTTTTTTGCCATGCCAGGTCCGGCATCGATCATTTTTCGCATTTTTGGCCAGGTCCGGCATCGATCATTTTTTGGATTTTTTTGCCATGCCGGCATCGTTCATTTTTCGCATTTTTGGCCAGGTCCGGCATCGATCATTTTTTGGATTTTTTGCCATGCCGGCATCGATCATTTTTCGCATTTTTGGCCAGGTCCGGCATCGAAATTTTTTTGGATTTTTTTGCCATGCCGGCATCGTTAATTTTTCGCATTTTTGGCCAGGTCCGGCATCGAATTTTTTTTGGATTTTTTTGCCATGCCGGCATCGTTAATTTTTCGCATTTTTGGCCAGGTCCGGCATCGATCATTTTTTGGATTTTTTTGCCATGCTGGCATCGTTAATTTTTCGCATTTTTGGCCAGGTCCGGCATCGAAATTTTTTTGGATTTTTTTGCCATGCCGGCATCGTTAATTTTTCGCATTTTTGGCCAGGTCCGGCATCGATTTTTTTTGGATTTTTTTGCCATGCCGGCATCGTTAATTTTTCGCATTTTTGGCCAGGTCCGGCATCGAAATTTTTTTGGATTTTTTTGCCATGCCGGCATCGTTAATTTTTCGCATTTTTGGCCAGGTCCGGCATCGAAATTTTTTTGGATTTTTTTGCCATGCCGGCATCGTTAATTTTTCGCATTTTTGGCCAGGTCCGGCATCGATCATTTTTTGGATTATTTTGCCATGCCGGCATCGTTAATTTTTCGCATTTTTGGCCAGGTCCGGCATCGATCATTTTTTGGATTTTTTTGCCATGCCGGCATCGTTAATTTTTCGCATTTTTGGCCAGGTCCGGCATCGATCATTTTTTGGATTTTTTTGCCATGCCGGCATCGTTAATTTTTCGCATTTTCGGCCAGGTCCGGCATCGAAATTTTTTTGGATTTTTTTGCCATGCCGGCATCGTTAATTTTTCGCTTTTTTGGCCAGGTCCGGCATCGATCATTTTTTGGATTTTTTTGCCATGCCGGCATCGTTAATTTTTCGCATTTTTGGCCAGGTCCGGCATCGATCATTTTTTGGATTTTTTGCCATGCCGGCATCGTTAATTTTTCGCATTTTTGGCCAGGTCCGGCATCGATCATTTTTTGGATTTTTTTGCCATGCCGGCATCGATCATTTTTCGCACTTTTGGCCAGGTCCGGCATCGAAATTTTTTTGGATTTTTTTGCCATGCCGGCATCGTTAATTTGTCACATTTTTGGCCAGGTCCGGCATCGAAATTTTTTTGGATTTTTTTGCCATGCCGGCATCGTTCATTTTTCGCATTTTTGGCCAGGTCCGGCATCGATCATTTTTTGGATTTTTTTGCCATGCCGGCATCGATCATTTTTCGCATTTTTGGCCAGGTCCGGCATCGATCATTTTTTGGATTTATTTGCCATGCCGGCATCGATCATTTTTCGCATTTTTGGCCAGGTCCGGCATCGATCATTTTTTGGATTTTTTTGCCATGCCGGCATCGTTAATTTTTCGCATTTTTGGCCAGGTCCGGCATCGATCATTTTTTGGATTTTTTTGCCATGCCGGCATCGCTAATTTTTCGCATTTTTGGCCAGGTCCGGCATCGAAATTTTTTTGGATTTTTTTGCCATGCCGGCATCGTTAATTTTTCGCATTTTTGGCCAGGTCCGGCATCGATCATTTTTTGGATTTTTTTGCCATGCCGACATCGTTAATTTTTCGCATTTTTGGCCAGGTCCGGAATCGAAATTATTTGGATTTTTTTGCCATGCCGGCATCGTTCATTTTTCGCATTTTTGGCCAGGTCCGGCATCGATCATTTTTTGGATTTTTTTGCCATGCCGGCATCGTTAATTTTTCGCATTTTTGGCCAGGTCCGGCATCGAAATTTTTTTGGATTTTTTTGCCATGCCGGCATCGTTAATTTTTCGCATTTTTGGCCAGGTCCGGCATCGATCATTTTTTGGATTTTTTTGCCATGCCGGCATCGATCATTTTTCGCATTTTTGGCCAGGTCCGGCATCGAAATTTTTTTGGATTTTTTTGCCATGCCGGCATCGTTAATTTTTCGCATTTTTGGCCAGGTCCGGCATCGATCATTTTTTGGATTTTTTTGCCATGCCGGCATCGTTAATTTTTCGCATTTTTGGCCAGGTCCGGCATCGATCATTTTTTGGATTTTTTTGCCATGCAGGCATCGTTCATTTTTCGCATTTTTGGCCAGGTCCGGCATCGAAATTTTTTTGGATTTTTTTGCCATGCCGGCATCGTTAATTTTTCGCATTTTTGGCCAGGTCCGGCATCGATCATTTTTTGGATTTTTTTGCCATGCCGGCATCGTTAATTTTTCGCATTTTTGGCCAGGTCCTGCATCGATAATTTTTTGGATTTTTTTGCCATGCCGGCATCGATCAATTTTCGCATTTTTGGCCAGGTCCGGCATCGAAATTTTTTTGGATTTTTTGCCATGCCGGCATCGTTAATTTTTCGCATTTTTGGCCAGGTCCGGCATCGAAATTTTTTTGGATTTTTTTGCCATGCCGGCATCGTTAATTTTTCGCATTTTTGGCCAGGTCCGGCATCGAAATTTTTTTGGATTTTTTTGCCATGCCGGCATCGTTAATTTTTCGCATTTTTGGCCAGGTCCGGCATCGATCATTTTTTGGATTTTTTTGCCATGCCGGCATCGTTCATTTTTCGCATTTTTGGCCAGGTCCGGCATCGAAATATTTTTGGATTTTTTTGCCATGTTAATTTATTCGCATTTTTGGCCAGGTCCGGCATCGATCATTTTTTGGATTTTTTTGCCATGCCGGCATCGTTAATTTTTCGCATTTTTGGCCAGGTCCGGCATCGAAATTTTTTTGGATTTTTTTGCCATGCCGGCATCGTTCATTTTTTGCATTTTAGCCAGGTCCGGCATCGATCATTTTTTGGATTTTTTTGCCATGCCGGCATCGTTAATTTTTCGCATTTTTGGCCAGGTCCGGCATCGATTTTTTTTGGATTTTTTTGCCATGCCGGCATCGTTAACTTTTCGCATTTTTGGCCAGGTCCGGCATCGATCATTTTTTGGATTTTTTTGCCATGCCGGCATCGTTAATTTTTCGCATTTTTGGCCAGGTCCGGCATCGAAATTTTTTTGGATTTTTTTGCCATGCCGGCATCGTTAATTTTTCGCATTTTTGGCCAGGTCCGGCATCGATCATTTTTTGGATTTTTTTGCCATGCCGGCATCGTTCATTTTTCGCATTTTTGGCCAGGTCCGGCATCGATCATTTTTTGGATTTTTTTGCCATGCCGGCATCGTTAATTTTTCGCATTTTTGGCCAGGTCCGGCATCGATCATTTTTTGGATTTTTTTGCCATGCCGGAATCGTTAATTTTTCGCATTTTTGGCCAGGTCCGGCATCGATCATTTTTTGGATTTTTTTGCCATGCCGGCATCGTTCATTTTTCGCATTTTTGGCCAGGTCCGGCATCGATCATTTTTTGGATTTTTTTGCCATGCCGGCATCGATAATTTTTCGCATTTTTGGCCAGGTCCGGCATCGAAATTTTTTTGGATTTTTTTGCCATGCCGGCATCGTTAATTTTTCACATTTTTGGCCAGGTCCGGCATCGAAATTTTTTTGGATTTTTTTGCCATGCCGGCATCGTTCATTTTTCGCATTTTTGGCCAGGTCCGGCATCGATTTTTTTTTGGATTTTTTTGCCATGCCGGCATCGATCATTTTTCGCATTTTTGGCCAGGTCCGGCATCGATCATTTTTTGGATTTTTTTGCCATGCCGGCATCGCTAATTTTTCGCATTTTTGGCCAGGTCCGGCATCGATCATTTTTTGGATTTTTTTGCCATGCCGGCATCGTTAATTTTTCGCATTTTTGGCCAGGTCCGGCATCGATCATTTTTTGGATTTTTTTGCCATGCCGGCATCGTTAATTTTTCGCATTTTTGGCCAGGTCCGGCATCGATCATTTTTTGGATTTTTTTTCCATGCCGGCATCGATCATTTTTCGCATTTTTGGCCAGGTCCGGCATCGAAATTTTTTTGGATTTTTTTGCCATGCCGGCATCGTTAATTTTTCGCATTTTTGGCCAGGTCCGGCATCGAAATTTTTTTGGATTTTTTGCCATGCCGGCATCGTTCATTTTTCGCATTTTTGGCCAGGTCCGGCATCGATCATTTTTTGGATTTTTTTGCCATGCCGGCATCGTTAATTTTTCGCATTTTTGGCCAGGTCCGGCATCGATCATTTTTTGGATTTTTTTGCCATGCCAGGTCCGGCATCGATCATTTTTCGCATTTTTGGCCAGGTCATTTTTTGGATTTTTTTGCCATGCCGGCATCGTTAATTTTTCGCATTTTTGGCCAGGTCCGGCATCGATCATTTTTTGGATTTTTTTGCCATGCCAGGTCCGGCATCGATCATTTTTCGCATTTTTGGCCAGGTCATTTTTTGGATTTTTTTGCCATGCCGGCATCGTTAATTTTTCGCATTTTTGGCCAGGTCCGGCATCGATCATTTTTTGGATTTTTTTGCCATGCCGGCATCGATCATTTTTCGCATTTTTGGCCAGGTCCGGCATCGAAATTTTTTTGGATTTTTTTGCCATGCCGGCATCGTTAATTTTTCGCATTTTTGGCCAGGTCCGGCATCGAATTTTTTTTGGATTTTTTTGCCATGCCGGCATCGTTAATTTTTCGCATTTTTGGCCAGGTCCGGCATCGATTTTTTTTGGATTTTTTTGCCATGCCGGCATCGTTAATTTTTCGCATTTTTGGCCAGGTCCGGCATCGAAATTTTTTTGGATTTTTTTGCCATGCCGGCATCGTTAATTTTTCGCATTTTTGGCCAGGTCCGGCATCGAAATTTTTTTGGATTTTTTTGCCATGCCGGCATCGTTAATTTTTCGCATTTTTGGCCAGGTCCGGCATCGATCATTTTTTGGATTATTTTGCCATGCCGGCATCGTTAATTTTTCGCATTTTTGGCCAGGTCCGGCATCGATCATTTTTTGGATTTTTTTGCCATGCCGGCATCGTTAATTTTTCGCATTTTTGGCCAGGTCCGGCATCGATCATTTTTTGGATTTTTTTGCCATGCCGGCATCGTTAATTTTTCGCATTTTTGGCCAGGTCCGGCATCGATCATTTTTTGGATTTTTTTGCCATGCCGGCATCGTTAATTTTTCGCATTTTTGGCCAGGTCCGGCATCGATCATTTTTTGGATTTTTTTGCCATGCCGGCATCGTTAATTTTTCGCATTTTTGGCCAGGTCCGGCATCGATCATTTTTTGGATTTTTTTGCCATGCCGGCATCGTTAATTTTTCGCATTTTTGGCCAGGTCCGGCATCGAAATTTTTTTGGATTTTTTTGCCATGCCGGCATCGTTAATTTTTCGCATTTTTGGCCAGGTCCGGCATCGATCATTTTTTGGATTTTTTTGCCATGCCGGCATCGTTAATTTTTCGCATTTTTGGCCAGGTCCGGCATCGATCATTTTTTGGATTTTTTTGCCATGCCGGCATCGTTAATTTTTCGGATTTTTGGCCAGGTCCGGCATCGATCATTTTTTGGATTTTTTTGCCATGCCGGCATCGATCATTTTTCGCATTTTTGGCCAGGTCCGGCATCGAAATTTTTTTGGATTTTTTTGCCATGCCGGCATCGTTAATTTTTCGCATTTTTGGCCAGGTCCGGCATCGATCATTTTTTGGATTTTTTTGCCATGCCGGCATCGTTAATTTTTCGCATTTTTGGCCAGGTCCGGCATCGAAATTTTTTTGGATTTTTTTGCCATGCCGGCATCGTTAATTTTTCGCATTTTTGGCCAGGTCCGGCATCGATCATTTTTTGGATTTTTTTGCCATGCCGCCATCGTTCATTTTTCGCATTTTTGGCCAGGTCCGGCATCGATCATTTTTTGGATTTTTTTGCCATGCCGGCATCGATCATTTTTTGGATTTTTTTGCCATGCCGGCATCGATCATTTTTCGCATTTTTGGCCAGGTCCGGCATCGATCATTTTTTGGATTTTTTTGCCATGCCGGCATCGTTAATTTTTCGCATTTTTGGCCAGGTCCGGCATCGAAATTTTTTTGGATTTTTTTGCCATGCCGGCATCGTTAATTTTTCGCATTTTTGGCCAGGTCGGGCATCGATAATTTTTTGGATTTTTTTGCCATGCCGGCATCGTTAATTTTTCGCATTTTTGGCCAGGTCCGGCATCAGGTCCGGCATCGATCATTTTTTGGATTTTTTTGCCATGCCGGCATCGTTAATTTTTCGCATTTTTGGCCAGGTCCGGCATCGAAATTTTTTTGGATTTTTTTGCCATGCCGGCATCGTTAATTTTTCGCATTTTTGGCCAGGTCCGGCATCGATCATTTTTTGGATTTTTTTGCCATGCCGGCATCGTTAATTTTTCGCATTTTTGGCCAGGTCCGGCATCGAATTTTTTTTGGATTTTTTTGCCATGCCGGCATCGTTAATTTTTCGCATTTTTGGCCAGGTCCGGCATCGATCATTTTTTGGATTTTTTTGCCATGCCGGCATCGTTCATTTTTCGCATTTTTGGCCAGGTCCGGCATCGATCATTTTTTGGATTTTGTTGCCATGCCGGCATCGTTAATTTTTCGCATTTTTGGCCAGGTCCGGCATCGAAATTTTTTTGGATTTTTTTGCCATGCCGGCATCGTTAATTTTTCGCATTTTTGGCCAGGTCCGGCATCGATCATTTTTTGGATTTTTTTGCCATGCCGGCATCGTTAATTTTTCGCATTTTTGGCCAGGTCCGGCATCGATCATTTTTTGGATTTTTTCGCCATGCCGGCATCGTTAATTTTTCGCATTTTTAACCAGGTCCGGCATCGATCATTTTTTGGATTTTTTTGCCATGCCGGCATCGTTAATTTTTCGCTTTTTTGACCAGGTCCGGCATCGATCATTTTTTGGATTTTTTTGCCATGCCGGCATCGTTAATTTTTCGAATTTTTGGCCAGGTCCGGCATCGATCATTTTTTGGAATTTTTTGCCATGCCGGCATCGTTAATTTTTCGCATTTTTGGCCAGGTCCGGCATCGATAATTTTTTGGATTTTTTTGCCATGCCGGCATCGTTAATTTTTCGCATTTTTGGCCAGGTCCGGCATCGATCATTTTTTGGATTTTTTTGCCATGCCGGCATCGATCATTTTTCGTATTTTTGGCCAGGTCCGGCATCGATAATTTTTTGGATTTTTTTGCCATGCCGGCATCGTTAATTTTTCGCATTTTTGGCCAGGTCCGGCATCGAAATTATTTGGATTTTTTTGCCATGCCGGCATCGTTCATTTTTCGCATTTTTGGCCAGGTCCGGCATCGATCATTTTTTGGATTTTTTTGCCATGCCGGCATCGTTAATTTTTCGCATTTTTGGCCAGGTCCGGCATCGAAATTTTTTTGGATTTTTTTGCCATGCCGGCATCGTTAATTTTTCGCATTTTTGGCCAGGTCCGGCATCGATCATTTTTTGGATTTTTTTGCCATGCCGGCATCGTTAATTTTTCGCATTTTTGGCCAGGTCCGGCATCGATCATTTTTTGGATTTTTTTGCCATGCCGGCATCGTTAATTTTTCGCATTTTTGGCCAGGTCCGGCATCGAAATTTTTTTGGATTTTTTTGCCATGCCGGCATCGTTAATTTTTCGCATTTTTGGCCAGGTCCGGCATCGATCATTTTTTGGATTTTTTTGCCATGCCGACATCGTTAATTTTTCGCATTTTTGGCCAGGTCCGGCATCGAAATTATTTGGATTTTTTTGCCATGCCGGCAGCGTTCATTTTTCGCATTTTTGGCCAGGTCCGGCATCGATCATTTTTTGGATTTTTTTGCCATGCCGGCATCGTTAATTTTTCGCATTTTTGGCCAGGTCTGGCATCGAAATTTTTTTGGATTTTTTTGCCATGCCGGCATCGTTAATTTTTCGCATTTTTGGCCAGGTCCGGCATCGATCATTTTTTGGATTTTTTTGCCATGCCGGCATCGATCATTTTTCGCATTTTTGGCCAGGTCCGGCATCGAAATTTTTTTTTTTTTTTTTGCCATGCCGGCATCGTTAATTTTTCGCATTTTTGGCCAGGTCCGGCATCGATCATTTTTTGGATTTTTTTGCCATGCCGGCATCGTTAATTTTTCCCATTTTTGGCCAGGTCCGGCATCGATCATTTTTTGGATTTTTTTGCCATGCCGGCATCGTTCATTTTTCGCATTTTTGGCCAGGTCCGGCATCGAAATTTTTTTGGATTTTTTTGCCATGCCGGCATCGTTAATTTTTCGCATTTTTGGCCAGGTCCGGCATCGATCATTTTTTGGATTTTTTTGCCATGCCGGCATCGTTAATTTTTCGCATTTTTGGCCAGGTCCTGCATCGATAATTTTTTGGATTTTTTTGCCATGCCGGCATCGATCAATTTTCGCATTTTTGGCCAGGTCCGGCATCGAAATTTTTTTGGATTTTTTTGCCATGCCGGCATCGTTAATTTTTCGCATTTTTGGCCAGGTCCGGCATCGAAATTTTTTTGGATTTTTTTGCCATGCCGGCATCGTTAATTTTTCGCATTTTTGGCCAGGTCCGGCATCGAAATTTTTTTGGATTTTTTTGCCATGCCGGCATCGTTAATTTTTCGCATTTTTGGCCAGGTCCGGCATCGATCATTTTTTGGATTTTTTTGCCATGCCGGCATCGTTAATTTTTCGCATTTTTGGCCAGGTCCGGCATCGAAATTTTTTTGGATTTTTTTGCCATGCCGGCATCGTTCATTTTTCGCATTTTTGGCCAGGTCCGGCATCGATCATTTTTTGGATTTTTTTGCCATGCCGGCATCGTTAATTTTTCGCATTTTTGGCCAGGTCCGGCATCGAAATTTTTTTGGATTTTTTTGCCATGCCGGCATCGTTAATTTTTCGCATTTTTGGCCAGGTCCGGCATCGATCATTTTTTGGATTTTTTTGCCATGCCGGCATCGTTCATTTTTCGCATTTTTGGCCAGGTCCGGCATCGAAATATTTTTGGATTTTTTTGCCATGTTAATTTATTCGCATTTTTGGCCAGGTCCGGCATCGATCATTTTTTGGATTTTTTTGCCATGCCGGCATCGTTAATTTTTCGCATTTTTGGCCAGGTCCGGCATCGAAATTTTTTTGGATTTTTTTGCCATGCCGGCATCGTTCATTTTTTGCATTTTAGCCAGGTCCGGCATCGATCATTTTTTGGATTTTTTTGCCATGCCGGCATCGTTAATTTTTCGCATTTTTGGCCAGGTCCGGCATCGATTTTTTTTGGATTTTTTTGCCATGCCGGCATCGTTAATTTTTCGCATTTTTGGCCAGGTCCGGCATCGATCATTTTTTGGATTTTTTTGCCATGCCGGCATCGTTAATTTTTCGCATTTTTGGCCAGGTCCGGCATCGATCATTTTTTGGATTTTTTTGCCATGCCGGCATCGTTAATTTTTCGCATTTTTGGCCAGGTCCGGCATCGATCATTTTTTGGATTTTTTTGCCATGCCGGCATCGTTAATTTTTCGCATTTTTGGCCAGGTCCGGCATCGATCATTTTTTGGATTTTTTTGCCATGCCGGCATCGATAATTTTTCGCATTTTTGGCCAGGTCCGGCATCGAAATTTTTTTGGATTTTTTTGCCATGCCGGCATCGTTAATTTTTCACATTTTTGGCCAGGTCCGGCATCGAAATTTTTTTGGATTTTTTTGCCATGCCGGCATCGTTAATTTTTCCCATTTTTGGCCAGGTCCGGCATCGATCATTTTTTGGATTTTTTTGCCATGCCGGCATCGTTCATTTTTCGCATTTTTGGCCAGGTCCGGCATCGAAATTTTTTTGGATTTTTTTGCCATGCCGGCATCGTTAATTTTTCGCATTTTTGGCCAGGTCCGGCATCGATCATTTTTTGGATTTTTTTGCCATGCCGGCATCGTTAATTTTTCGCATTTTTGGCCAGGTCCTGCATCGATAATTTTTTGGATTTTTTTGCCATGCCGGCATCGATCAATTTTCGCATTTTTGGCCAGGTCCGGCATCGAAATTTTTTTGGATTTTTTTGCCATGCCGGCATCGTTAATTTTTCGCATTTTTGGCCAGGTCCGGCATCGAAATTTTTTTGGATTTTTTTGCCATGCCGGCATCGTTAATTTTTCGCATTTTTGGCCAGGTCCGGCATCGAAATTTTTTTGGATTTTTTTGCCATGCCGGCATCGTTAATTTTTCGCATTTTTGGCCAGGTCCGGCATCGATCATTTTTTGGATTTTTTTGCCATGCCGGCATCGTTAATTTTTCGCATTTTTGGCCAGGTCCGGCATCGAAATTTTTTTGGATTTTTTTGCCATGCCGGCATCGTTCATTTTTCGCATTTTTGGCCAGGTCCGGCATCGATCATTTTTTGGATTTTTTTGCCATGCCGGCATCGTTAATTTTTCGCATTTTTGGCCAGGTCCGGCATCGAAATTTTTTGGATTTTTTTGCCATGCCGGCATCGTTAATTTTTCACATTTTTGGCCAGGTCCGGCATCGATCATTTTTTGGATTTTTTTGCCATGCCGGCATCGTTCATTTTTCGCATTTTTGGCCAGGTCCGGCATCGAAATATTTTTGGATTTTTTTGCCATGTTAATTTATTCGCATTTTTGGCCAGGTCCGGCATCGATCATTTTTTGGATTTTTTTGCCATGCCGGCATCGTTAATTTTTCGCATTTTTGGCCAGGTCCGGCATCGAAATTTTTTTGGATTTTTTTGCCATGCCGGCATCGTTCATTTTTTGCATTTTAGCCAGGTCCGGCATCGATCATTTTTTGGATTTTTTTGCCATGCCGGCATCGTTAATTTTTCGCATTTTTGGCCAGGTCCGGCATCGATTTTTTTTGGATTTTTTTGCCATGCCGGCATCGTTAATTTTTCGCATTTTTGGCCAGGTCCGGCATCGATCATTTTTTGGATTTTTTTGCCATGCCGGCATCGTTAATTTTTCGCATTTTTGGCCAGGTCCGGCATCGATCATTTTTTGGATTTTTTTGCCATGCCGGCATCGTTAATTTTTCGCATTTTTGGCCAGGTCCGGCATCGATCATTTTTTGGATTTTTTTGCCATGCCGGCATCGTTAATTTTTCGCATTTTTGGCCAGGTCCGGCATCGATCATTTTTTGGATTTTTTTGCCATGCCGGCATCGATAATTTTTCGCATTTTTGGCCAGGTCCGGCATCGAAATTTTTTTGGATTTTTTTGCCATGCCGGCATCGTTAATTTTTCACATTTTTGGCCAGGTCCGGCATCGAAATTTTTTTGGATTTTTTTGCCATGCCGGCATCGTTCATTTTTCGCATTTTTGGCCAGGTCCGGCATCGATCATTTTTTGGATTTTTTTGCCATGCCGGCATCGATCATTTTTCGCATTTTTGGCCAGGTCCGGCATCGATCATTTTTTGGATTTTTTTGCCATGCCGGCATCGCTAATTTTTCGCATTTTTGGCCAGGTCCGGCATCGATCATTTTTTGGATTTTTTTGCCATGCCGGCATCGTTAATTTTTCGCATTTTTGGCCAGGTCCGGCATCGATCATTTTTTGGATTTTTTTGCCATGCCGGCATCGTTAATTTTTCGCATTTTTGGCCAGGTCCGGCATCGATCATTTTTTGTATTTTTTTTCCATGCCGGCATCGATCATTTTTCGCATTTTTGGCCAGGTCCGGCATCGAAATTTTTTTGGATTTTTTTGCCATGCCGGCATCGTTAATTTTTCGCATTTTTGGCCAGGTCCGGCATCGAAATTTTTTTGGATTTTTTGCCATGCCGGCATCGTTCATTTTTCGCATTTTTGGCCAGGTCCGGCATCGATCATTTTTTGGATTTTTTTGCCATGCCGGCATCGTTAATTTTTCGCATTTTTGGCCAGGTCCGGCATCGATCATTTTTTGGATTTTTTTGCCATGCCAGGTCCGGCATCGATCATTTTTCGCATTTTTGGCCAGGTCATTTTTTGGATTTTTTTGCCATGCCGGCATCGTTAATTTTTCGCATTTTTGGCCAGGTCCGGCATCGATCATTTTTTGGATTTTTTTGCCATGCCAGGTCCGGCATCGATCATTTTTCGCATTTTTGGCCAGGTCCGGCATCGATCATTTTTTGGATTTTTTTGCCATGCCGGCATCGTTCATTTTTCGCATTTTTGGCCAGGTCCGGCATCGATCATTTTTTGGATTTTTTGCCATGCCGGCATCGATCATTTTTCGCATTTTTGGCCAGGTCCGGCATCGAAATTTTTTTGGATTTTTTTGCCATGCCGGCATCGTTAATTTTTCGCATTTTTGGCCAGGTCCGGCATCGAATTTTTTTTGGATTTTTTTGCCATGCCGGCATCGTTAATTTTTCGCATTTTTGGCCAGGTCCGGCATCGATCATTTTTTGGATTTTTTTGCCATGCTGGCATCGTTAATTTTTCGCATTTTTGGCCAGGTCCGGCATCGAAATTTTTTTGGATTTTTTTGCCATGCCGGCATCGTTAATTTTTCGCATTTTTGGCCAGGTCCGGCATCGATTTTTTTTGGATTTTTTTGCCATGCCGGCATCGTTAATTTTTCGCATTTTTGGCCAGGTCCGGCATCGAAATTTTTTTGGATTTTTTTGCCATGCCGGCATCGTTAATTTTTCGCATTTTTGGCCAGGTCCGGCATCGAAATTTTTTTGGATTTTTTTGCCATGCCGGCATCGTTAATTTTTCGCATTTTTGGCCAGGTCCGGCATCGATCATTTTTTGGATTATTTTGCCATGCCGGCATCGTTAATTTTTCGCATTTTTGGCCAGGTCCGGCATCGATCATTTTTTGGATTTTTTTGCCATGCCGGCATCGTTAATTTTTCGCATTTTTGGCCAGGTCCGGCATCGATCATTTTTTGGATTTTTTTGCCATGCCGGCATCGTTAATTTTTCGCATTTTCGGCCAGGTCCGGCATCGAAATTTTTTTGGATTTTTTTGCCATGCCGGCATCGTTAATTTTTCGCTTTTTTGGCCAGGTCCGGCATCGATCATTTTTTGGATTTTTTTGCCATGCCGGCATCGTTAATTTTTCGCATTTTTGGCCAGGTCCGGCATCGATCATTTTTTGGATTTTTTTGCCATGCCGGCATCGTTAATTTTTCGCATTTTTGGCCAGGTCCGGCATCGATCATTTTTTGGATTTTTTTGCCATGCCGGCATCGATCATTTTTCGCACTTTTGGCCAGGTCCGGCATCGAAATTTTTTTGGATTTTTTTGCCATGCCGGCATCGTTAATTTGTCACATTTTTGGCCAGGTCCGGCATCGAAATTTTTTTGGATTTTTTTGCCATGCCGGCATCGTTCATTTTTCGCATTTTTGGCCAGGTCCGGCATCGATCATTTTTCGCATTTTTGGCCAGGTCCGGCATCGATCATTTTTTGGATTTTTTTGCCATGCCGGCATCGTTCATTTTTCGCATTTTTGGCCAGGTCCGGCATCGAAATTTTTTTGGATTTTTTTGCCATGCCGGCATCGTTCATTTTTCGCATTTTTGGCCAGGTCCGGCATCGATCATTTTTTGGATTTTTTTGCCATGCCGGCATCGTTAATTTTTCGCATTTTTGGCCAGGTCCGGCATCGAAATTTTTTTGGATTTTTTTGCCATGCCGGCATCGTTAATTTTTCGCATTTTTGGCCAGGTCCGGCATCGATCATTTTTTGGATTTTTTTGCCATGCCGGCATCGTTCATTTTTCGCATTTTTGGCCAGGTCCGGCATCGAAATATTTTTGGATTTTTTTGCCATGTTAATTTATTCGCATTTTTGGCCAGGTCCGGCATCGATCATTTTTTGGATTTTTTTGCCATGCCGGCATCGTTAATTTTTCGCATTTTTGGCCAGGTCCGGCATCGAAATTTTTTTGGATTTTTTTGCCATGCCGGCATCGTTCATTTTTTGCATTTTAGCCAGGTCCGGCATCGATCATTTTTTGGATTTTTTTGCCATGCCGGCATCGTTAATTTTTCGCATTTTTGGCCAGGTCCGGCATCGATTTTTTTTGGATTTTTTTGCCATGCCGGCATCGTTAACTTTTCGCATTTTTGGCCAGGTCCGGCATCGATCATTTTTTGGATTTTTTTGCCATGCCGGCATCGTTAATTTTTCGCATTTTTGGCCAGGTCCGGCATCGAAATTTTTTTGGATTTTTTTGCCATGCCGGCATCGTTAATTTTTCGCATTTTTGGCCAGGTCCGGCATCGATCATTTTTTGGATTTTTTTGCCATGCCGGCATCGTTCATTTTTCGCATTTTTGGCCAGGTCCGGCATCGATCATTTTTTGGATTTTTTTGCCATGCCGGCATCGTTAATTTTTCGCATTTTTGGCCAGGTCCGGCATCGATCATTTTTTGGATTTTTTTGCCATGCCGGAATCGTTAATTTTTCGCATTTTTGGCCAGGTCCGGCATCGATCATTTTTTGGATTTTTTTGCCATGCCGGCATCGTTCATTTTTCGCATTTTTGGCCAGGTCCGGCATCGATCATTTTTTGGATTTTTTTGCCATGCCGGCATCGATAATTTTTCGCATTTTTGGCCAGGTCCGGCATCGAAATTTTTTTGGATTTTTTTGCCATGCCGGCATCGTTAATTTTTCACATTTTTGGCCAGGTCCGGCATCGAAATTTTTTTGGATTTTTTTGCCATGCCGGCATCGTTCATTTTTCGCATTTTTGGCCAGGTCCGGCATCGATCATTTTTTGGATTTTTTTGCCATGCCGGCATCGATCATTTTTCGCATTTTTGGCCAGGTCCGGCATCGATCATTTTTTGGATTTTTTTGCCATGCCGGCATCGCTAATTTTTCGCATTTTTGGCCAGGTCCGGCATCGATCATTTTTTGGATTTTTTTGCCATGCCGGCATCGTTAATTTTTCGCATTTTTGGCCAGGTCCGGCATCGATCATTTTTTGGATTTTTTTGCCATGCCGGCATCGTTAATTTTTCGCATTTTTGGCCAGGTCCGGCATCGATCATTTTTTGGATTTTTTTTCCATGCCGGCATCGATCATTTTTCGCATTTTTGGCCAGGTCCGGCATCGAAATTTTTTTGGATTTTTTTGCCATGCCGGCATCGTTAATTTTTCGCATTTTTGGCCAGGTCCGGCATCGAAATTTTTTTGGATTTTTTGCCATGCCGGCATCGTTCATTTTTCGCATTTTTGGCCAGGTCCGGCATCGATCATTTTTTGGATTTTTTTGCCATGCCGGCATCGTTAATTTTTCGCATTTTTGGCCAGGTCCGGCATCGATCATTTTTTGGATTTTTTTGCCATGCCAGGTCCGGCATCGATCATTTTTCGCATTTTTGGCCAGGTCATTTTTTGGATTTTTTTGCCATGCCGGCATCGTTAATTTTTCGCATTTTTGGCCAGGTCCGGCATCGATCATTTTTTGGATTTTTTTGCCATGCCGGCATCGATCATTTTTCGCATTTTTGGCCAGGTCCGGCATCGAATTTTTTTTGGATTTTTTTGCCATGCCGGCATCGTTAATTTTTCGCATTTTTGGCCAGGTCCGGCATCGATCATTTTTTGGATTTTTTTGCCATGCCGGCATCGATCATTTTTCGCATTTTTGGCCAGGTCCGGCATCGAAATTTTTTTGGATTTTTTTGCCATGCCGGCATCGTTAATTTTTCGCATTTTTGGCCAGGTCCGGCATCGAATTTTTTTTGGATTTTTTTGCCATGCCGGCATCGTTAATTTTTCGCATTTTTGGCCAGGTCCGGCATCGATTTTTTTTGGATCTTTTTGCCATGCCGGCATCGTTAATTTTTCGCATTTTTGGCCAGGTCCGGCATCGAAATTTTTTTGGATTTTTTTGCCATGCCGGCATCGTTAATTTTTCGCATTTTTGGCCAGGTCCGGCATCGAAATTTTTTTGGATTTTTTTGCCATGCCGGCATCGTTAATTTTTCGCATTTTTGGCCAGGTCCGGCATCGATCATTTTTTGGATTATTTTGCCATGCCGGCATCGTTAATTTTTCGCATTTTTGGCCAGGTCCGGCATCGATCATTTTTTGGATTTTTTTGCCATGCCGGCATCGTTAATTTTTCGCATTTTTGGCCAGGTCCGGCATCGATCATTTTTTGGATTTTTTTGCCATGCCGGCATCGTTAATTTTTCGCATTTTTGGCCAGGTCCGGCATCGAAATTTTTTTGGATTTTTTTGCCATGCCGGCATCGTTAATTTTTCGCATTTTTGGCCAGGTCCGGCATCGATCATTTTTTGGATTTTTTTGCCATGCCGGCATCGTTAATTTTTCGCATTTTTGGCCAGGTCCGGCATCGATCATTTTTTGGATTTGTTTGCCATGCCGGCATCGTTAATTTTTCGCATTTTTGGCCAGGTCCGGCATCGATCATTTTTTGGATTTGTTTGCCATGCCGGCATCGTTAATTTTTCGCATTTTTGGCCAGGTCCGGCATCGATCATTTTTTGGATTTTTTTGCCATGCCGGCATCGATCATTTTTCGCACTTTTGGCCAGGTCCGGCATCGAAATTTTTTTGGATTTTTTTGCCATGCCGGCATCGTTAATTTGTCACATTTTTGGCCAGGTCCGGCATCGAAATTTTTTTGGATTTTTTTGCCATGCCGGCATCGTTCATTTTTCGCATTTTTGGCCAGGTCCGGCATCGATCATTTTTTGGATTTTTTTGCCATGCCGGCATCGATCATTTTTCGCATTTTTGGCCAGGTCCGGCATCGATCATTTTTTGGATTTATTTGCCATGCCGGCATCGATCATTTTTCGCATTTTTGGCCAGGTCCGGCATCGATCATTTTTTGGATTTTTTTGCCATGCCGGCATCGTTAATTTTTCGCATTTTTGGCCAGGTCCGGCATCGATCATTTTTTGGATTTTTTTGCCATGCCGGCATCGTTAATTTTTCGCATTTTTGGCCAGGTCCGGCATCGATCATTTTTTGAATTTTTTTGCCATGCCGGCATCGTTAATTTTTCGCATTTTTGGCCAGGTCCGGCATCGATCATTTTTTGGATTTTTTTGCCATGCCGGCATCGTTAATTTTTCGCATTTTTGGCCAGGTCCGGCATCGAAATTTTTTTGGATTTTTTTGCCATGCCGGCATCGTTAATTTTTCGCATTTTTGGCCAGGTCCGGCATCGATCATTTTTTGGATTTTTTTTCCATGCCGGCATCGTTAATTTTTCGCATTTTTGGCCAGGTCCGGCATCGATCATTTTTTGGATTTTTTTGCCATGCCGGCATCGATCATTTTTCGCATTTTTGGCCAGGTCCGGCATCGATCATTTTTTGGATTTTTTTGCCATGCCGGCATCGTTAATTTTTCGCATTTTTGGCCAGGTCCGGCATCGATCATTTTTTGGATTTTTTTGCCATGCCGGCATCGTTAATTTTTCGCATTTTTGGCCAGGTCCGGCATCGAATTTTTTTGGATTTTTTTGCCATGCCGGCATCGTTAATTTTTTGCATTTTTAGCCAGGTCCGGCATCGTTTATTTTTTGATTTTTTTTGCCATGCCGGCATCGTTAATTTTTCGCATTTTTGGCCAGGTCCGGCATCGATCATTTTTTGGATTTTTTTGCCATGCCGGCATCGTTAATTTTTCGCATTTTTGGCCAGGTCCGGCATCGAAATTTTTGTGGATTTTTTTGCCATGCCGGATCATTTTTTGGATTTTTTTGCCATGCCGGCATCGATCATTTTTCGCATTTTTGGCCAGGTCCGGCATCGAAATTTTTTTGGATTTTTTTGCCATGCCGGCATCGTTAATTTTTCGCATTTTTGGCCAGGTCCGGCATCGATCATTTTTTGGATTTTTTTGCCATGCCGGCATCGTTAATTTTTCGCATTTTTGGCCAGGTCCGGCATCGATCATTTTTTGGATTTTTTTGCCATGCCGGCATCGATCATTTTTCGCATTTTTGGCCAGGTCCGGCATCGAAATTTTTTTTGATTTTTTTGCCATGTCGGCATCGTTAATTTTTCGCATTTTTGGCCAGGTCCGGCATCGAAATTTTTGGATTTTTTTGCCATGTCGGCATCGTTAATTTTTCGCATTTTTGGCCAGGTCCGGCATCGAAATTTTTTTGGATTTTTTTGCCATGCCGGCATCGTTCATTTTTCGCATTTTTGGCCAGGTCCGGCATCGATCATTTTTTGGATTTTTTTGCCATGCCGGCATCGTTAATTTTTCGCATTTTTGGCCAGGTCCGGCATCGAAATTTTTTTGGATTTTTTTGCCATGCCGGCATCGTTAATTTTTCGCATTTTTGGCCAGGTCCGGCATCGAAATTTTTTTGGATTTTTTTGCCATGCCGGCATCGCTAATTTTTCGCATTTTTGGCCAGGTCCGGCATCGATCATTTTTTGGATTTTTTTGCCATGCCGGCATCGTTAATTTTTCGCATTTTTGGCCAGGTCCGGCATCGAAATTTTTTTGGATTTTTTTGCCATGCCGGCATCGTTAATTTTTCGCATTTTTGGCCAGTTCCGGCATCGAATTTTTTTTGGATTTTTTTGCCATGCCGGCATCGTTAATTTTTCGCATTTTTGGCCAGGTCCGGCATCGAATTTTTTTTGGATTTTTTTGCCATGCCGGCATCGTTAATTTTTCGCATTTTTGGCCAGGTCCGGCATCGATCATTTTTTGGATTTTTTTGCCATGCCGGCATCGTTAATTTTTCGCATTTTTGGCCAGGTCCGGCATCGATCATTTTTTGGATTTTTTTGCCATGCCGGCATCGTTAATTTTTCGCATTTTTGGCCAGGTCCGGCATCGAATTTTTTTTGGATTTTTTTGCCATGCCGGCATCGTTAATTTTTCGCATTTTTGGCCAGGTCCGGCATCGAATTTTTTGGATTTTTTTGCCATGCCGGCATCGTTAATTTTTCGCATTTTTGGCCAGGTCCGGCATCGATCATTTTTTGGATTTTTTTGCCATGCCGGCATCGTTAATTTTTCGCATTTTTGGCCAGGTCCGGCATCGATCATTTTTTGGATTTTTTTGCCATGCCGGCATCGTTAATTTTTCGCATTTTTGGCCAGGTCCGGCATCGAAATTTTTTTGGATTTTTTGGCCATGCCGGCATCGTTCATTTTTCGCATTTTTGGCCAGGTCCGGCATCGATCATTTTTTGGATTTTTTTGCCATGCCGGCATCGTTAATTTTTCGCATTTTTGGCCAGGTCCGGCATCGATCATTTTTTGGATTTTTTTGCCATGCCGGCATCGTTAATTTTTCGCATTTTTGGCCATGTCCGGCATCGATCATTTTTTGGATTTTTTTGCCATGCCGGCATCGTTAATTTTTCGCATTTTTGGCCAGGTCCGGCATCGATCATTTTTTGGATTTTTTTGCCATGCCGACATCGTTAATTTTTCGCATTTTTGGCCAGGTCCGGCATCGAAATTTTTTTGGATTTTTTTGCCATGCCGGCATCGTTAATTTTTCGCATTTTAGGCCAGGTCCGGCAGCGACATTTTTTTGGATTTTTTTGCCATGCCGGCATCGTTAATTTTTCGCATTTTTGGCCAGGTCCGGCATCGATCATTTTTTGGATTTTTTTGCCATGCCGGCATCGTTAATTTTTCGCATTTTTGGCCAGGTCCGGCATCGATCATTTTTTGGATTTTTTTGCCATGCCGGCATCGTTAATTTTTCGGATTTTTGGCCAGGTCCGGCATCGATCATTTTTTGGATTTTTTTGCCATGCCGGCATCGATCATTTTTCGCATTTTTGGCCAGGTCCGGCATCGAAATTTTTTTGGATTTTTTTGCCATGCCGGCATCGTTAATTTTTCGCATTTTTGGCCAGGTCCGGCATCGATCATTTTTTGGATTTTTTTGCCATGCCGGCATCGTTAATATTTCGCATTTTTGGCCAGGTCCGGCATCGATCATTTTTTGGATTTTTTTGCCATGCCGACATCGATCATTTTTCGCATTTTTGGCCAGGTCCGGCATCGAAATTTTTTTGGATTTTTTTGCCATGCCGGCATCGTTAATTTTTCGCATTTTTGGCCAGGTCCGGCATCGATCATTTTTTGGATTTTTTTGCCATGCCGGCATCGTTAATTTTTCGCATTTTTGGCCAGGTCCGGCATCGATCATTTTTTGGATTTTTTTGCCATGCCGGCATCGTTAATTTTTCGCATTTTTGGCCAGGTCCGGCATCGATCATTTTTTGGATTTTTTTGCCATGCCGGCATCGTTAATTGTTCGCATTTTTGGCCAGGTCCGGCATCGATCATTTTTTGGATTTTTTTGCCATGCCGGCATCGTTAATTTTTCGCATTTTTGGCCAGGTCCGGCATCGAAATTTTTTTGGATTTTTTTGCCATGTCGGCATCGTTAATTTTTCGCATTTTTGGCCAGGTCCGGCATCGAATTTTTTTTGGATTTTTTTGCCATGCCGGCATCGTTAATTTTTCGCATTTTTGGCCAGGTCCGGCATCGAAATTTTTTTGGATTTTTTTGCCATGCCGACATCGTTCATTTTTCGCATTTTTGGCCAGGTCCGGCATCGATCATTTTTTGGATTTTTTTGCCATGCCGGCATCGTTAATTTTTCGCATTTTTGGCCAGGTCCGGCATCGAAATTTTTTTGGATTTTTTTGCCATGCCGGCATTGTTAATTTTTCGCATTTTTGGCCAGGTCCGGCATCGATCATTTTTTGGATTTTTTTGCCATGCCGGCATCGTTAATTTTTCGCATTTTTGGCCAGGTCCGGCATCGATCATTTTTTGGATTTTTTTGCCATGCCGGCATCGATCATTTTTCGCATTTTTGGCCAGGTCCGGCATCGAAATTTTTTTGGGTTTTTTTGCCATGCCGACATCGTTCATTTTTCGCATTTTTGGCCAGGTCCGGCATCGATCATTTTTTGGATTTTTTTGCCATGCCGGCATCGTTAATTTTTCGCATTTTTGGCCAGGTCCGGCATCGAAATTTTTTTGGATTTTTTTGCCATGCCGACATCGTTCATTTTTCGCATTTTTGGCCAGGTCCGGCATCGATCATTTTTTGGATTTTTTTGCCATGCCGGCATCGTTAATTTTTCGCATTTTTGGCCAGGTCCGGCATCGAAATTTTTTTGGATTTTTTTGCCATGCCGGCATCGTTAATTTTTCGCATTTTTGGCCAGGTCCGGCATCGATCATTTTTTGGATTTTTTTGCCATGCCGGCATCGTTAATTTTTCGCATTTTTGGCCAGGTCCGGCATCGATCATTTTTTGGATTTTTTTGCCATGCCGGCATCGATCATTTTTCGCATTTTTGGCCAGGTCCGGCATCGAAATTTTTTTGGATTTTTTTGCCATGCCGACATCGTTCATTTTTCGCATTTTTGGCCAGGTCCGGCATCGATCATTTTTTGGATTTTTTTGCCATGCCGGCATCGTTAATTTTTCGCATTTTTGGCCAGGTCCGGCATCGAAATTTTTTTGGATTTTTTTGCCATGCCGGCATCGTTAATTTTTCGCATTTTTGGCCAGGTCCGTCATCGAAATTTTTTTAGGATTTTTTTGCCATGCCGGCATCGTTAATTTTTCGCATTTTTGGCCAGGTCCGGCATCGATCATTTTTTGGATTTTTTTGCCATGCTGGCATCGTTAATTTTTCGCGGCATCGTTAATTTTTCGCATTTTTGGCCAGGTCCGGCATCGAATTTTTTTTGGATTTTTTTGCCATGCCGGCATCGTTAATTTTTCGCATTTTTGGCCAGGTCCGGCATCGATCATTTTTTGGATTTTTTTGCCATGCCGGCATCGTTAATTTTTCGCATTTTTGGCCAGGTCCGGCATCGATCATTTTTTGGATTTTTTTGCCATGCCGGCATCGTTAATTTTTCGCATTTTTGGCCAGGTCCGGCATCGAAATTTTTTTGGATTTTTTTGCCATGCCGGCATCGTTAATTTTTCGCATTTTTGGCCAGGTCCGGCATCGTTAATTTTTCGCATTTTTGGCCAGGTCCGGCATCGAAATTTTTTTGGATTTTTTTGCCATGCCGGCATCGTTAATTTTTCGCATTTTTGGCCAGGTCCGGCATCGATCATTTTTTGGATTTTTTTGCCATGCCGGCATCGTTAATTTTTCGCATTTTTGGCCAGGTCCGGCATCGATCATTTTTTGGATTTTTTTGCCATGCCGGCATCGATCATTTTTCGCATTTTTGGCCAGGTCCGGCATCGAAATTTTTTTGGATTTTTTTGCCATGCCGGCATCGTTAATTTTTCGCATTTTTGGCCAGGTCCGGCATCGAAATTTTTTTGGATTTTTTGGCCATGCCGGCATCGTTAATTTTTCGCATTTTTGGCCAGGTCCGGCATCGAAATTTTTTTGGATTTTTTTGCCATGCCGGCATCGTTAATTTTTCGCATTTTTGGCCAGGTCCGGCATCGAAATTTTTTTGGATTTTTTTGCCATGCCGGCATCGTTAATTTTTCGCATTTTTGGCCAGGTCCGGCATCGATCATTTTTTGAATTTTTTTGCCATGCCGGCATCGTTAATTTTTCGCATTTTTGGCCAGGTCCGGCATCGAATTTTTTTTTGGATTTTTTTGCCATGCCGACATCGTTCATTTTTTGGATTTTTTTGCCATGCCGGCATCGTTAATTTTTCGCATTTTTGGCCAGGTCCGGCATCGATCATTTTTTGGATTTTTTTGCCATGCCGGCATCGTTAATTTTTCGCATTTTTGGCCAGGTCTGGCATCGATCATTTTTTGAATTTTTTTGCCATGCCGGCATCGTTAATTTTTCGCATTTTTGGCCAGGTCCGGCATCGAATTTTTTTTGGATTTTTTTGCCATGCCGGCATCGTTAATTTTTCGCATTTTTGGCCAGGTCCGGCATCGATCATTTTTTGAATTTTTTTGCCATGCCGGCATCGTTAATTTTTCGCATTTTTGGCCAGGTCCGGCATCGAATTTTTTTTGGATTTTTTTGCCATGCCGACATCGTTCATTTTTCGCATTTTTGGCCAGGTCCGGCATCGATCATTTTTTGGATTTTTTTGCCATGCCGGCATCGTTAATTTTTCGCATTTTTGGCCAGGTCCGGCATCGAATTTTTTTTGGATTTTTTTGCCATGCCGGCATCGTTAATTTTTCGCATTTTTGGCCAAGTCCGGCATCGAAATTTTTTTGGATTTTTTTGCCATGCCGGCATCGTTAATTTTTCGCATTTTTGGCCAGGTCCGGCATCGATCATTTTTTGGATTTTTTTGCCATGCCGGCATCGTTAATTTTTCGGATTTTTGGCCAGGTCCGGCATCGATCATTTTTTGGATTTTTTTGCCATGCCGGCATCGATCATTTTTCGCATTTTTGGCCAGGTCCGGCATCGAAATTTTTTTGGATTTTTTTGCCATGCCGGCATCGTTAATTTTTCGCATTTTTGTCCAGGTCCGGCATCGATCATTTTTTGGATTTTTTTGCCATGCCTGCATCGTTAATTTTTCGCATTTTTGGCCAGGTCCGGCATCGATCATTTTTTGGATTTTTTTGCCATGCCGGCATCGTTAATTTTTCGCATTTTTGGCCAGGTCCGTCATCGATCATTTTTTGGATTTTTTTGCCATGCCCGCATCGTTAATTTTTCGCATTTTTGGCCAGGTCCGGCATCGATCATTTTTTGGATTTTTTTGCCATGCCGGCATCGTTAATTTTTCGCATTTTTGGCCAGGTCCGGCATCGAAAGTTTTTTGGATTTTTTTGCCATGCCGGCATCGTTAATTTTTCGCATTTTTGGCCAGGTCCGGCATCGATCATTTTTTGTATTTTTTTGCCATGCCGGCATCGTTAATTTTTCGCATTTTTGGCCAGGTCCGGCATCGATAATTTTTTGGATTTTTTTGCCATGCCGGCATCGTTAATTTTTCGCATTTTTGGCCAGGTCCGGCATCGAAATTTTTTTGGATTTTTTTGCCATGCCGGCATCGTTAATTTTTCGCATTTTTGGCCAGGTCCGGCATCGATCATTTTTTGGATTTTTTTGCCATGCCGGCATCGTTAATTTTTCGCATTTTTGGCCAGGTCCGGCATCGAAATTTTTTTGGATTTTTTTGCCATGCCGGCATCGTTAATTTTTCGCATTTTTGGCCAGGTCCGGCATCGATCATTTTTTGGACTTTTTTGCCATGCCGGCATCGTTAATTTTTCGGATTTTTGGCCAGGTCCGGCATCGATCATTTTTTGGATTTTTTTGCCATGCCGGCATCGATCATTTTTCGCATTTTTGGCCAGGTCCGGCATCGAAATTTTTTTGGATTTTTTTGCCATGCCGGCATCGTTAATTTTTCGCATTTTTGGCCAGGTCCGGCATCGATCATTTTTTGGATTTTTTTGCCATGCCTGCATCGTTAATTTTTCGCATTTTTGGCCAGGTCCGGCATCGATCATTTTTTGGATTTTTTTGCCATGCCGGCATCGTTAATTTTTCGCATTTTTGGCCAGGTCCGGCATCGATCATTTTTTGGATTTTTTTGCCATGCCCGCATCGTTAATTTTTCGCATTTTTGGCCAGGTCCGGCATCGATCATTTTTTGGATTTTTTTGCCATGCCGGCATCGTTAATTTTTCGCATTTTTGGCCAGGTCCGGCATCGAAATTTTTTTGGATTTTTTTGCCATGCCGGCATCGTTAATTTTTCGCATTTTTGGCCAGGTCCGGCATCGATCATTTTTTGTATTTTTTTGCCATGCCGGCATCGTTAATTTTTCGCATTTTTGGCCAGGTCCGGCATCGATCATTTTTTGGATTTTTTTGCCATGCCGGCATCGTTAATTTTTCGCATTTTTGGCCAGGTCCGGCATCGAAATTTTTTTGGATTTTTTTGCCATGCCGGCATCGTTAATTTTTCGCATTTTTGGCCAGGTCCGGCATCGATCATTTTTTGGATTTTTTTGCCATGCTGGCATCGTTAATTTTTCGCATTTTTGGCCAGGTCCGGCATCGAAATTTTTTTGGATTTTTTTGCCATGCCGGCATCGTTAATTTTTCGCATTTTTGGCCAGGTCCGGCATCGAATTTTTTTTGGATTTTTTTGCCATGCCGGCATCGTTAATTTTTCGCATTTTTGGCCAGGTCCGGCATCGAAATTTTTTTGGATTTTTTTGCCATGCCGGCATCGTTAATTTTTCGCATTTTTGGCCAGGTCCGGCATCGATCATTTTTTGGATTTTTTTGCCATGCCGGCATCGTTAATTTTTCGGATTTTTGGCCAGGTCCGGCATCGATCATTTTTTGGATTTTTTTGCCATGCCGACATCGATCATTTTTCGCATTTTTGGCCAGGTCCGGCATCGAAATTTTTTTGGATTTTTTTGCCATGCCGGCATCGTTAATTTTTCGCATTTTTGGCCAGGTCCGGCATCGATCATTTTTTGGATTTTTTTGCCATGCCGGCATCGTTAATTTTTCGCATTTTTGGCCAGGTCCGGCATCGATCATTTTTTGGATTTTTTTGCCATGCCGGCATCGATCATTTTTCGCATTTTTGGCCAGGTCCGGCATCGAAATTTTTTTGGATTTTTTTGCCATGTCGGCATCGTTAATTTTTCGCATTTTTGGCCAGGTCCGGCATCGAATTTTTTTTGGATTTTTTTGCCATGTCGGCATCGTTAATTTTTCGCATTTTTGGCCAGGTCCGGCATCGAAATTTTTTTGGATTTTTTGCCATGCCGGCATCGTTCATTTTTCGCATTTTTGGCCAGGTCCGGCATCGATCATTTTTTGGATTTTTTTGCCATGCCGGCATCGTTAATTTTTCGCATTTTTGGCCAGGTCCGGCATCGAAATTTTTTTGGATTTTTTTGCCATGCCGGCATCGTTAATTTTTCGCATTTTTGGCCAGGTCCGGCATCGATCATTTTTTGGATTTTTTTGCCATGCCGGCATCGTTAATTTTTCGCATTTTTGGCCAGGTCCGGCATCGATCATTTTTTGGATTTTTTTGCCATGCTGGCATCGTTAATTTTTCGCATTTTTGGCCAGGTCCGGCATCGAAATTTTTTTGGATTTTTTTGCCATGCCGGCATCGTTAATTTTTCGCATTTTTGGCCAGGTCCGGCATCGAATTTTTTTTGGATTTTTTTTCCATGCCGGCATCGTTAATTTTTCGCATTTTTGGCCAGGTCCGGCATCGAAATTTTTTTGGATTTTTTTGCCATGCCGGCATCGTTAATTTTTCGCATTTTTGGCCAGGTCCGGCATCGATCATTTTTTGGATTTTTTTGCCATGCCGGCATCGTTAATTTTTCGCATTTTTGGCCAGGTCCGGCATCGATCATTTTTTGGATTTTTTTGCCATGCCCGCATCGTTAATTTTTCGCATTTTTGGCCAGGTCCGGCATCGATCATTTTTTGGATTTTTTTGCCATGCCGGCATCGATCATTTTTCGCATTTTTGGCCAGGTCCGGCATCGAAATTTTTTTGGATTTTTTTGCCATGCCGGCATCGTTCATTTTTCGCATTTTTGGCCAGGTCCGACATCGAAATTTTTTTGGATTTTTTTGCCATGCCGGCATCGTTAATTTTTCGCATTTTTGGCCAGGTCCGGCATCGATCATTTTTTGGATTTTTTTGCCATGCCGGCATCGTTAATTTTTCGCATTTTTGGCCAGGTCCGGCATCGATCATTTTTTGGATTTTTTTGCCATGCCGGCATCGTTAATTTTTCGCATTTTTGGCCAGGTCCGGCATCGATCATTTTTTGTATTTTTTTGCCATGCCGGCATCGTTAATTTTTCGCATTTTTGGCCAGGTCCGGCATCGAAATTTTTTTGGATTTTTTTGCCATGCCGGCATCGTTAATTTTTCACATTTTTGGCCAGGTCCGGCATCGAAATTTTTTTGGATTTTTTTGCCATGCCGGCATCGTTAATTTTTTGCATTTTTGGCCAGGTCCGGCATCGATCATTTTTTGGATTTTTTTGCCATGCCGGCATCGTTAATTTTTCGCATTTTTGGCCAGGTCCGGCATCGATCATTTTTTGGATTTTTTTGCCATGCCGGCATCGTTAATTTTTCGGATTTTTGGCCAGGTCCGGCATCGATCATTTTTTGGATTTTTTTGCCATGCCGGCATCGATCATTTTTCGCATTTTTGGCCAGGTCCGGCATCGAAATTTTTTTGGATTTTTTTGCCATGCCGGCATCGTTAATTTTTCGCATTTTTGGCCAGGTCCGGCATCGATCATTTTTTGGATTTTTTTGCCATGCCGGCATCGTTAATTTTTCGCATTTTTGGCCAGGTCCGGCATCGATCATTTTTTGGATTTTTTTGCCATGCCGGCATCGATCATTTTTCGCATTTTTGGCCAGGTCCGGCATCGAAATTTTTTTGGATTTTTTTGCCATGTCGGCATCGTTAATTTTTCGCATTTTTGGCCAGGTCCGGCATCGAAAATTTTTTGGATTTTTTGGCCATGTCGGCATCGTTAATTTTACGCATTTTTGGCCAGGTCCGGCATCGATCATTTTTTGGATTTTTTGGCATACCGGCATCGTTAATTTTTCGCATTTTTGGCCAGGTCCGGCATCGAAATTTTTTTGGATTTTTTTGCCATGCCGGCATCGTTAATTTTTCGCATTTTTGGCCAGGTCCGGCATCGATCATTTTTTGGATTTTTTTGCCATGCCGGCATCGTTAGTTTTTCGCATTTTTGGCCAGGTCCGGCATCGATCATTTTTTGGATTTTTTTGCCATGCCCGCATCGTTAATTTTTCGCATTTTTTGCCAGGTCCGGCATCGATCATTTTTTGGATTTTTTTGCCATGCCGGCATCGATCATTTTTCGCATTTTTGGCCAGGTCCGGCATCGATCATTTTTTGGATTTTTTTGCCATGCCGGCATCGTTAATTTTTCGCATTTTTGGCCAGGTCCGGCATCGAATTTTTTTTGGATTTTTTTGCCATGCCGGCATCGTTAATTTTTCGCATTTTTGGCCAGGTCCGGCATCGATCATTTTTTGGATTTTTTTGCCATGCTGGCATCGTTAATTTTTCGCATTTTTGGCCAGGTCCGGCATCGAAATTTTTTTGGAATTTTTTGCCATGCCGGCATCGTTAATTTTTCGCATTTTTGGCCAGGTCCGGCATCGAATTTTTTTTTGGATTTTTTTGCCATGCCGGCATCGTTAATTTTTCGCATTTTTGGCCAGGTCCGGCATCGAAATTTTTTTGGATTTTTTTGCCATGCCGGCATCGTTAATTTTTCGCATTTTTGGTCAGGTCCGGCATCGATCATTTTTTGCATTTTTTTGCCATGCCGGCATCGTTAATTTTTCGCATTTTTGGCCAGGTCCGGCATCGATCATTTTTTGGATTTTTTTGCCATGCCGGCATCGTTAATTTTTCGCATTTTTGGCCAGGTCCGGCATCGAAATTTTTTTGGATTTTTTTGCCATGCCGGCATCGTTAATTTTTCGCATTTTTGGCCAGGTCCGGCATCGATCATTTTTTGGATTTTTTTGCCATGCCGGCATCGTTAATTTTTCGCATTTTTGGCCAGGTCCGGCATCGATCAGTTTTTAGATTTTTTTGCCATGCCGGCATCGATCATTTTTCGCATTTTTAGCCAGGTCCGGCATCGAATTTTTTTTGGATTTTTTTGCCATGCCGGCATCGTTAATTTTTCGCATTTTTGGCCAGGTCCGGCATCGATCATTTTTTGGATTTTTTTGCCATGCCGGCATCGTTAATTTTTCGCATTTTTGGCCAGGTCCGGCATCGAAATTTTTTTGGATTTTTTTGCCATGCCGGCATCGTTAATTTTTCGCATTTTTGGCCAGGTCCGGCATCGAAATTTTTTTGGATTTTTTTGCCATCCGGCATCGTTAATTTTTCGCATTTTTGGCCAGGTCAGGCATCGATCATTTTTTGGATTTTTTTGCCATGCCGGCATCGTTAATTTTTCGCATTTTTGGCCAGGTCCGGCATCGATCATTTTTTGGATTTTTTTGCCATGCCGGCATCGTTAATTTTTCGGATTTTTGGCCAGGTCCGGCATCGATCATTTTTTGGATTTTTTTGCCATGCCGGCATCGATCATTTTTCGCATTTTTGGCCAGGTCCGGCATCGAAATTTTTTTGGATTTTTTTGCCATGCCGGCATCGTTAATTTTTCGCATTTTTGGCCAGGTCCGGCATCGATCATTTTTTGGATTTTTTTGCCATGCCGGCATCGTTAATTTTTCGCATTTTTGGCCAGGTCCGGCATCGATCATTTTTTGGATTTTTTTGCCATGCCGGCATCGATCATTTTTCGCATTTTTGGCCAGGTCCGGCATCGAAATTTTTTTGGATTTTTTTGCCATGCCGGCATCGTTAATTTTTCGCATTTTTTGCCAGGTCCGGCATCGATCATTTTTTGGATTTTTTTGCCATGCCGGCATCGTTAATTTTTCGCATTTTTGGCCAGGTCCGGCATCGATCATTTTTTGGATTTTTTTGCCATGCCGGCATCGATCATTTTTCGCATTTTTGGCCAGGTCCGGCATCGAAATTTTTTTGGATTTTTTTGCCATGTCGGCATCGTTAATTTTTCGCATTTTTGGCCAGGTCCGGCATCGAATTTTTTTTGGATTTTTTTGCCATGCCGGCATCGTTAATTTTTCGCATTTTTGGCCAGGTCCGGCATCGAAATTTTTTTGGATTTTTTTGCCATGCCGACATCGTTCATTTTTCGCATTTTTGGCCAGGTCCGGCATCGAAATTTTTTTGGATTTTTTTGCCATGCCGGCATCGTTAATTTTTCGCATTTTTGGCCAGGTCCGGCATCGAATTTTTTTTGGATTTTTTTGCCATGCCGGCATTGTTAAATTTTCGCAGTTTTGGCCAGGTCCGGCATCGAATTTTTTTTGGATTTTTTTGCCATGCCGGCATCGTTAATTTTTCGCATTTTTGGCCAGATCCGGCATCGATCATTTTTTGGATTTTTTTGCCATGCCGGCATCGTTAATTTTTCGCATTTTTGGCCAGGTCCGGCATCGAAATTTTTTTGGATTTTTTTGCCATGCCGGCATCGTTAATTTTTCGCATTTTTGGCCAGGTCCGGCATCGAAATTTTTTTGGATTTTTTTGCCATGCCGGCATCGTTAATTTTTCGCATTTTTGGCCAGGTCCGGCATCGATCATTTTTTGGATTTTTTTGCCATGCCGGCATCGTTAATTTTTCGCATTTTTGGCCAGGTCCGGCATCGATCATTTTTTGGATTTTTTTGCCATGCCGGCATCGTTAATTTTTCGCATTTTTGGCCAGGTCCGGCATCGATCATTTTTTGGATTTTTTTGCCATGCCGGCATCGTTAATTTTTCGCATTTTTGGCCAGGTCCGGCATCGATCATTTTTTGGATTTTTTTGCCATGCCGGCATCGTTAATTTTTCGCATTTTTGGCCAGGTCCGGCATCGATCATTTTTTGGATTTTTTTGCCATGCCGGCATCGTTAATTTTTCGCATTTTTGGCCAGGTCCGGCATCGAAATTTTTTTGGATTTTTTAGCCATGCAAGCATCGATCATTTTTCGCATTTTTGGCCAGGTCCGGCATCGAAATTTTTTTGGATTTTTTTGCCATGCCGGCATCGTTAATTTTTCGCATTTTTGGCCAGGTCCGGCATCGAAATTTTCTTGGATTTTTTTGCCATGCCGGCATCACTTCATTTTTCGCATTTTTGGCCAGGTCCGGCATCGTTCATTTTTCGCATTTTTGGCCAGGTCCGGCATCGATCATTTTTTGGATTTTTTTTGCCATGCCGGCATCGTTAATTTTTCGCATTTTTGGCCAGGTCCGGCATCGAAATTTTTTTGGATTTTTTTGCCATGCCGGCATCGTTAATTTTGCGCATTTTTGGCCAGGTCCGGCATCGATCATTTTTCGCATTTTTGGCCAGGTCCGGCATCGATCATTTTTTGGATTTTTTTGCCATGCCGGCATCGTTAATTTTTTGGATTTTTTTGCCATGCAGGCATCGTTAATTTTTCGCATTTTTGGCCAGGTCCGGCATCGTTAATTTTTCGCATTTTTGGCCAGGTCCGGCATCGAAATTTTTTTGGATTTTTTTGCCATGCCGGCATCGTTAATTTTTTGCATTTTTGGCCAGGTCCGGCATCGAAATTTTTTTGGATTTTTTTGCCATGCCGGCATCGTTAATTTTGCGCATTTTTGGCCAGGTCCGGCATCGATCATTTTTTGGATTTTTTTGCCATGCCGGCATCGTTAATTTTTCGCATTTTTGGCCAGGTCCGGCATCGAAATTTTTTTGGATTTTTTTGCCATGCCGGCATCGTTAATTTTTCGCATTTTTGGCAAGGTCCGGCATCGATCATTTTTTGGATTTTTTTGCCATGCCGGCATCGTTAATTTTTCGCATTTTTGGCCAGGTCCGGCATCGAAATTTTTTTGGATTTTTTTGCCATGCCGGCATCGATCATTTTTCGCATTTTTGGCCAGGTCCGGCATCGAAATTTTTTTGGATTTTTTTGCCATGCCGGCATCGTTAATTTTTCGCATTTTTGGCCAGGTCCGGCATCGAAATTTTTTTGGATTTTTTTGCCATGCCGGCATCGTTCATTTTTCGCATTTTTGGCCAGGTCCGGCATCGTTCATTTTTCGCATTTTTGGCCAGGTCCGGCATCGATCATTTTTTGGATTTTTTTTGCCATGCCGGCATCGTTAATTTTTCGCATTTTTGGCCAGGTCCGGCATCGAAATTTTTTTGGATTTTTTTGCCATGCCGGCATCGTTAATTTTGCGCATTTTTGGCCAGGTCCGGCATCGATCATTTTTTGGATTTTTTTGCCATGCCGGCATCGTTAATTTTTCGCATTTTTGGCCAGGTCCGGCATCGATCATTTTTTGGATTTTTTTGCCATGCCGGCATCGTTAATTTTTCGCATTTTTGGCCAGGTCCGGCATCGATCATTTTTTGGATTTTTTTGCCATGCCGGCATCGTTAATTTTTCGCATTTTTGGCCACGTCCGGCATCGTTAATTTTTCGCATTTTTGGCCAGGTCCGGCATCGAAATTTTTTTGGATTTTTTTGCCATGCCGGCATCGTTAATTTTTCGCATTTTTGGCCAGGTCCGGCATCGATCATTTTTTGGATTTTTTTGCCATGCCGGCATCGTTAATTTTTCGCATTTTTGGCCAGGTCCGGCATCGATCATTTTTTGGATTTTTTTGCCATGCCGGCATCGTTAATTTTTCGCATTTTTGGCCACGTCCGGCATCGTTAATTTTTCGCATTTTTGGCCAGGTTAATTTTTCGCATTTTGGCCAGTCCATTTTTGGCCAGATTTTTCGCATTTTTGGCCAGATCGTTAATTTTTCGCATTTTTGGCCACGTCCGGCATCGTTAATTTTTCGCATTTTTGGCCAGGTCCGGCATCGAAATTTTTTTGGATTTTTTTGCCATGCCGGCATCGTTAATTTTTTGCATTTTTGGCCAGGTCCGGCATCGAAATTTTTTTGGATTTTTTTGCCATGCCGGCATCGTTAATTTTTTGCATTTTTGGCCAGGTCCGGCATCGATCATTTTTTGGATTTTTTTGCCATGCCGGCATCGTTAATTTTTCGCATTTTTGGCCAGGTCCGGCATCGATCATTTTTTGTATTTTTTTGCCATGCCGGCATCGTTAATTTTTCGCATTTTTGGCCAGGTCCGGCATCGATCATTTTTTGGATTTTTTTGCCATGCCGGCATCGTTAATTTTTCGCATTTTTGGCCAGGTCCGGCATCGAAATTTTTTTGGATTTTTTTGCCATGCCGGCATCGTTAATTTTTCGCATTTTTGGCCAGGTCCGGCATCGATCATTTTTTGGATTTTTTTGCCATGCCGGCATCGTTAATTTTTCGCATTTTTGGCCAGGTCCGGCATCGAAATTTTTTTGGATTTTTTTGCCATGCCGGCATCGTTAATTTTTCCAATTTTTGGCCAGGTCCGGCATCGATCATTTTTTGGATTTTTTTGCCATGCCGGCATCGTTAATTTTTCGCATTTTTGGCCAGGTCCGGCATCGATCATTTTTTGGATTTTTTAGCCATGCCGGCATCGATCATTTTTCGCATTTTTGGCCAGGTCCGGCATCGAAATTTTTTTGGATTTTTTTGCCATGCCGGCATCGTTAATTTTTCGCATTTTTGGCCAGGTCCGGCATCGATCATTTTTTGGATTTTTTTGCCATGCCGGCATCGTTAATTTTTCGCATTTTTGGCCAGGTCCGGCATCGATCATTTTTTGGATTTTTTTGCCATGCCGGCATCGATCATTTTTCGCATTTTGGGCCAGTTCCGGCATCGAAATTTTTTTGGATTTTTTTGCCATGCCGGCATCGTTAATTTTTCGCCTTTTGGCCAGGTCCGGCATCGAAATTTTTTTGGATTTTTTTGCCATGCCGGCATCGTTAATTTTTCGCATTTTTGGCCAGGTCCGGCATCGAAATTTTTTTGGATTTTTTGCCATGCCGGCATCGTTCATTTTTCGCATTTTTGGCCAGGTCCGGCATCGATCATTTTTTGGATTTTTTTGCCATGCCGGCATCGTTAATTTTTCGCATTTTTGGCCAGGTCCGGCATCGAATTTTTTTGGATTTTTTTGCCATGCCGGCATCGTTAATTTTTCGCATTTTTGGCCAGGTCCGGCATCGATCATTTTTTGGATTTTTTTGCCATGCCGGCATCGTTAATTTTTCGCATTTTTGGCCAGGTCCGGCATCGATCATTTTTTGGATTTTTTTGCCATGCCGGCATCGTTAATTTTTCGCATTTTTGGCCAGGTCCGGCATCGATCATTTTTTGGATTTTTTTGCCATGCCGGCATCGTTAATTTTTCGCATTTTTGGCCAGGTCCGGCATCGATCATTTTTTGGATTTTTTGCCATGCCGGCATCGTTAATTTTTCGCATTTTTGGCCAGGTCCGGCATCGATCATTTTTTGGATTTTTTTGCCATGCCGGCATCGTTAATTTTTCGCATTTTTGGCCAGGTCCGGCATCGAAATTTTTTTGGATTTTTTTGCCATGCCGGCATCGATCATTTTTCGCATTTTTGGCCAGGTCCGGCATCGAAATTTTTTTGGATTTTTTTGCCATGCCGGCATCGTTAATTTTTCGCATTTTTGGCCAGGTCCGGCATCGAAATTTTTTTGGATTTTTTTGCCATGCCGGCATCACTTCATTTTTCGCATTTTTGGCCAGGTCCGGCATCGTTCATTTTTCGCATTTTTGGCCAGGTCCGACATCGATCATTTTTTGGATTTTTTTTGCCATGCCGGCATCGTTAATTTTTCGCATTTTTGGCCAGGTCCGGCATCGAAATTTTTTTGGATTTTTTTGCCATGCCGGCATCGTTAATTTTGCGCATTTTTGGCCAGGTCCGGCATCGATCATTTTTCGCATTTTTGGCCAGGTCCGGCATCGATCATTTTTTGGATTTTTTTGCCATGCCGGCATCTTTAATTTTTTGTATTTTTTTGCCATGCCGGCATCGTTAATTTTTCGCATTTTTGGCCAGGTCCGGCATCGTTAATTTTTCGCATTTTTGGCCAGGTCCGGCATCGAAATTTTTTTGGATTTTTTTGCCATGCCGGCATCGTTAATTTTTTGCATTTTTGGCCAGATCCGGCATCGAAATTTTTTTGGATTTTTTTGCCATGCCGGCATCGTTAATTTTTCGCATTTTTGGCCAGGTCCGGCATCGATCATTTTTTGGATTTTTTTGCCATGCCGGCATCGTTAATTTTTCGCATTTTTGGCCAGGTCCGGCATCGAAATTTTTTTGGATTTTTTTGCCATGCCGGCATCGTTAATTTTTCGCATTTTTGGCCAGGTCCGGCATCGATCATTTTTTGGATTTTTTTGCCATGCCGGCATCGTTAATTTTTCGCATTTTTGGCCAGGTCCGGCATCGAAATTTTTTTGGATTTTTTTGCCATGCCGGCATCGATCATTTTTCGCATTTTTGGCCAGGTCCGGCATCGAAATTTTTTTGGATTTTTTTGCCATGCCGGCATCGTTAATTTTTCGCATTTTTGGCCAGGTCCGGCATCGAAATTTTTTTGGATTTTTTTGCCATGCCGGCATTGTTAATTTTTCGCATTTTTGGCCAGGTCCGGCATCGAAATTTTTTTGGATTTTTTTGCCATGCCGGCATCGTTAATTTTTCGCATTTTTGGCCAGGTCCGGCATCGAAATTTTTTTGGATTTTTTTGCCATGCCGGCATCGTTAATTTTTCGCATTTTTGGCCAGGTCCGGCATCGAAATTTTTTTGGATTTTTTTGCCATGCCGGCATTGTTAATTTTTCGCATTTTTGGCCAGGTCCGGCATCGAAATTTTTTTGGATTTTTTTGCCATGCCGGCATCGTTCATTTTTCGCATTTTTGGCCAGGTCCGGCATCGTTCATTTTTCGCATTTTTGGCCAGGTCCGGCATCGATCATTTTTTGGATTTTTTTTGCCATGCCGGCATCGTTAATTTTTCGCATTTTTGGCCAGGTCCGGCATCGAAATTTTTTTGGATTTTTTTGCCATGCCGGCATCGTTAATTTTGCGCATTTTTGGCCAGGTCCGGCATCGATCATTTTTCGCATTTTTGGCCAGGTCCGGCATCGATCATTTTTTGGATTTTTTTGCCATGCCGGCATCGTTAATTTTTCGCATTTTTGGCCAGGTCCGGCATCGATCATTTTTTGGATTTTTTTGCCATGCCGGCATCGTTAATTTTTCGCATTTTTGGCCAGGTCCGGCATCGAAATTTTTTTGGATTTTTTTGCCATGCCGGCATCGTTAATTTTTCGCATTTTTGGCCAGGTCCGGCATCGATCATTTTTTGGATTTTTTTGCCATGCCGGCATCGTTAATTTTTCGCATTTTTGGCCAGGTCCGGCATCGAAATTTTTTTGGATTTTTTTGCCATGCCGGCATCGATCATTTTTCGCATTTTTGGCCAGGTCCGGCATCGAAATTTTTTTGGATTTTTTTGCCATGCCGGCATCGTTAATTTTTCGCATTTTTGGCCAGGTCCGGCATCGAAATTTTTTTGGATTTTTTTGCCATGCCGGCATTGTTAATTTTTCGCATTTTTGGCCAGGTCCGGCATCGAAATTTTTTTGGATTTTTTTGCCATGCCGGCATCGTTAATTTTTCGCATTTTTGGCCAGGTCCGGCATCGAAATTTTTTTGGATTTTTTTGCCATCGTTAATTTTTCGCATTTTTGGCCAGGTCCGGCATCGAAATTTTTTTGGATTTTTTTGCCATGCCGGCATTGTTAATTTTTCGCATTTTTGGCCAGGTCCGGCATCGAAATTTTTTTGGATTTTTTTGCCATGCCGGCATCGTTCATTTTTCGCATTTTTGGCCAGGTCCGGCATCGTTCATTTTTCGCATTTTTGGCCAGGTCCGGCATCGATCATTTTTTGGATTTTTTTTGCCATGCCGGCATCGTTAATTTTTCGCATTTTTGGCCAGGTCCGGCATCGAAATTTTTTTGGATTTTTTTGCCATGCCGGCATCGTTAATTTTGCGCATTTTTGGCCAGGTCCGGCATCGATCATTTTTCGCATTTTTGGCCAGGTCCGGCATCGATCATTTTTTGGATTTTTTTGCCATGCCGGCATCGTTAATTTTTCGCATTTTTGGCCAGGTCCGGCATCGATCATTTTTTGGATTTTTTTGCCATGCCGGCATCGTTAATTTTTCGCATTTTTGGCCAGGTCCGGCATCGATCATTTTTTGGATTTTTTTGCCATGCCGGCATCGTTAATTTTTCGCATTTTTGGCCACGTCCGGCATCGTTAATTTTTCGCATTTTTGGCCAGGTCCGGCATCGATCATTTTTTGGATTTTTTTGCCATGCCGGCATCGTTAATTTTTCGCATTTTTGGCCAGGTCCGGCATCGATCATTTTTTGTATTTTTTTGCCATGCCGGCATCGTTAATTTTTCGCATTTTTGGCCAGGTCCGGCATCGATCATTTTTTGGATTTTTTTGCCATGCCGGCATCGTTAATTTTTCGCATTTTTGGCCAGGTCCGGCATCGAAATTTTTTTGGATTTTTTTGCCATGCCGGCATCGTTAATTTTTCGCATTTTTGGCCAGGTCCGGCATCGATCATTTTTTGGATTTTTTTGCCATGCCGGCATCGTTAATTTTTCGCATTTTTGGCCAGGTCCGGCATCGAAATTTTTTTGGATTTTTTTGCCATGCCGGCATCGTTAATTTTTCCAATTTTTGGCCAGGTCCGGCATCGATCATTTTTTTGGATTTTTTTGCCATGCCGGCATCGTTAATTTTTCGCATTTTTGGCCAGGTCCGGCATCGATCATTTTTTGGATTTTTTAGCGATGCCGGCATCGATCATTTTTCGCATTTTTGGCCAGGTCCGGCATCGAAATTTTTTTGAATTTTTTTGCCATGCCGGCATCGTTAATTTTTCGCATTTTTGGCCTGGTCCGGCATCGATCATTTTTTGGATTTTTTTGCCATGCCGGCATCGTTAATTTTTCGCATTTTTGGCCAGGTCCGGCATCGATCATTTTTTGGATTTTTTTGCCATGCCGGCATCGTTAATTTTTCGCATTTTTGGCCAGGTCCGGCATCGATCATTTTTTGGATTTTTTTGCCATGCCTGCATCGTTAATTTTTCGCATTTTTGGCCAGGTCCGGCATCGATCATTTTTTGGATTTTTTTGCCATGCCGGCATCGTTAATTTTTCGCATTTTTGGCCAGGTCCGGCATCGATCATTTTTTGGATTTTTTTGCCATGCCGGCATCGTTAATTTTTCGCATTTTTGGCCAGGTCCGGCATCGATCATTTTTTGGATTTTTTTGCCATGCCGGCATCGATCATTTTTCGCATTTTTGGCCAGGTCCGGCATCGAAATTTTTTTGGATTTTTTTGCCATGCCGGCATCGTTAATTTTTCGCATTTTTGACCAGGTCCGGCATCGAAATTTTTTTGGATTTTTTTGCCATGCCGGCATCGTTAATTTTTCGCATTTTTGGCCAGGTCCGGCATCGAAATTTTTTTGGATTTTTTTGCCATGCCGGCATCGTTCATTTTTCGCATTTTTGGCCAGGTCCGGCATCCATCATTTTTTGGATTTTTTTGCCATGCCGGCATCGTTAATTTTTCGCATTTTTGGCCAGGTCCGGCATCGAATTTTTTTGGATTTTTTTGCCATGCCGGCATCGTTAATTTTTTGCATTTTTGTCCAGGTCCGGCATCGATCATTTTTTGGATTTTTTTGCCATGCCGGCATCGTTAATTTTTCGCATTTTTGGCCATACTTTTATCAGTAATAGAAAAATACTGTATTTGGTGGCTAAAATCCACTGGGTATATACTACGAGTGTCTTATAGACTGTTTTAAATTAAAGGTAATGAAAATACCTATATTTGTCATAGTATACGTATAGATAGTATTGAGTATTGTCGTACTCAACTAATACTTACTTTTATCAGTAATAGAAAAATACTGTATTTGGTGGCTAAAAGCCACTGGGTATGTACTACGAGTGTCTTATAGACTCGTATACTGTTTTAAATTAAAGGTAATTAAAATACCTATATTTTGACATAGTATACGTATAGATAGTATTGAGTATTGTCATACTCAACTTATACTTACTTTTATGAGTAATAGAAAAATACTGTATTTGGTGGCTAAAAGCCACTGGGTATGTACTACGAGTGTCTTATAGACTCGTATAGTGCTTTAAATTAAAGGTAATTACAATACCTATATTTTGACATAGTATACGTATAGATAGTATTGAGTATTGTCGTACTCAACTAATACTTACTTTTATCAGTAATAGAAAAATACTGTATTTGGTGACTAAAAGCCACTGGGTATGTACTACGAGTGTCTTATAGACTCGTATACTGTTTTAAATTAAAGGTAATTAAAATACCTATATTTTGACATAGTATACGTATAGATAGTATTGAGTATTGTCGTACTCAAATCATACTTACTTTTATCAGTAATAGAAAAATACTGTATTTGGTGGCTAAAAGCCACTGGGTATGTACTACGAGTGTCTTATTGACTCGTATACTGTTTTAAATTAAAGGTAATTAAAATACCTATATTTGACATAGTATACGTATAGATAGTATTGAGTATTGGCGTACTCAACTCATACTTACTTTTATGAGTAATAAAAAAATACTGTATTTGGTGGCTAAAAGCCACTGGGTATGTACTACGAGTGTCTTATATACTCGTATACTGCTTTAAATTAAAGGTAATCAAAATACCTATATTTTGACATAGTATACGTATAGATAGTATTGAGTATTGTCATACTCAACTCATACTTACTTTTATGAGTAATAGAAAAATACTGTATTTGGTGGCTAAAAGCCACTGGGTATGTACTACGAGTGTCTTATAGACTCGTATACTGTTTTAAATTAAAGGTAATTAAAATACCTATATTTTGACATAGTATACGTATAGATAGTATTGAGTATTGTCATACTCAACTTATACTTACTTTTATGAGTAATAGAAAAATACAGTATTTGGTGGCTAAAAGCCACTGGGTATGTACTACGAGTGTCTTATAGACTCGTATACTGTTTTAAATTAAAGGTAATTAAAATACCTATATTTTGACATAGTATACGTATAGATAGTATTGAGTATTGTCGTACTCAAATCATACTTACTTTTATCAGTAATAGAAAAATACTGTGTTTGGTGGCTAAAAGCCACTGGGTATGTACTACGAGTGTCTTATTGACTCGTATACTGTTTTAAATTAAAGGTAATTAAAATACCTATATTTGACATAGTATACGTATAGATAGTATTGAGTATTGGCGTACTCAACTCATACTTACTTTTATGAGTAATAAAAAAATACTGTATTTGGTGGCTAAAAGCCACTGGGTATGTACTACGAGTGTCTTATATACTCGTATACTGCTTTAAATTAAAGGTAATTAAAATACCTATATTTTGACATAGTATACGTATAGATAGTATTGAGTATTGTCATACTCAACTCATACTTACTTTTATGAGTAATAGAAAAATACTGTATTTGGTGGCTAAAAGCCACTGGGTATGTACTACGAGTGTCTTATAGACTCGTATACTGTTTTAAATTAAAGGTAATTAAAATACCTATATTTTGACATAGTATACGTATAGATAGTATTGAGTATTGTCGTACTCAACTAATACTTACTTTTATCAGTAATAGAAAAATACTGTATTAAGTGACTAAAAGCCACTGGGTATGTACTACGAGTGTCTTATAGACTCGTATACTGTTTTAAATTAAAGGTAATCAAAATACCTATATTTTGACATAGTATACGTATAGATAGTATTGAGTATTGTCGTACTCAAAGCATACTTACTTTTATCAGTAATAGAAAAATACTGTATTTGGTGGCTAAAAGCCACTGGGTATGTATTACGAGTGTCTTATAGACTCGTATACTGTTTTAAATTAAAGGTAATTAAAATACCTATATTTTGACATAGTATACGTATAGATAGTATTGAGTATTGTCATATTCAACTTATACTTACTTTTATGAGTAATAGAAAAATACTGTATTTGGTGGCTAAAAGCCACTGGGTATGTACTACGAGTGTCTTATATACTCGTATACTGCTTTAAATTAAAGGTAATTAAAATACCTATATTTTGACATAGTATACGTATAGATAGTATTGAGTATTGTCGTACTCAACTAATACTTACTTTTATCAGTAATAGAAAAATACTGTATTTGGTGGCTAAAATCCACTGGGTATGTACTACGAGTGTCTTATAGACTCGTATACTGTTTTAAATTAAAGGTAATTAAAATACCTATATTTTGACATAGTATACGTATAGATAGTATTGAGTATTGTCGTACTCAAATCATACTTACTTTTATCAGTAATAGAAAAATACTGTGTTTGGTGGCTAAAAGCCACTGGGTATGTACTACGAGTGTCTTATTGACTCGTATACTGTTTTAAATTAAAGGTAATTAAAATACCTATATTTGACATAGTATACGTATAGATAGTATTGAGTATTGGCGTACTCAACTCATACTTACTTTTATGAGTAATAAAAAAATACTGTATTTGGTGGCTAAAAGCCACTGGGTATGTACTACGAGTGTCTTATATACTCGTATACTGCTTTAAATTAAAGGTAATTAAAATACCTATATTTTGACATAGTATACGTATAGATAGTATTGAGTATTGTCATACTCAACTCATACTTACTTTTATGAGTAATAGAAAAATACTGTATTTGGTGGCTAAAAGCCACTGGGTATGTACTACGAGTGTCTTATAGACTCGTATACTGTTTTAAATTAAAGGTAATTAAAATACCTATATTTTGACATAGTATACGTATAGATAGTATTGAGTATTGTCGTACTCAACTAATACTTACTTTTATCAGTAATAGAAAAATACTGTATTAAGTGACTAAAAGCCACTGGGTATGTACTACGAGTGTCTTATAGACTCGTATACTGTTTTAAATTAAAGGTAATCAAAATACCTATATTTTGACATAGTATACGTATAGATAGTATTGAGTATTGTCGTACTCAAAGCATACTTACTTTTATCAGTAATAGAAAAATACTGTATTTGGTGGCTAAAAGCCACTGGGTATGTATTACGAGTGTCTTATAGACTCGTATACTGTTTTAAATTAAAGGTAATTAAAATACCTATATTTTGACATAGTATACGTATAAATAGTATTGAGTATTGTCATACTCAACTCATACTTACTTTTATGAGTAATAGAAAAATACTGTATTTGGTGGCTAAAAGCCACTGGGTATGTACTACGAGTGTCTTATATACTCGTATACTGCTTTAAATTAAAGGTAATTAAAATACCTATATTTTGACATAGTATACGTATAGATAGTATTGAGTATTGTCATACTCAACTAATACTTACTTTTATCAGTAATAGAAAAATACTGTATTTGGTGGCTAAAATCCACTGGGTATGTACTACGAGTGTCTTATAGACTCGTATACTGTTTTAAATTAAAGGTAATTAAAATACCTATATTTTGACATAGTATACGTATAGATAGTATTGAGTATTGTCATATTCAACTTATACTTACTTTTATGAGTAATAGAAAAATACTGTATTTGGTGGCTAAAAGCCACTGGGTATGTACTACGAGTGTCTTATAGACTCGTATACTGTTTTAAATTAAAGGTAATTAAAATACCTATATTTTGACATAGTATACGTATAGATAGTATTGAGTATTGTCGTACTCAAAGCATACTTACTTTTATCAGTAATAGAAAAATACTGTATTTGGTGGCTAAAAGCCACTGGGTATGTACTACGAGTGTCTTATAGACTCGTATACTGTTTTAAATTAAAGGTAATTAAAATACCTATATTTTGACATAGTATACGTATAGATAGTATTGAGTATTGTCATACTCAACTCATACTTACTTTTATGAGTAATAGAAAAATACTGTATTTGGTGGCTAAAAGCCACTGGGTATGTACTACGAGTGTCTTATATACTCGTATACTGTTTTAAATTAAAGGTAATTAAAATACCTATATTTTGACATAGTATACGTATAGATAGTATTGCGTATTGTCGTACTCAAAGCATACTTACTTTTATCAGTAATAGAAAAATACTGTATTTGGTGGCTAAAAGCCACTGGGTATGTACTACGAGTGTCTTATAGACTCGTATACTCTTTTAAATTAAAGGTAATTAAAATACCTATATTTTGACATAGTATACGTATAGATAGTATTGAGTATTGTCGTACTCAAATCATACTTACTTTTATCAGTAATAAAAAAATACTGTATTTGGTGGCTAAAAGCCACTGGGTATGTATTACGAGTGTCTTATAGACTCGTATACTGTTTTAAATTAAAGGTAATTAAAATACCTATATTTTGACATAGTATACATATAAATAGTATTGAGTATTGTCATACTCAACTCATACTTACTTTTATGAGTAATAGAAAAATACTGTATTTGGTGGCTAAAAGCCACTGGGTATGTACTACGAGTGTCTTATATACTCGTATACTGCTTTAAATTAAAGGTAATTAAAATACCTATATTTTGACATAGTATACGTATAGATAGTATTGAGTATTGTCGTACTCAACTAATACTTACTTTTATCAGTAATAGAAAAATACTGTATTTGGTGGCTAAAATCCACTGGGTATGTACTACGAGTGTCTTATAGACTCGTATACTGTTTTAAATTAAAGGTAATGAAAATACCTATATTTGACATAGTATACGTATAGATAGTATTGAGTATTGTCATACTCAACTCATACTTAGTTTTATCAGTAATAGAAAAATACTGTATTTGGTGACTAAAAGCCACTGGGTATGAAATACGAGTGTCTTATAGACTTGTATACTGTTTTAAATTAAAGGTAATGAAAATACCTATATTTGACATAGTATACGTATAGATAGTATTGAGTATTGTCATATTCAACTCATACTTACTTTTATCAGTAATAGAAAAATACTGTATTTGGTGGCTAAAAGCCACTAGGTATGTACTACGAGTGTCTTATAGACTCGTATACTGTTTTAAATTAAAGGTAATTAAAATACCTATATTTTGACATAGTATACGTATAGATAGTATTGAGAATTGTCGTACTCAACTCATACTTACTTTTATCAGTAATAGAAAAATACTGTATTTGGTGGCTAAAAGCCGCTGGGTATGTACTACGAGTGTCTTATAGACTCGTATACTGTTTTAAATTAAAGGTAATTAAAATACCTATATTTTGACATAGTATACGTATAGATAGTATTGAGTATTGTCATACTCAACTCATACTTACTTTTATGAGTAATAGAAAAATACTGTATTTGGTGGCTAAAAGCCACTGGGTATGTACTACGAGTGTCTTATATAATCGTATACTGTTTTAAATTAAAGGTAATTAAAATACCTATATTTTGACATAGTATACGTATAGATAGTATTGAGTATTGTCGTACTCAAAGCATACTTACTTTTATCAGTAATAGAAAAATACTGTATTTGGTGGCTAAAAGCCACTGAGTATGTACTACGAGTGTCTTATAGACTCGTATACTCTTTTAAATTAAAGGTAATTAAAATACATATATTTTGACATAGTATACGTATAGATAGTATTGAGTATTGTCGTACTCAAATCATACTTACTTTTATCAGTAATAAAAAAATAATGTATTTGGTGGCTAAAAGCCACTGGGTATGTATTACGAGTGTCTTATAGACTCGTATACTGTTTTAAATTAAAGGTAATTAAAATACCTATATTTTGACATAGTATACGTATAAATAGTATTGAGTATTGTCATACTCAACTCATACTTAGTTTTAACAGTAATAGAAAAATACTGTATTTGGTGACTAAAAGCCACTGGGTATGTACTACGAGTGTCTTATAGACTTGTATACTGTTTTAAATTAAAGGTAATGAAAATACCTATATTTGACATAGTATACGTATAGATAGTATTGAGTATTGTCATATTCAACTCATACTTACTTTTATCAGTAATAGAAAAATACTGTATTTGGTGGCTAAAAGCCACTGGGTATGTACTACGAGTGTCTTATAGACTCGTATACTGTTTTAAATTAAAGGTAATTAAAATACCTATATTTTGACATAGTATACGTATAGATAGTATTGAGTATTGTCGTACTCAACTCATACTTACTTTTATCAGTAATAGAAAAATACTGTATTTGGTGGCTAAAAGCCACTGGGTATGTACTACGAGTGTCTTATAGACTCGTATACTGTTTTAAATTAAAGGTAATTAAAATACCTATATTTTGACATAGTATACGTATAGATAGTATTGAGTATTGTCATACTCAACTCATACTTACTTTTATGAGTAATAGAAAAATACTGTATTTGGTGGCTAAAAGCCACTGGGTATGTACTACGAGTGTCTTATATACTCGTATACTGTTTTAAATTAAAGGTAATTAAAATACCTATATTTTGACATAGTATACGTATAGATAGTATTGAGTATTGTCGTACTCAAAGCATACTTACTTTTATCAGTAATAGAAAAATACTGTATTTGGTGGCTAAAAGCCACTGAGTATGTACTACGAGTGTCTTATAGACTCGTATACTCTTTTAAATTAAAGGTAATTAAAATACCTATATTTTGACATAGTATACGTATAGATAGTATTGAGTATTGTCGTAGTCAAATCATACTTACTTTTATCAGTAATAAAAAAATACTGTATTTGGTGGCTAAAAGCCACTGGGTATGTATTACGAGTGTCTTATAGACTCGTATACTGTTTTAAATTAAAGGTAATTAAAATACCTATATTTTGACATAGTATACGTATAAATAGTATTGAGTATTGTCATACTCAACTCATACTTACTTTTATGAGTAATAGAAAAATACTGTATTTGGTGGCTAAAAGCCACTGGGTATGTACTACGAGTGTCTTATATACTCGTATACTGCTTTAAATTAAAGGTAATTAAAATACCTATATTTTGACATAGTATACGTATAGATAGTATTGAGTATTGTCGTACTCAACTAATACTTACTTTTATCAGTAATAGAAAAATACTGTATTTGGTGGCTAAAATCCACTGGGTATGTACTACGAGTGTCTTATAGACTCGTATACTGTTTTAAATTAAAGGTAATTAAAATACCTATATTTTGACATAGTATACGTATAGATAGTATTGAGTATTGTCGTACTCAACTAATACTTACTTTTATCAGTAATAGAAAAATACTGTATTTGGTGGCTAAAATCCACTGGGTATGTACTACGAGTGTCTTATAGACTCGTATACTATTTTAAATTAAAGGTAATTAAAATACCTATATTTTGACATAGTATACGTATAGATAGTATTGAGTATTGGCATACTCAACTTATACTTACTTTTATGAGTAATAGAAAAATACTGTATTTGGTGGCTAAAAGCCACTGGGTATGTACTACGAGTGTCTTATAGACTCGTATACTGTTTTAAATTAAAGGTAATTAAAATACCTATATTTTGACATAGTATACGTATAGATAGTATTGAGTATTGTCGTACTCAAATCATACTTACTTTTATCAGTAATAGAAAAATACTGTGTTTGGTGGCTAAAAGCCACTGGGTATGTACTACGAGTGTCTTATTGACTCGTATACTGTTTTAAATTAAAGGTAATTAAAATACCTATATTTGACATAGTATACGTATAGATAGTATTGAGTATTGGCGTACTCAACTCATACTTACTTTTATGAGTAATAAAAAAATACTGTATTTGGTGGCTAAAAGCCACTGGGTATGTACTACGAGTGTCTTATATACTCGTATACTGCTTTAAATTAAAGGTAATTAAAATACCTATATTTTGACATAGTATACGTATAGATAGTATTGAGTATTGTCATACTCAACTCATACTTACTTTTATGAGTAATAGAAAAATACTGTATTTGGTGGCTAAAAGCCACTGGGTATGTACTACGAGTGTCTTATAGACTCGTATACTGTTTTAAATTAAAGGTAATTAAAATACCTATATTTTGACATAGTATACGTATAGATAGTATTGAGTATTGTCGTACTCAACTAATACTTACTTTTATCAGTAATAGAAAAATACTGTATTAAGTGACTAAAAGCCACTGGGTATGTACTACGAGTGTCTTATAGACTCGTATACTGTTTTAAATTAAAGGTAATCAAAATACCTATATTTTGACATAGTATACGTATAGATAGTATTGAGTATTGTCGTACTCAAAGCATACTTACTTTTATCAGTAATAGAAAAATACTGTATTTGGTGGCTAAAAGCCACTGGGTATGTATTACGAGTGTCTTATAGACTCGTATACTGTTTTAAATTAAAGGTAATTAAAATACCTATATTTTGACATAGTATACGTATAAATAGTATTGAGTATTGTCATACTCAACTCATACTTACTTTTATGAGTAATAGAAAAATACTGTATTTGGTGGCTAAAAGCCACTGGGTATGTACTACGAGTGTCTTATATACTCGTATACTGCTTTAAATTAAAGGTAATTAAAATACCTATATTTTGACATAGTATACGTATAGATAGTATTGAGTATTGTCGTACTCAACTAATACTTACTTTTATCAGTAATAGAAAAATACTGTATTTGGTGGCTAAAATCCACTGGGTATGTACTACGAGTGTCTTATAGACTCGTATACTGTTTTAAATTAAAGGTAATTAAAATACCTATATTTTGACATAGTATACGTATAGATAGTATTGAGTATTGTCATATTCAACTTATACTTACTTTTATGAGTAATAGAAAAATACTGTATTTGGTGGCTAAAAGCCACTGGGTATGTACTACGAGTGTCTTATAGACTCGTATACTGTTTTAAATTAAAGGTAATTAAAATACCTATATTTTGACATAGTATACGTATAGATAGTATTGAGTATTGTCGTACTCAAAGCATACTTACTTTTATCAGTAATAGAAAAATACTGTATTTGGTGGCTAAAAGCCACTGGGTATGTACTACGAGTGTCTTATAGACTCGTATACTGTTTTAAATTAAAGGTAATTAAAATACCTATATTTTGACATAGTATACGTATAGATAGTATTGAGTATTGTCATACTCAACTCATACTTACTTTTATGAGTAATAGAAAAATACTGTATTTGGTGGCTAAAAGCCACTGGGTATGTACTACGAGTGTCTTATATACTCGTATACTGTTTTAAATTAAAGGTAATTAAAATACCTATATTTTGACATAGTATACGTATAGATAGTATTGAGTATTGTCGTACTCAAAGCATACTTACTTTTATCAGTAATAGAAAAATACTGTATTTGGTGGCTAAAAGCCACTGGGTATGTACTACGAGTGTCTTATAGACTCGTATACTCTTTTAAATTAAAGGTAATTAAAATACCTATATTTTGACATAGTATACGTATAGATAGTATTGAGTATTGTCGTACTCAAATCATACTTACTTTTATCAGTAATAAAAAAATACTGTATTTGGTGGCTAAAAGCCACTGGGTATGTATTACGAGTGTCTTATAGACTCGTATACTGTTTTAAATTAAAGGTAATTAAAATACCTATATTTTGACATAGTATACGTATAAATAGTATTGAGTATTGTCATACTCAACTCATACTTACTTTTATGAGTAATAGAAAAATACTGTATTTGGTGGCTAAAAGCCACTGGGTATGTACTACGAGTGTCTTATATACTCGTATACTGCTTTAAATTAAAGGTAATTAAAATACCTATATTTTGACATAGTATACGTATAGATAGTATTGAGTATTGTCGTACTCAACTAATACTTACTTTTATCAGTAATAGAAAAATACTGTATTTGGTGGCTAAAATCCACTGGGTATGTACTACGAGTGTCTTATAGACTCGTATACTGTTTTAAATTAAAGGTAATGAAAATACCTATATTTGACATAGTATACGTATAGATAGTATTGAGTATTGTCATACTCAACTCATACTTAGTTTTATCAGTAATAGAAAAATACTGTATTTGGTGACTAAAAGCCACTGGGTATGTACTACGAGTGTCTTATAGACTTGTATACTGTTTTAAATTAAAGGTAATGAAAATACCTATATTTGACATAGTATACGTATAGATAGTATTGAGTATTGTCATATTCAACTCATACTTACTTTTATCAGTAATAGAAAAATACTGTATTTGGTGGCTAAAAGCCACTGGGTATGTACTACGAGTGTCTTATAGACTCGTATACTGTTTTAAATTAAAGGTAATTAAAATACCTATATTTTGACATAGTATACGTATAGATAGTATTGAGTATTGTCGTACTCAACTCATACTTACTTTTATCAGTAATAGAAAAATACTGTATTTGGTGGCTAAAAGCCACTGGGTATGTATTACGAGTGTCTTATAGACTCGTATACTGTTTTAAATTAAAGGTAATTAAAATACCTATATTTTGACATAGTATACGTATAAATAGTATTGAGTATTGTCATACTCAACTCATACTTACTTTTATGAGTAATAGAAAAATACTGTATTTGGTGGCTAAAAGCCACTGGGTATGTACTACGAGTGTCTTATATACTCGTATACTGCTTTAAATTAAAGGTAATTAAAATACCTATATTTTGACATAGTATACGTATAGATAGTATTGAGTATTGTCGTACTCAACTAATACTTACTTTTATCAGTAATAGAAAAATACTGTATTTGGTGGCTAAAATCCACTGGGTATGTACTACGAGTGTCTTATAGACTCGTATACTGTTTTAAATTAAAGGTAATGAAAATACCTATATTTGACATAGTATACGTATAGATAGTATTGATGACTAAAAGCCACTGGGTATGTACTACGAGTGTCTTATAGACTTGTATACTGTTTTAAATTAAAGGTAATGAAAATACCTATATTTGACATAGTATACGTATAGATAGTATTGAGTATTGTCATATTCAACTCATACTTACTTTTATCAGTAATAGAAAAATACTGTATTTGGTGGCTAAAAGCCACTGGGTATGTACTACGAGTGTCTTATAGACTCGTATACTGTTTTAAATTAAAGGTAATTAAAATACCTATATTTTGACATAGTATACGTATAGATAGTATTGAGTATTGTCGTACTCAACTCATACTTACTTTTATCAGTAATAGAAAAATACTGTATTTGGTGGCTAAAAGCCACTGGGTATGTACTACGAGTGTCTTATAGACTCGTATACTGTTTTAAATTAAAGGTAATTAAAATACCTATATTTTGACATAGTATACGTATAGATAGTATTGAGTATTGTCATACTCAACTCATACTTACTTTTATGAGTAATAAAAAAATACTGTATTTGGTGGCTAAAAGCCACTGGGTATGTACTACGAGTGTCTTATATACTCGTATACTGCTTTAAATTAAAGGTAATTAAAATACCTATATTTTGACATAGTATACGTATAGATAGTATTGAGTATTGTCGTACTCAAAGCATACTTACTTTTATCAGTAATAGAAAAATACTGTATTTGGTGGCTAAAAGCCACTGAGTATGTACTACGAGTGTCTTATAGACTCGTATACTCTTTTAAATTAAAGGTAATTAAAATACCTATATTTTGACATAGTATACGTATAGATAGTATTGAGTATTGTCGTACTCAAATCATACTTACTTTTATCAGTAATAAAAAAATACTGTATTTGGTGGCTAAAAGCCACTGGGTATGTATTACGAGTGTCTTATAGACTCGTATACTGTTTTAAATTAAAGGTAATTAAAATACCTATATTTTGACATAGTATACGTATAAATAGTATTGTGTATTGTCATACTCAACTCATACTTACTTTTATGAGTAATAGAAAAATACTGTATTTGGTGGCTAAAAGCCACTGGGTATGTACTACGAGTGTCTTATATACTCGTATACTGCTTTAAATTAAAGGTAATTAAAATACCTATATTTTGACATAGTATACGTATAGATAGTATTGAGTATTGTCGTACTCAACTAATACTTACTTTTATCAGTAATAGAAAAATACTGTATTTGGTGGCTAAAATCCACTGGGTATGTACTACGAGTGTCTTATAGACTCGTATACTGTTTTTAATTAAAGGTAATTAAAATACCTATATTTTGACATAGTATACGTATAGATAGTATTGAGTATTGTCGTACTCAAATCATACTTACTTTTATCAGTAATAGAAAAATACTGTATTTGGTGGCTAAAAGCCACTGGGTATGTACTACGAGTGTCTTATAGACTCGTATACTGTTTTAAATTAAAGGTAATTAAAATACCTATATTTTGACATAGTATACGTATATATAGTATTGAGTATTGTCATACTCAACTTATACTTACTTTTATGAGTAATAGAAAAATACTGTATTTGGTGGCTAAAAGCCACTGGGTATGTACTACGAGTGTCTTATAGACTCGTATACTGTTTTAAATTAAAGGTAATTAAAATACCTATATTTTGACATAGTATACGTATAGATAGTATTGAGTATTGTCGTACTCAAAGCATACTTACTTTTATCAGTATAAGAAAAATACTGTATTTGGTGGCTAAAAGCCACTGGGTATGTACTACGAGTGTCTTATAGACTCGTATACTCTTTTAAATTAAAGGTAATTAAAATACCTATATTTTGACATAGTATACGTATAGATAGTATTGAGTATTGTCGTACTCAAATCATACTTACTTTTATCAGTAATAAAAAAATACTGTATTTGGTGGCTAAAAGCCACTGGGTATGTATTACGAGTGTCTTATAGACTCGTATACTATTTTAAATTAAAGGTAATTAAAATACCTATATTTTGACATAGTATACGTATAAATAGTATTGAGTATTGTCATACTCAACTCATACTTACTTTTATGAGTAATAGAAAAATACTGTATTTGGTGGCTAAAAGCCACTGGGTATGTACTACGAGTGTCTTATATACTCGTATACTGCTTTAAATTAAAGGTAATTAAAATACCTATATTTTGACATAGTATACGTATAGATAGTATTGAGTATTGTCATACTCAACTAATACTTACTTTTGTCAGTAATAGAAAAATACTGTATTTGGTGGCTAAAATCCACTGGGTATGTACTACGAGTGTCTTATAGACTCGTATACTGTTTTAAATTAAAGGTAATTAAAATACCTATATTTTGACATAGTATACGTATAGATAGTATTGAGTATTGTCGTACTCAAATCATACTTACTTTTATCAGTAATAGAAAAATACTGTATTTGGTGGCTAAAAGCCACTGGGTATGTACTACGAGTGTCTTATAGACTCGTATACTGTTTTAAATTAAAGGTAATTAAAATACCTATATTTTGACATAGTATACGTATAGATAGTATTGAGTATTGTCGTACTCAAATCATACTTACTTTTATCAGTAATAGAAAAATACTGTATTTGGTGGCTAAAAGCCACTGGGTATGTACTACGAGTGTCTTATAGACTCGTATACTGTTTTAAATTAAAGGTAATTAAAATACCTATATTTTGACATAGTATACGTATAGATAGTATTGAGTATTGTCGTACTCAACTCATACTTACTTTTATCAGTAATAGAAAAATACTGTATTTGGTGGCTAAAAGCCACTGGGTATGTACTACGAGTGTCTTATAGACTCGTATACTGTTTTAAATTAAAGGTAATTAAAATACCTATATTTTGACATAGTATACGTATAGATAGTATTGAGTATTGTCATACTCAACTCATACTTACTTTTATGAGTAATAAAAAAATACTGTATTTGGTGGCTAAAAGCCACTGGGTATGTACTACGAGTGTCTTATATACTCGTATACTGCTTTAAATTAAAGGTAATTAAAATACCTATATTTTGACATAGTATACGTATAGATAGTATTGAGTATTGTCGTACTCAAAGCATACTTACTTTTATCAGTAATAGAAAAATACTGTATTTGGTGGCTAAAAGCCACTGAGTATGTACTACGAGTGTCTTATAGACTCGTATACTCTTTTAAATTAAAGGTAATTAAAATACCTATATTTTGACATAGTATACGTATAGATAGTATTGAGTATTGTCGTACTCAAATCATACTTACTTTTATCAGTAATAAAAAAATACTGTATTTGGTGGCTAAAAGCCACTGGGTATGTATTACGAGTGTCTTATAGACTCGTATACTGTTTTAAATTAAAGGTAATTAAAATACCTATATTTTGACATAGTATACGTATAAATAGTATTGTGTATTGTCATACTCAACTCATACTTACTTTTATGAGTAATAGAAAAATACTGTATTTGGTGGCTAAAAGCCACTGGGTATGTACTACGAGTGTCTTATATACTCGTATACTGCTTTAAATTAAAGGTAATTAAAATACCTATATTTTGACATAGTATACGTATAGATAGTATTGAGTATTGTCGTACTCAACTAATACTTACTTTTATCAGTAATAGAAAAATACTGTATTTGGTGGCTAAAATCCACTGGGTATGTACTACGAGTGTCTTATAGACTCGTATACTGTTTTTAATTAAAGGTAATTAAAATACCTATATTTTGACATAGTATACGTATAGATAGTATTGAGTATTGTCGTACTCAAATCATACTTACTTTTATCAGTAATAGAAAAATACTGTATTTGGTGGCTAAAAGCCACTGGGTATGTACTACGAGTGTCTTATAGACTCGTATACTGTTTTAAATTAAAGGTAATTAAAATACCTATATTTTGACATAGTATACGTATATATAGTATTGAGTATTGTCATACTCAACTTATACTTACTTTTATGAGTAATAGAAAAATACTGTATTTGGTGGCTAAAAGCCACTGGGTATGTACTACGAGTGTCTTATAGACTCGTATACTGTTTTAAATTAAAGGTAATTAAAATACCTATATTTTGACATAGTATACGTATAGATAGTATTGAGTATTGTCGTACTCAAAGCATACTTACTTTTATCAGTATAAGAAAAATACTGTATTTGGTGGCTAAAAGCCACTGGGTATGTACTACGAGTGTCTTATAGACTCGTATACTCTTTTAAATTAAAGGTAATTAAAATACCTATATTTTGACATAGTATACGTATAGATAGTATTGAGTATTGTCGTACTCAAATCATACTTACTTTTATCAGTAATAAAAAAATACTGTATTTGGTGGCTAAAAGCCACTGGGTATGTATTACGAGTGTCTTATAGACTCGTATACTATTTTAAATTAAAGGTAATTAAAATACCTATATTTTGACATAGTATACGTATAGATAGTATTGAGTATTGTCATACTCAACTTATACTTACTTTTATGAGTAATAGAAAAATACTGTATTTGGTGGCTAAAAGCCACTGGGTATGTACTACGAGTGTCTTATAGACTCGTATACTGTTTTAAATTAAAGGTAATTAAAATACCTATATTTTGACATAGTATACGTATAGATAGTATTGAGTATTGTCATACTCAACTTATACTTACTTTTATGAGTAATAGAAAAATACTGTATTTGGTGGCTAAAAGCCACTGGGTATGTACTACGAGTGTCTTATATACTCGTATACTGCTTTAAATTAAAGGTAATTAAAATACCTATATTTTGACATAGTATACGTATAGATAGTATTGAGTATTGTCGTACTCAAAGCATACTTACTTTTATCAGTAATAGAAAAATACTGTATTTGGTGGCTAAAAGCCACTGAGTATGTACTACGAGTGTCTTATAGACTCGTATACTCTTTTAAATTAAAGGTAATTAAAATACCTATATTTTGACATAGTATACGTATAGATAGTATTGAGTATTGTCGTACTCAAATCATACTTACTTTTATCAGTAATAAAAAAATACTGTATTTGGTGGCTAAAAGCCACTGGGTATGTATTACGAGTGTCTTATAGACTCGTATACTATTTTAAATTAAAGGTAATTAAAATACCTATATTTTGACATAGTATACGTATAAATAGTATTGAGTATTATCATACTCAACTCATACTTACTTTTATGAGTAATAGAAAAATACTGTATTTGGTGGCTAAAAGCCACTGGGTATGTACTACGAGTGTCTTATATACTCGTATACTGTTTTAAATTAAAGGTTATTAAAATACCTATATTTTGACATAGTATACGTATAGATAGTATTGAGTATTGTCGTACTCAAAGCATACTTACTTTTATCAGTAATAGAAAAATACTGTATTTGGTGGCTAAAAGCCACTGAGTATGTACTACGAGTGTCTTATAGACTCGTATACTCTTTTAAATTAAAGGTAATTAAAATACCTATATTTTGACATAGTATACGTATAGATAGTATTGAGTATTGTCGTACTCAAATCATACTTACTTTTATCAGTAATAAAAAAATACTGTATTTGGTGGCTAAAAGCCACTGGGTATGTATTACGAGTGTCTTATAGACTCGTATACTGTTTTAAATTAAAGGTAATTAAAATACCTATATTTTGACATAGTATACGTATAAATAGTATTGTGTATTGTCATACTCAACTCATACTTACTTTTATGAGTAATAGAAAAATACTGTATTTGGTGGCTAAAAGCCACTGGGTATGTACTACGAGTGTCTTATATACTCGTATACTGCTTTAAATTAAAGGTAATTAAAATACCTATATTTTGACATAGTATACGTATAGATAGTATTGAGTATTGTCGTACTCAACTAATACTTACTTTTATCAGTAATAGAAAAATACTGTATTTGGTGGCTAAAATCCATTGGGTATGTACTACGAGTGTCTTATAGACTCGTATACTGTTTTTAATTAAAGGTAATTAAAATACCTATATTTTGACATAGTATACGTATAGATAGTATTGAGTATTGTCGTACTCAAATCATACTTACTTTTATCAGTAATAGAAAAATACTGTATTTGGTGGCTAAAAGCCACTGGGTATGTACTACGAGTGTCTTATAGACTCGTATACTGTTTTAAATTAAAGGTAATTAAAATACCTATATTTTGACATAGTATACGTATAGATAGTATTGAGTATTGTCGTACTCAAATCATACTTACTTTTATCAGTAATAAAAAAATACTGTATTTGGTGGCTAAAAGCCACTGGGTATGTATTACGAGTGTCTTATAGACTCGTATACTATTTTAAATTAAAGGTAATTAAAATACCTATATTTTGACATAGTATACGTATAAATAGTATTGAGTATTGTCATACTCAACTCATACTTACTTTTATGAGTAATAGAAAAATACTGTATTTGGTGGCTAAAAGCCACTGGGTATGTACTACGAGTGTCTTATATACTCGTATACTGCTTTAAATTAAAGGTAATTAAAATACCTATATTTTGACATAGTATACGTATAGATAGTATTGAGTATTGTCATACTCAACTAATACTTACTTTTGTCAGTAATAGAAAAATACTGTATTTGGTGGCTAAAATCCACTGGGTATGTACTACGAGTGTCTTATAGACTCGTATACTGTTTTAAATTAAAGGTAATTAAAATACCTATATTTTGACATAGTATACGTATAGATAGTATTGAGTATTGTCGTACTCAAATCATACTTACTTTTATCAGTAATAGAAAAATACTGTATTTGGTGGCTAAAAGCCACTGGGTATGTACTACGAGTGTCTTATAGACTCGCATACTGTTTTAAATTAAAGGTAATTAAAATACCTATATTTTGACATAGTATACGTATAGATAGTATTGAGTATTGTCGTACTCAAATCATACTTACTTTTATCAGTAATAGAAAAATACTGTATTTGGTGGCTAAAAGCCACTGGGTATGTACTACGAGTGTCTTATAGACTCGTATACTGTTTTAAATTAAAGGTAATTAAAATACCTATATTTTGACATAGTATACGTATAGATAGTATTGAGTATTGTCATACTCAACTTATACTTACTTTTATGAGTAATAGAAAAATACTGTATTTGGTGGCTAAAAGCCACTGGGTATGTACTACGAGTGTCTTATAGACTCGTATACTCTTTTAAATTAAAGGTAATTAAAATACCTATATTTTGACATAGTATACGTATAGATAGTATTGAGTATTGTCGTACTCAAAGCATACTTACTTTTATCAGTAATAGAAAAATACTGTATTTGGTGGCTAAAAGCCACTGGGTATGTACTACGAGTGTCTTATAGACTCGTATACTGTTTTAAATTAAAGGTAATTAAAATACCTATATTTTGACATAGTATACGTATAGATAGTATTGAGTATTGTCATACTCAACTCATACTTACTTTTATGAGTAATAGAAAAATACTGTATTTGGTGGCTAAAAGCCACTGGGTATGTACTACGAGTGTCTTATATACTCGTATACTGTTTTAAATTAAAGGTAATTAAAATACCTATATTTTGACATAGTATACGTATAGATAGTATTGAGTATTGTCGTACTCAAAGCATACTTACTTTTATCAGTAATAGAAAAATACTGTATTTGGTGGCTAAAAGCCACTGGGTATGTACTACGAGTGTCTTATATACTCGTATACTGCTTTAAATTAAAGGTAATTAAAATACCTATATTTTGACATAGTATACGTATAGATAGTATTGAGTATTGTCGTACTCAAATCATACTTACTTTTATCAGTAATAGAAAAATACTGTATTTGGTGGCTAAAAGCCACTGGGTATGTACTACGAGTGTCTTATATACTCGTATACTGCTTTAAATTAAAGGTAATTAAAATACCTATATTTTGACATAGTATACGTATAGATAGTATTGTGTATCGTCATACTCAACTCATACTTACTTTTATGAGTAATAGAAAAATACTGTATTTGGTGGCTAAAAGCCACTGGGTATGTACTACGAGTGTCTTATATACTCGTATACTGCTTTAAATTAAAGGTAATTAAAATACCTATATTTTGACATAGTATACGTATAGATAGTATTGAGTATTGTCGTACTCAACTAATACTTACTTTTATCAGTAATAGAAAAATACTGTATTTGGTGGCTAAAATCCACTGGGTATGTACGTATAGATAGTATTGAGTATTGTCGTACTCAAATCATACTTACTTTTATCAGTAAAAGAAAAATACTGTATTTGGTGGCTAAAAGCCACTGGGTATGTACTACGAGTGTCTTATAGACTCGTATACTGTTTTAAATTAAAGGTAATTAAAATACCTATATTTTGACATAGTATACGTATAGATAGTATTGAGTATTGGCGTACTCAACTCATACTTACTTTTATCAGTAATAAAAAAATACTGTATTTGGTGGCTAAAAGCCACTGGGTATGTACTACTAGTGTCTTATAGACTCGTATACTCTTTTAAATTAAAGGTAATTAAAATACCTATATTTTGACATAGTATACGTATAGATAGTATTGAGTATTGTCATACTCAACTCATACTTAGTTTTATCAGTAATAGAAAAATGCTGTATTTGGTGACTAAAAGCCACTGGGTATGTACTACGAGTGTCTTATAGACTCGTATACTGTTTTAAATTAAAGGTAATTAAAATACCTATATTTTGACATAGTATACGTATAGATAGTATTGAGTATTGTCATACTCAACTTATACTTACTTTTATGAGTAATAGAAAAATACTGTATTTGGTGGCTAAAAGCCACTGGGTATGTACTACGAGTGTCTTATAGACTTGTATACTGTTTTAAATTAAACGTAATTAAAATACCTATATTTTGACATAGTATACGTATAGATAGTATTGTGTATTGTCATACTCAACTCATACTTACTTTTATCAGTAATAGAAAAATACTGTATTTGGTGGCTAAAAGCCACTGGGTATGTACTACGAGTGTCTTATAGACTCGTATAGTGCTTTAAATTAAAGGTAATTAAAATACCTATATTTTGACATAGTATACGTATAGATAGTATTGAGTATTGTCATATTCAACTCATACTTACTTTTATCAGTAATAGAAAAATACTGTATTTGGTGGCTAAAAGCCACTGGGTATGTACTACGAGTGTCTTATAGACTCGTATACTGTTTTAAATTAAAGGTAATTAAAATACCTATATTTTGACATAGTACACGTATAGATAGTATTGAGTATTGTCATACTCAACTCATACTTACTTTTATGAGTAATAGAAAAATACTGTATTTGGTGGCTAAAAGCCACTGGGTATGTACTACGAGTGTCTTATAGACTTGTATACTGTTTTAAATTAAACGTAATTAAAATACCTATATTTTGACATAGTATACGTATAGATAGTATTATGTATTGTCATACTCAACTCATACTTACTTTTATCAGTAATAGAAAAATACTGTATTTGGTGGCTAAAAGCCACTGGGTATGTACTACGAGTGTCTTATAGACTCGTATACTGTTTTAAATTAAAGGTAATTAAAATACCTATATTTTGACATAGTATACGTATAGATAGTATTGAGTATTGTCATACACAACTTATACTTACTTTTATGAGTAATAGAAAAATACTGTATTTGGTGGCTAAAAGCCACTGGGTATGTACTACGAGTGTCTTATATACTCGTATACTGCTTTAAATTAAAGGTAATTAAAATACCTATATTTTGACATAGTATACGTATAGATAGTATTGAGTATTGTCATACACAACTTATACTTACTTTTATGAGTAATAGAAAAATACTGTATTTGGTGGCTAAAAGCCACTGGGTATGTACTACGAGTGTCTTATAGACTCGTATAGTGCTTTAAATTAAAGGTAATTAAAATACCTATATTTTGACATAGTATACGTATAGATAGTATTGAGTATTGTCGTACTCAACTAATACTTACTTTTATCAGTAATAGAAAAATACTGTATTTGGTGACTAAAAGCCACTGGGTATGTACTACGAGTGTCTTATAGACTCGTATACTGTTTTAAATTAAAGGTAATTAAAATACCTATATTTTGACATATTATACGTATAGATAGTATTGAGTATTGTCGTACTCAAATCATACTTACTTTTATCAGTAATAGAAAAATACTGTATTTGGTGGCTAAAAGCCACTGGGTATGTACTACGAGTGTCTTATTGACTCGTATACTGTTTTAAATTAAAGGTAATTAAAATACCTATATTTGACATAGTATACGTATAGATAGTATTGAGTATTGTCGTACTCAAAGCATACTTACTTTTATCAGTAATAGAAAAATACTGTATTTGGTGGCTAAAAGCCACTGGGTATGTATTACGAGTGTCTTATAGACTCGTATACTGTTTTAAATTAAAGGTAATTAAAATACCTATATTTTGACATAGTATACGTATAGATAGTATTGAGTATTGTCATACTCAACTCATACTTACTTTTATCAGTAATAGAAAAATGCTGTATTTGGTGACTAAAAGCCACTGGGTATGTACTACGAGTGTCTTATAGACTCGTATACTGTTTTAAATTAAAGGTAATTAAAATACCTATATTTTGACATAGTATACGTATAGATAGTATTGAGTATTGTCATACTCAACTTATACTTACTTTTATGAGTAATAGAAAAATACTGTATTTGGTGGCTAAAAGCCACTGGGTATGTACTACGAGTGTCTTATAGACTTGTATACTGTTTTAAATTAAACGTAATTAAAATACCTATATTTTGACATAGTATACGTATAGATAGTATGGTGTATTGTCATACTCAACTCATACTTACTTTTATCAGTAATAGAAAAATACTGTATTTGGTGGCTAAAAGCCACTGGGTATGTACTACGAGTGTCTTATATACTCGTATACTGCTTTAAATTAAAGGTAATTAAAATACCTATATTTTGACATAGTATACGTATAGATAGTATTGAGTATTGTCGTACTCAAATCATACTTACTTTTATCAGTAATAGAAAAATACTGTATTTGGTGGCTAAAAGCCACTGGGTATGTACTACGAGTGTCTTATATACTCGTATACTGCTTTAAATTAAAGGTAATTAAAATACCTATATTTTGACATAGTATACGTATAGATAGTATTGAGTATTGTCGTACTCAACTAATGCTTACTTTTATCAGTAATAGAAAAATACTGTATTTGGTGGCTAAAATCCACTGGGTATGTACTACGAGTGTCTTATAGACTCGTATACTGTTTTAAATTAAAGGTAATGAAAATACCTATATTTGACATAGTATACGTATAGATAGTATTGAGTATTGTCATACTCAACTCATACTTAGTTTTATCAGTAATAGAAAAATACTGTATTTGGTGACTAAAAGCCACTGGGTATGTACTACGAGTGTCTTATAGACTTGTATACTGTTTTAAATTAAAGGTAATGAAAATACCTATATTTGACATAGTATACGTATAGATAGTATTGAGTATTGTCATACTCAACTAATACTTACTTTTATCAGTAATAGAAAAATACTGTATTTGGTGGCTAAAATCCACTGGGTATGTACTACGAGTGTCTTATAGACTCGTATACTGTTTTAAATTAAAGGTAATTAAAATACCTATATTTTGACATAGTATACGTATAGATAGTATTGAGTATTGTCGTACTCAACTAATACTTACTTTTATCAGTAATAGAAAAATACTGTATTTGGTGGCTAAAAGCCACTGGGTATGTACTACGAGTGTCTTATAGACTCGTATACTGTTTTAAATTAAAGGTAATGAAAATACCTATATTTGACATAGTATACGTATAGATAGTATTGAGTATTGTCATACTCAACTAATACTTACTTTTATCAGTAATAGAAAAATACTGTATTTGGTGACTAAAAGCCACTGGGTATGTACTACGAGTGTCTTATAGACTCGTATACTGTTTTAAATTAAAGGTAATGAAAATACCTATATTTGACATAGTATACGTATAGATAGTATTGAGTATTGTCATACTCAACTCATACTTAGTTTTATCAGTAATAGAAAAATACTGTATTTGGTGACTAAAAGCCACTGGGTATGTACTACGAGTGTCTTATAGACTCGTATACTGTTTTAAATTAAAGGTAATGAAAATACCTATATTTGACATAGTATACGTATAGATAGTATTGAGTATTGTCATACTCAACTCATACTTAGTTTTATCAGTAATAGAAAAATACTGTATTTGGTGACTAAAAGCCACTGGGTATGTACTACGAGTGTCTTATAGACTCGTATACTGTTTTAAATTAAAGGTAATGAAAATACCTATATTTGACATAGTATACGTATAGATAGTATTGAGTATTGTCATACTCAACTCATACTTAGTTTTATCAGTAATAGAAAAATGCTGTGTTTGGTGGCTAAAAGCCACTGGGTATGTACTACGAGTGTCTTATAGACTCGTATAGTGCTTTAAATTAAAGGTAATTAAAATACCTATATTTGACATAGTATACGTATAGATAGTATTGAGTATTGGCGTACTCAATTCATACTTACTTTTATCAGTAATAAAAAAATACTGTATTTGGTGGCTAAAAGCCACTGGGTATGTACTACTAGTGTCTCATAGACTCGTATGCTCTTTTAAATTAAAGGTAATTAAAATACCTATATTTTGACATAGTATACGTATAGATAGTATTGAGTATTGTCATACTCAACTCATACTTAGTTTTATCAGTAATAGAAAAATGCTGTGTTTGGTGACTAAAAGCCACTGGGTATGTACTACGAGTGTCTTATAGACTCGTATACTGTTTTAAATTAAAGGTAATTAAAATACCTATATTTTGACATAGTATACGTATAGATAGTATTGAGTATTGTCATACTCAACTTATACTTACTTTTATGAGTAATAGAAAAATACTGTATTTGGTGGCTAAAAGCCACTGGGTATGTACTACGAGTGTCTTATAGACTTGTATACTGTTTTAAATTAAACGTAATTAAAATACCTATATTTTGACATAGTATACGTATAGATAGTATTGTGTATTGTCATACTCAACTCATACTTACTTTTATCAGTAATAGAAAAATACTGTATTTGGTGGCTAAAAGCCACTGGGTATGTACTACGAGTGTCTTATAGACTCGTATACTGTTTTAAATTAAAGGTAATTAAAATACCTATATTTTGACATAGTATACGTATAGATAGTATTGAGTATTGTCATACTCAACTTATACTTACTTTTATGAGTAATAGAAAAATGCTGTATTTGGTGGCTAAAAGCCACTGGGTATGTACTACGAGTGTCTTATAGACTCGTATACTGTTTTAAATTAAATGTAATTAAAATACCTATATTTTGACATAGTATACGTATAAATAGTATTGAGTATTGTCATACTCAACTCATACTTACTTTTATCAGTAATAGAAAAATACTGTATTTGGTGGCTAAAAGCCACTGGGTATGTACTACGAGTGTCTTATATACTCGTATACTGCTTTAAATTAAAGGTAATTAAAATACCTATATTTTGACATAGTATACGTATAGATAGTATTGAGTATTGTCATACTCAACTTATACTTACTTTTATGAGTAATAGAAAAATACTGTATTTGGTGGCTAAAAGCCACTGGGTATGTACTACGAGTGTCTTATATACTCGTATACTGCTTTAAATTAAAGGTAATTAAAATACCTATATTTTGACATAGTATACGTATAGATAGTATTGAGTATTGTCATACTCAACTTATACTTACTTTTATGAGTAATAGAAAAATACTGTATTTGGTGGCTAAAAGCCACTGGGTATGTACTACGAGTGTCTTATAGACTCGTATAGTGCTTTAAATTAAAGGTAATTAAAATACCTATATTTTGACATAATATACGTATAGATAGTATTGAGTATTGTCGTACTCAACTAATACTTACTTTTATCAGTAATAGAAAAATACTGTATTTGGTGGCTAAAAGCCACTGGGTATGTACTACGAGTGTCTTATAGACTCGTATAGTGCTTTAAATTAAAGGTAATTAAAATACCTATATTTTGACATAGTATACGTATAGATAGTATTGAGTATTGTCGTACTCAACTAATACTTACTTTTATCAGTAATAGAAAAATACTGTATTTGGTGGCTAAAAGCCACTGGGTATGTACTACGAGTGTCTTATTGACTCGTATACTGTTTTAAATTAAAGGTAATTAAAATACCTATATTTTGACATAGTATACGTATAGATAGTATTGAGTATTGTCATACTCAACTTATACTTACTTTTATGAGTAATAGAAAAATACTGTATTTGGTGGCTAAAAGCCACTGGGTATGTACTACGAGTGTCTTATATACTCGTATACTGCTTTAAATTAAAGGTAATTAAAATACCTATATTTTGACATAGTATACGTATAGATAGTATTGAGTATTGTCGTACTCAACTAATACTTACTTTTATCAGTAATAGAAAAAACTGTATTTGGTGACTAAAAGCCACTGGGTATGTACTACGAGTGTCTTATAGACTCGTATACTGATTTAAATTAAAGGTAATTAAAATACCTATATTTTGACATAGTATACGTATAGATAGTATTGAGTATTGTCATACTCAACTTATACTTACTTTTATGAGTAATAGAAAAATACTGTATTTGGTGGCTAAAAGCCACTGGGTATGTACTACGAGTGTCTTATATACTCGTATACTGCTTTAAATTAAAGGTAATTAAAATACCTATATTTTGACATAGTATACGTATAGATAGTATTGAGTATTGTCGTACTCAACTAATACTTACTTTTATCAGTAATGGAAAAATACTGTATTTGGTGACTAAAAGCCACTGGGTATGTACTACGAGTGTCTTATAGACTCGTATAGTGCTTTAAATTAAAGGTAATTAAAATACCTATATTTTGACATAGTATACGTATAGATAGTATTGTGTATTGTCATACTCAAATCATACTTACTTTTATCAGTAATAGAAAAATACTGTATTTGGTGGCTAAAAGCCACTGGGTATGTACTACGAGTGTCTTATAGACTCGTATACTGTTTTAAATTAAAGGTAATGAAAATACCTATATTTGACATAGTATACGTATAGATAGTATTGAGTATTGTCGTACTCAACTAATACTTACTTTTATGAGTAATAGAAAAATACTGTATTTGGTGGCTAAAAGCCACTGGGTATGTACTACGAGTGTCTTATAGAGTCGTATACTGTTTTAAAATAAAGGTAATTAAAATACATACCTATATTTTGACATAGTATACGTATAGATAGTATTGAGTATTGTCATACTCAACTTATACTTACTTTTATGAGTAATAGAAAAATACTGTATTTGGTGGCTAAAAGCCACTGGGTATGTACTACGAGTGTCTTATAGACTCGTATACTGTTTTAAATTAAAGGTAATTAAAATACCTATATTTTGACATAGTATACGTATAGATAGTATTGAGTATTGTCATACTCAACTTATACTTACTTTTATGAGTAATAGAAAAATACTGTATTTGGTGGCTAAAAGCCACTGGGTATGTACTACGAGTGTCTTATATACTCGTATACTGCTTTAAATTAAAGGTAATTAAAATACCTATATTTTGACATAGTATACGTATAGATAGTATTGAGTATTGTCGTACTCAACTAATACTTACTTTTATCAGTAATAGAAAAAACTGTATTTGGTGACTAAAAGCCACTGGGTATGTACTACGAGTGTCTTATAGACTCGTATACTGTTTTAAATTAAAGGTAATTAAAATACCTATATTTTGACATAGTATACGTATAGATAGTATTGAGTATTGTCATACTCAACTTATACTTACTTTTATGAGTAATAGAAAAATACTGTATTTGGTGGCTAAAAGCCACTGGGTATGTACTACGAGTGTCTTATATACTCGTATACTGCTTTAAATTAAAGGTAATTAAAATACCTATATTTTGACATAGTATACGTATAGATAGTATTGAGTATTGTCGTACTCAACTAATACTTACTTTTATCAGTAATGGAAAAATACTGTATTTGGTGACTAAAAGCCACTGGGTATGTACTACGAGTGTCTTATAGACTCGTATAGTGCTTTAAATTAAAGGTAATTAAAATACCTATATTTTGACATAGTATACGTATAGATAGTATTGTGTATTGTCATACTCAAATCATACTTACTTTTATCAGTAATAGAAAAATACTGTATTTGGTGGCTAAAAGCCACTGGGTATGTACTACGAGTGTCTTATAGACTCGTATACTGTTTTAAATAAAAGGTAATGAAAATACCTATATTTGACATAGTATACGTATAGATAGTATTGAGTATTGTCATACTCAACTTATACTTACTTTTATGAGTAATAGAAAAATACTGTATTTGGTGGCTAAAAGCCACTGGGTATGTACTACGAGTGTCTTATAGACTCGTATACTGTTTTAAATTAAAGGTAATTAAAATACCTATATTTTGACATAGTATACGTATAGATAGTATTGAGTATTGTCGTACTCAACTAATACTTACTTTTATCAGTAATAGAAAAATACTGTATTTGGTGACTAATAGCCACTGGGTATGTACTACGAGTGTCTTATAGACTCGTATAGTGCTTTAAATTAAAGGTAATTAAAATACCTATATTTTGACATAGTATACGTATAGATAGTATTGTGTATTGTCATACTCAACTCATACTTACTTTTATCAGTAATAGAAAAATACTGTATTTGGTGGCTAAAAGCCACTGGGTATGTACTACGAGTGTCTTATATACTCGTATACTGTTTTAAATTAAAGGTAATGAAAATACCTATATTTGACGTAGTATACGTATAGATAGTATTGAGTATTGTCATATTCAACTCATACTTACTTTTATCAGTAATAGAAAAATACTGTATTTGGTGGCTAAAAGCCACTGGCTATGTACTACGAGTGTCTTATAGACTCGTATACTGTTTTAAATTAAAGGTAATTAAAATACCTATATTTTGACATAGTATACGTATAGATAGTATTGAGTATTGTCGTACTCAAAGCATACTTACTTTTATCAGTAATAGAAAAATACTGTATTTGGTGGCTAAAATCCACTGGGTATGTACTACGAGTGTCTTATAGACTCGTATACTGTTTTAAATTAAAGGTAATTAAAATACCTATATTTTGACATAGTATACGTATAGATAGTATTGAGTATTGTCGTACTCAACTAATACTTACTTTTATCAGTAATAGAAAAATACTGTATTTGGTGGCTAAAAGCCACTGGGTATGTACTACGAGTGTCTTATAGACTCGTATACTGTTTTAAATTAAAGGTAATGAAAATACCTATATTTGACATAGTATACGTATAGATAGTATTGAGTATTGTCATATTCAACTCATACTTACTTTTATGAGTAATAGAAAAATACTGTATTTGGTGGCTAAAAGCCACTGGGTATGTACTACGAGTGTCTTATAGACTCGTATACTGTTTTAAATTAAAGGTAATTAAAATACCTATATTTTGACATAGTATACGTATAGATAGTATTGAGTATTGTCGTACTCAACTAATACTTACTTTTATCAGTAATAGAAAAATACTGTATTAGGTGACTAAAAGCCATTGGGTATGTACTACGAGTGTCTTATAGACTCGTATACTGTTTTAAATTAAAGGTAATTAAAATACCTATATTTTGACATAGTATACGTATAGATAGTATTGAGTATTGTCGTACTCAACTAATACTTACTTTTATCAGTAATAGAAAAATACTGTATTAGGTGACTCAAAGCCACTGGGTATGTACTACGAATGTCTTATAGACTCGTTTACTGTTTTAAATTAAAGGTAATTAAAATACCTATATTTTGACATAGTATACGTTTAGATAGTATTGAGTATTGTCATACTCAACTTATACTTACTTTTATGAGTAATAGAAAAATACTGTATTTGGTGGCTAAAAGCCACTGGGTATGTACTACGAGTGTCTTATAGACTCGTATAGTGCTTTAAATTAAAGGTAATTAAAATACCTATATTTTGACATAGTATACGTATAGATATTATTGAGTATTGTCGTACTCAACTAATACTTACTTTTATCAGTAATAGAAAAATACTGTATTTGGTGACTAATAGCCACTGGGTATGTACTACGAGTGTCTTATAGACTCGTATAGTGCTTTAAATTAAAGGTAATTAAAATACCTATATTTTGACATAGTATACGTATAGATAGTATTGTGTATTGTCATACTCAACTCATACTTACTTTTATCAGTAATAGAAAAATACTGTATTTGGTGGCTAAAAGCCACTGGGTATGTACTACGAGTGTCTTATATACTCGTATACTGTTTTAAATTAAAGGTAATGAAAATACCTATATTTGACGTAGTATACGTATAGATAGTATTGAGTATTGTCATATTCAACTCATACTTACTTTTATCAGTAATAGAAAAATACTGTATTTGGTGGCTAAAAGCCACTGGGTATGTACTACGAGTGTCTTATAGACTCGTATACTGTTTTAAATTAAAGGTAATTAAAATACCTATATTTTGACATAGTATACGTATAGATAGTATTGAGTATTGTCGTACTCAAAGCATACTTACTTTTATCAGTAATAGAAAAATACTGTATTTGGTGGCTAAAATCCACTGGGTATGTACTACGAGTGTCTTATAGACTCGTATACTGTTTTAAATTAAAGGTAATTAAAATACCTATATTTTGACATAGTATACGTATAGATAGTATTGAGTATTGTCGTACTCAACTAATACTTACTTTTATCAGTAATAGAAAAATACTGTATTTGGTGGCTAAAAGCCACTGGGTATGTACTACGAGTGTCTTATAGACTCGTATACTGTTTTAAATTAAAGGTAATGAAAATACCTATATTTGACATAGTATACGTATAGATAGTATTGAGTATTGTCATATTCAACTCATACTTACTTTTATGAGTAATAGAAAAATACTGTATTTGGTGGCTAAAAGCCACTGGGTATGTACTACGAGTGTCTTATAGACTCGTATACTGTTTTAAATTAAAGGTAATTAAAATACCTATATTTTGACATAGTATACGTATAGATAGTATTGAGTATTGTCGTACTCAACTAATACTTACTTTTATCAGTAATAGAAAAATACTGTATTAGGTGACTAAAAGCCGTTGGGTATGTACTACGAGTGTCTTATAGACTCGTATACTGTTTTAAATTAAAGGTAATTAAAATACCTATATTTTGACACAGTATACGTATAGATAGTATTGAGTATTGTCATACTCAACTCATACTTACTTTTATCAGTAACAGAAAAATACTGTATTAGGTGACTCAAAGCCACTGGGTATGTACTACGAATGTCTTATAGACTCGTTTACTGTTTTAAATTAAAGGTAATTAAAATACCTATATTTTGACATAGTATACGTATAGATAGTATTGAGTATTGTCATACTCCACTCATACTTAGTTTTATCAGTAATAGAAAAATGCTGTATTTGGTGACTAAAAGCCACTGGGTATGTACTACGAGTGTCTTATAGACTCGTATACTGTTTTAAATTAAAGGTAATTAAAATACCTATATTTTGACACAGTATACGTATAGATACTATTGAGTATTGTCATACTCAACTCATACTTACTTTTATCAGTAATAGAAAAATACTGTATTTGTCAGATTTTAAATAAATTATCTTTTTTTATTTATTTTTTTGCAATATCGTATCTCCTCCCATCAACTTCGATTTAGATTGAACTTGAACCATTGAACCATTAGTAATAAACAAATAAAAAAAAATCAATCTAAACAAAACATGCTATTATAATTTTTTTATTATTATTCTTTTAATAAAGTTTTTACAAATAAGACAAAAAAAAAATTATTTTCATAAAAAGAAAAAATAAATTTGACAGTTAAAAAAAATTACGATAAAAAAAGTTGAATATTTACGATTAAAAAAAATAGTATGTTTTTTTTATTTAGTTTTATATTTCAAATATATTTTTGTGTGTGTGTGGGAGATGAGTGTGTGTCATAATAGTATAATTATTATTTTTTTACTTTATGCAATTTAAAAAGAAAAACAAGAAATTTGATTAGAGGTCATTGGAGATTACGATAACCAAAAAAGAAAAATCCTTCTTTGCATTTCTTTTATATTGGATTTCTTTTTACTTCCATCTTTAAATTTAAATTTGAGTTTTATTTTTTATTTTTATTTATTATTTTTAATCTATTATTTTTTTTTTTTTTATTTTTTTTTTATTTTTTTTTCTAATATAATTTAAAATTATCTTTTATACTAAATATTTGATGCGAAAGAGTTTATTTTAATTGTATACATAAATAATTTTATTATTTTTTTATATTTTTATTTCGTATAAAATTTTTTTTAATATAATTTTTATCTTAAATTTTAATAATTAAAAATATAAAAAAAAACAAAATTTGTTCTTATTAAATTTTTTCTTTTTTAAATAAAAAAAAATCTAATCATATATATACACAAAAAAACAAAATATTTTAAATTAATAATTTATTTTTATAATTTGTAACGTTTTCGAAAAAAGAAAAAAAAACACAATTTTTGTGAATTTTTAAAAAAAGTCCTTTTTATTATTTTTGATTATAAATAAGTTTTATTATAGTTTTTTAATAAAGGGTAGTTTTTTTTTTGTATACATAAATTAGATAATTTTTCATTGCATAATTCTTTATTTTCTCTCTCTTCCCTTGATTTGAATTAACAAAAATAAAAAATTAAGTATTTATGGAAAGTAGAAAAATAATAAAAATAAAAAAAAAATATTATCAAAGAAAAAAAAATTACATTTTTATGTTTATTGATTGATTTTTTTTTAAAAAAAAATTATTTAATATTAAAAAAACGTAAACATATTTTTTCTTCCTTCTTCTTTTAAATATAAATAATTGGCAATATAAAAAAAACGCAACAAAAAAAATAAAACACATTTTAAATTAATTATTTTCCACCCTGCCTTTTTTAAAATTAAGGGGGAAAATATTTTTAAAACCGGGATAAAATATAAAACACTTTTAGGTTTAACACACAATAACATTTTTTTTCCTTGTAAATTATACAAAATCAATTTAAATCAATTACAGATTCAAAAATCATCAAATAATTTAAGATTTTTGTATGATGATAATTTTGTCAATGAGTTCACCAATAACCGCAAAAAAAACGAAACGAACCCAGAAAGTTATTATCGATATAAGAAAATAATAGGGATAAAAATCAGTAAGCCATCAGTGTAAATTGGTATTTAATAATCAATAAATTGGATTGTATTAAAGTATCTTATTAGAGGCAAGTTTTTCTACATTTTAAAGCGTTTGGATGAAATGTGGACAAAGTAAATCTGAGAACGAAGAAAATTTACAAATGGTGCTTCAATTATTTTTTCGTATCAATATATTTCGTATATTCTGTTTTAAATTCTAAATAAATAATTTCTTAATAATCAACAAAATTTGAATTTTTAAAATGTGTTTTACCTTTTTTCAATTTTTTATTACTCATCTAAAAAAAATCCTTTTTTCCCCCATCATAAAACAAAATTATAAATAATATTTATAAAAAAAAAACGAATTTTAGATTATTTTTTAATTTTATTTTCAAAATTATACAAAAAAAAAAAAAATTTAATTATTTATTTGTGTTTTCTTTTTAGTGGTTTCATTATTTTAAAGCGACGTTACCCTCACGGATTGGCTTGTGTAGCTGAGTGTGTGTTTACTTTTTTTTTCTTTTCTTTAATTAATATTTGAAAAAATTGAATTATAATTTTATATAATTATAAATGTTTTTGTGTTTATTTCGTGTGTGTGTGTAATAATATTTTTATTGTTGTGTAAGTAAATATTTTTTATTATTTCAAAAATTTTCTGGTTGTTAGATTTTATTTTTTTTGCTACTGTTACATTTTTTTATTCATTTTAAATTAATTACTTATATCTCGTAGTACATAAAAACTTTTCTATTCATTTTTTTTTTAATTTATAAATATTTAATTTTTTAATTTTATCATTAAAAAAAAGTTTTCAAAATTTTTTAAATTGCTTATTGTTTTCTTTTTTGCTTATGTCAAGAAAAAAATTACTAATTTTTTTTTTATAATCTATTTTTTATAATAATATTTTATTTAATTGTATATTTTTGAACAAATATCTATAAAAATTCCATTTCTTCTTTTTTTTAATTTATGAAATTTTTTTTTTGTAGTTTTTTAATTTGAAAAGGAACAAAAAAAAATTGATTTTAAGAAAAAATTAAAAAGAAAATTTGAGATTTTCGAATATTTTGGGGAAAAGAAAATAAAATTTCTTATTTTAAGTTTTTTTTTTGTTATTATTGTTCAAAAATTAATTATGCTTTCTTCTAAAATAGCATTTTTGCTTAAATTTTATTTTAAATTTTCTTATATAAAAAAAAAAACTTTTTAATTAGTTTATTTTTTGTAGTCTAAAAAAGTATTATATTATTTTTTAATCGTATTTTATATAATTTATTTTATATTTATTTAACTTATTTAAATATATCGAAATATTGTCCCTTTTCTCCCATTTTTTTTTATTTTTAATGTATTACAATTTTACTTTTTTTTTTTTAAAGTCATTTAATTTAGATTAAAAATTTGATTAATAATTTTTAGTCACTAATTTTTGTTTAATAAAAAGAAAAATGGAGAAAATTATAAAAGTTAATTATTTTATACAATTTTTTGTTTAATTTTTAATTTCTTTTTTCATTAAGTTTTTTTTTGTTTTTCGAAATTCAATTTTCGAAAATTCGAATTTATTTCGAAATTACATTTTTTTGTGTTTTAAATCATTTTTTTTTAAAAAAAAAGAAAAATTAATAATAATAATTACACATTTCTTGTTTTTTTTTTTAAAAAAAAGTTTTCTTCACTTTTACAAAATACAATTAAATTTTTTTTTTAATTTACCAGAAAATCACATTTTTTTGAGTCCGAATAATTTCACTTTTTTTTATAGATATATATATAAATATATAATATAAATTTGACGAAAATTTTGTACACACACTTTTTAATTTTGTCCTTAATTTTATGTTTTCTTGTGTGTGTATCAAATAATTTTTTTTTAAATTAAAACTTAAAAAAAAAAAATTTAAACAAAAATAATAATTATTAATAATAAAAACTAAAAAATTTAAAGAATAAAAAAAAATTACTTCTATAAATTATTTTTTTCTAAATCAACAAATAAAAAAAAATACTTTAAAAAAATTTTTTTTTTTACTTTTAAAAAGATAATATGACAGACAGGAAATTGAATAAGGAGGGCAAAGAGAAGATATTTATATATAAAAAAAAAGAACAATTCAAAAAAGAAGAAAAATTACAATAATTTCGTTATTCGTTTCATATTTTTTCCCTTTTTTTTTACAGAATAATTAAAAAAATAAATTTCTTATATTTTTCGAAAAATATAAAAAAAAAAAAAAAATAATTCTTAAAATAATTTATATTTAATATATTTTTATTTAATATTTTTAAATTTTAATTTTCTTTTTAATATAATATAATTTTTTATATATCAGTACGTTTTTTTTTATAATTTTTTTTTTAATTATTTGCATTTTTTTAATTATTTTTATAAATAAAATCAATTTTTCTTTTCTTCATCTTCTTCTTCTATTTTTTTTTAATTAAGTATTTTTTTTTTAATTTTAATTTACATTAAAAAAAAAATTATTTAAAAATTAAAATCTTTTTATTAATTATAATTAAACTTAATTTTTAATTACAAATAAACTAATGTTTTTTTTTTTTGTTCAAATGTTTGTCACCAATTTTTGTTTACATTTTTTTTAAAAAATATTCTTCTGTGTAATTTTTTGTTGTGGGGGGTAAATATTATAATGTGAGATTAATTTAAAAAAATATATATATTGTATATATATTTTTGTTTTTAAATTTAAAAAAAAAAAATGTTTTAATTAATTTTATTTAAAAAATAATAATAATAATAATAAAAATGGCGCAAATGTGTGGTACTTTCTTCTTTTTTTTCCCAACTTAACAAAAAGGAATTATAACAAACATATATAAAAAAAAGAGTAATACAAATTCAACAAAAAAAACTTAAAATTATCATATTTGGGTGGTTATACCGAAAACTTAAAAGGAGTTTTTTGTTTTTTTTTTTAATTTTATATATAAAAAAATGTGATGATTTTTGTATTATTTTTTTTGCTTTTTAAATAAATAAAAATGAAATTTATTTAATCTTACGATTTAAAAAAAAAATAGAAAAAAATAAACTAATTAAATTTTCACCTATTTTTGTTGGTTTTTTGTAGAGAGTAGAGTTAGAGGAATTTATTCCCTTTAATTTGTATATTTTTTTTGTAGTTAATTCTTTAAATTTTACAACATAATTGACATTTTATTATGTTAGTTGACAAACATATATTTTTGCAATTCTTCTGAAAACATGCCAAAAAAAATTTAACACCAAAAATTTATATTTAAAAAAAAAAATTGTATAGTAAAAAAATTAATTTGGTAATTTTGTAGTTTTGACGTTTTCATTTCGTTAACTTGTCAAAAAATGGTCGCTTACTGCATCTATTTTAATGTATTTTTCTGGTAATTTGATTAGCGCGACAGTAACTAATAGACAAATTTAGCAATGCTTCTATTGGCCACTGGTTACTGTTTCGCCAATTAAACTACCATATAAAAAAAACGAATTTTCATATTGCAGAGTACTGCGATCATTTGACGTTAACACAAAAACGACTTCCATCTTAAAAATTGTCGAAATTCGTTTTTGGGGTGTATATAATGAATAAAAACTAATTCTCTAAAATTTATTATATTTATACACAAGATAACCAAAATTTATCGAAATATTTTAAAGTTTATATCGAAACAATAAAAAAAAAATTTTCGAAATTGAAAATTCTTAAAATTTTTATTTTCCACAAAACAATTTTCCACAAACAAAATTTTTATTTTCCACAAAACAAATATCAAAAAAATTTTAACGTCCAAATTTATTTTTTTAACAAATACCAAAAAAAATTAATGTTTTTTTTTTATAATTTAAATTTTTATAATAATTTTAAAATTTAGTTTTTTAGTTTTTTTTTCAGTCAAATTTTTTGTTTTTCTTACGATTTTTTTATTTACAATTTTAAAATTTAGTTGTATAAAGTAGTAGAAATGCAAAAAAAAAAATGAAAAAAAAAATTTTTTATAAACAATTTTACATTTATATATATTTTCAATTTTTAAAAAATATATATATATACATTTTTTGTTCTTTTTTATATAATATACATATATGTATATAAAAAAAAAAATGCAAAAAGAAATAATTTTCTATATTTTAATAAAAAAAAAAAAAAGCTTTTTTCTAAACACAGAAAAAAAATTACATAAAATTTTTTAATATTATTTTTTTTTTTTTGGAAAAAGAAAAATTACACAAAAAATTTCTTTTTTTTTCTCTCTTTTTTTTTTTCTCCGATTAAAAAAAAAAAAAAAAAAACAAAAAAAAAAGAAAAATAATTTTTTTTTTGTACAAGAAAATTCGCGTGATAATAATAATAGAAAAGAAAAAAAGAAAAATTATTTGATTAGATACATTTAATAAAATATGAGGAGCAAAAAAAAAAAAAAGAAGAAAAATAATTTAAAAATTTTTTTTTTTTACAAATTCTAAGATGGTGAGAATTTTTTTTGAGTTTTTGTTTTTTTTTTTTTGGTTATTCAGAAAAATCTTTTCGATAATTAAAAATTGAATTGAAAAATTGCGATGCTACACAAAAAAATTGGTTTTTTTGTTTGAATGTTTTTTTTTGTTGGTTTTTTTTTTTTTTTAGATACAAATAAAAAAAAAAAAGTTAAAATTTCTTTTTTTTTCCTCTCTCTCTCGTCAATAAACACATTAAAAAAAATTTTTGAAATTTTTTTGAATTTTTTTTTTATATAATATTATTATTATTTTTTTTTTTGTTTTTTTTTTAAAAAATTGTTTTAGGTTTTATTTTTTTTAAAAAAAATTTTTTTTTAGTTATTTTTTTATTTGAAATTATTTTTTTTTTAACTCCATGCTGCATAAGAATCGGTATACCACTGTTCGCCATTTGTTCCTAATGGTTGTTGAGGTAATGGTTGACTACCCCAATTTCCAACTGTTGCACCACCACCAACGCCATTTCCAATTAAACCGCTTGCATAACGTCGCTTAGAATCTCCTGGATTTTGGTGACCTCCATCAAATTTACGTTTACCGACTACTATTTTTTTTTTTATTATTGATTATTTTTTATTTTGGTTTTTTGGAAAAGAAAGAATTGTAAAATTTAAAAATTAGTAATTTTTAAAAGTAAAAATAAAATTTAGTAAAATTTTCTTTTTTTTTTTAATATAATTTTTTTTTAAACAAAAAATAAAGTAATTAATTACAAAAAAAAAATTAAACAATTTATAAGGAAAAGTCGATAAAAATGAAACGAAAATATTTTTTACTATTAAAATTATCAGAAAAATTTTAAAATTTTACTACATTTTTTTTAAGGAAGAAACTTAAATGAGAGAATCTACAAAATTATTTGAAGAAATATTTATATGCCATTAGATTTTCTATATACCAATAGAAAAATTTCTATCCAACTTGAATCGATCGACTTGTAGGTAGTAGCAGTATAGTCCTTCTATAGCAGTCGTCTTTATATAAATAATTTTTTTTATTACTAAGCTTTTCTCTCATTCTTCCTTGTTTCTAAAAAAAAGCTTTCGTAGATAATGTACATAAATACATAACCATTTGAACATAAGTTACAAAATTTATGCAGATAATTAAAGATATTTATAAGTTTATATTAATTTGTAATTCACAAAATGGACTTGCGCCCCACTTTCAAAATCAACGGATCATTTATTGGAAATTAAATAATTGAATTTAAATATTGTGATTTCCGAAATAAAAGAAAGTTAGAAAAGTTGCTATAAAGAAGTTCCGGAAATCGGGAATTCAATCGAACATCATATTTTTTTTATCGACTTTTCGGTACAATTATCAAAAATAAATAATTACTAAAATTAAAAATAATTAATTAATTAAAATTACAGAATAGAATATTATTTATATTTAAAGAATTTTGTAGAAAGAGAAAATATAGTTTTTTTTTGTTTACCTAATACAATTTTTTTTTTAATAATTAACGCAACGAATATTCAAAATAGAGAAATAATATTTTCTTGAAGAGTGTCTTGACAAAAATAATAGATTATATATTTTTTTTTTTTCATTTCTTGATTTAATTTTGTATAATTTTTTTTTTCTTGAAATTTTTTCTTGAATTTTTTTTTTTAATTTTTTTTTTTTTTTTGAGATTTTGTTTTTTTTTTTTAGATATTTAAAATTTTAGGCGTAAGCTGCAATCGATGCTGGAATTTCATATTTGAAGAGAATTTTTGATTAAAACAAAGAAAAAAATGAAAAATATTTGCAAAAAAAGAAAATGTGTAAAGCATAAACGCGAGGTAAAATTAAGTGATTTTCATTTTTGTGCAATTCTTTTATTTTCTCGCAATGTTAAAAAAAATTAATTTAATTTGCCTATAAAGGCGCAATTAATAAATTTTCACTATTTACACAAATTTAGTTTTATTCGAATTTTTATTTGTTTGTTTACAACGAAAAAAAGAGAATTGCAAAATTTTTCGAATCACTTAATTTTCGAAAATGGGTACTGCTTTTTAAATGATTTTATTTTATTTACTTTTCCCGATATTTAAAAAAATTGGTTAATTTTAATGATGAAAATTAGAAAGAAATGTAAAAAAATAATGAAAATGAAAAATAGTTTCGATAATAAAAAAGAATGATATAAATTTAAATACCAAAAAATTCAACAAAAATGCAAAAATTTATATAGAAGGAAAAAAATAGTCATGAAAAAACAGTACGATATTTTTTTTAAAAAGAAATAAAATATTTTACATAAATAATAAAAAATGTTTTTATAAATATTTTTTTTAACACTGATATCAACAAAATATTTTTTTTTTAATTTTTTGTGATGAAATTCCAAGTTTATCACAAAAAGTAAAAAAAAAATTTCTTGGTAATCAAATATTGGTGCGAGTGACGACCACAGTCAATTTGTTCATATTTAATTAGTAATTTTATAAATTATTTAATAAATCATTTCTCAAAAAAAAATTTAATCATTTTTCAAGTAGAGAATTTTAATCCTTAATGAATTAAATTTTGGAAAATGATTCAAAATTTTCGAAAAACGACTAGAGTTCTGAAAATGGTATAAATTGTGAACAAAATATATATGTCTCAAATTATTTAATTTAGTTTAATTTTAATCTTAATTGATATCAGTATAAAAAAATATATTTAAAGAAAGAAATAATGAAATTTATTTAAAAAATAAAAAAATAATTTAATTTTAAAGAAATTGTTTTAAAAAAATCCAGACAAAAATTTATTTTTATGCATTTTTTTTATATTTACAATTAACATTTAAAAACCCATTTATACCTTTTAAAAAAATTAAATTTTTAAACTCAAAATGAAAAAAAGATAATATGATTTTGTCTGTATTTAAATAAAAAATAATTAATGTAAAAATGTGTAAATTAAAAATAAAAAAAAATATGAAATTTAATAAATATAAAAAAAAAACGAATCGATTAGTATTTTTTTTTTAAATTAAAACTTTTAAGGATATTTTTTATAATTATATTTAAAAAATAAAAAAATATATATATAAAATAAAGAACGAGTTTGTTTTTGTTTGTTGTTAAAATTAGCAAAAAAAAAAGCGGAGGGAAAAAAATATAAAAAAAAATGATTTTTATTTTAATATATATAACAAAAAAAGATGGATTTGTGTAGTTAGATTTACTTAATAATTATGGATAAATAGAAAAATTAAAACTATATTTAAAAAAAAAAGTAGCATGTGCAATCGCATTATTTTTTTTATTTATGTGGTTTTTTTTTCATTCTAATTTATAAAAAAAAAAGCCAATTTCCAAAAAAAAAAAATTAAGGCCAAATCATTTACATTTTTTTTTACATAATATAATATTTTTTTAGAACCAAAGAGGACCTGGTGATTTTTATGCTTTTTTTTCTTTTTGTTAAAATTTTTACTTTATTTCGAGAAACTAACCCAAAATTTAATTAGTACCAATATCAAAAATACTATAAAAATTGTCGTTTTTACTATAAAATTTTCGGTTTTACTATAATTTGAAATTCTAATTTGTTGAATTACCGATAGGAACCCTCTCTTCTCTCTTTCTGATCAATATAACGATTAATAAACAATAAATCACATCTAACAATACATTAGTAGATAATAAAATGAAATTTATTTCGTAAATTCCATCTAGTGGCCGAAAAATACATTACAATTTAATCCAAACATTTGAATTTCGTTAGTATATATAATATATTTGATATTAGTACTACATTAAATTAATTTGAATTCGCATTACTTACATTATTTAATTTGTTTTACTATTTATAATACTAATCGATTCATTTCCTTTTTTAAAAATTAGTAACAAAAAATTTTTTAAATATTTTTTATACAGAGGGCGCAATGGTGTGCTCCCGTACTGCTTTTCTTCAGAAATATTAAGAAATTTGTTTAATTTTTTTTTATTGAATGAAAATAATAATAATAATATTATTGAGGAGCGCAGAACTACGTTATTTCTATTTCATAGTTCCGAGTTCTTTTATAACATATAATAAAAACAAATGCTCAACATAAAATTTGTTTTATAAAACTTACAAAAAATAGTGAACAATTATTTTAAATATTTATTTTATTTATATAAAAAAAATTATCTAAGAATTAAGAGATAAAGAAATTTTCAATTTTCTTGTTTTCATGCACGAGAATAATTCATTTTTAAAAGTAAAAAAATAGTTTGGGAAAAAAAAGTCAGACAATCAAAAAAAAGAGAGAAAAAAAGTTTGAAATTCAAACAACAATTAGAAAAAAATATTTTATATAATATTTAAATTTATTATTTAGAACTAAAAATATAAAAAAAAGCAGTAGAGAACACTCTCCCTTAGTATTATTATTTTAAATTAATTCCTTTTTTATTATAAATTTGCACACTTTTACAGGATATTTTTAAAATAAATTTAATATCTTATTTTGATTTTTTTTTTGTTACTTCTCTCACCTGGTAAATTTTGTAGCGGCTTGGCGCGCTGGGTGCCACGAACGTTGGGACGAATTTGACCCGCCCCACGGACCCCCCCGGTTGCTGCCGGAGCCCCCACGGTGGGCCCCCGTTGAGTTCCCACCGCCGCCCCCGCTGCCGGTGGGGCCCCCGGACGATTGATGTTGCCACGGAGCCCAACGGCTCGGCCACGCGCCGTGATTCCATGCCCATGACCAACCCCCTAATTTTTGTTTCAATTTTTCATATTCAAATTTTTTGTTTTGTTTCGTAAATTTTTTTTTTTTTTTAATTTTTTTTTATCATTTTTGGATTTTTAATTTTTTATTTTTTGTTTTTTTTTTTTTTCAAAAAGCGTCACCGAAAAAAAAGAAAATAAAATCGAAAAAACCGTTAGAAAATATTATATTTAAAAAAAATATACAGCAACAAAATAAAGGAAAAAAAATTAAAAATTAAAATAAAATTAATATAATTTTAAAATAAAAATTTCATAAAAAAAAGTTGGCACAAATTTTTCATATTTAAAAAAAATTATAAGCCTTTTTTTCGATGTTCACAAAATTTGAATTTACATTAAAAAAAAACTACCGAGTACAATAATAATTTTACGAGTAATTTCAGTATAACTTCTTTTTGTTACACTTACGCGATGCCGATGTGTAAAGAAAATCACATTCTAGTGGACGACTAAAAAAATTTTTCAAGAAAAAAATCACGAAAAAAAGTCTCATATTTCTTTTTTGTTTTATAAAAATATAAATTATTATTTTTTTTTTAAATTCCAAATAAAAAATATAAATGGCAAATAATATTTTAAATTAATTATGGCAATTTGTTTGTTTGTTCAATACCTCGTACATAGGTTCATACATGCCATAGGGGTCATTTGGTCCTTCCTAACACAAAGAACACACAATACACAAAATTATATAAAAAAAAAATTTCAAATTTAAATTTAATTATTAAAAAAAAAAAAATTAATTTAAAAAAAAAGCATTTAAAATTTTTTAAAAAATTAATTTTAACAAATAAAAGATTTGTGTGTGTGTGTTTTTTGTTTTTGGTTTTTTTATTTTAATTTTTTTTTTAAATAAATTATTTAAATAATTGCGATTGACATTTTTGTTTTAATATTCTTTTTTATGTGTTTTTGCTTTTTAAGGGTTAAACACAATACACATCTATAATTTTATTAGAAATTTGGTAGGGTGTGTGTGTGTGTGTTTTTTTTTTTTTTTGGGGGGGGGGGAGGATAAGGGTGATGAAAAATATTTTCAGAAATAATATTTATTAATTAGATTTTTCCTTTCTACAAGCAAATAAAAAAACAACTTGAAATTTTACAGCATTAAATTAGATTTTAGTAGAGACTAACCTAACCGTAATGAATGTACAAACTACCAAGTTTACGATAATTTTTTGGTTGATTGACCAGAATGAAATACAATATTATACGATTCTAATAATTTTAGTATGTAGAATTTGACAAGCTAATTTTGACAGTTCAGCTATTTAACAAGCCAATTTTGACAGTTCAGCTATTTGACAAGCCAATTTTGACAGTTCATTTCGGTTAGTTAATAGAAAGGAGGCTGTTTTTAAGTTTTTTTAAGAAATTTAAATTAGTATGAAATAAAAAATTAATCATTGTTAGTAAAAATTGGAATAAATTCTCGTACAACTTCTTTTATTATCGTGTATATAAGGCACAATAATTTTTGTATTTGTTTATGTTAATATTAGGAGAGAGCAATGGGGTTACAAAAATATGTTGAAACTTAAAAGCATTTTAAATTAACAAAAAATATAAATAAATATGATAAATAAAAAAAATTCAATGCGCAAAAATTATATAATAAAATTATAAAGCATGTTAAATGTTGGTTAATTAAAAAAAAAATAAAAAGCTGAAGCAAAATAAATAAAAAAAAAATATAAATAAATGAAATAAAAATTAAATAAAATTAAAAGTAGAAAAAATTTGAATGAAATTGTTAGTAGTTTCCTTTTAGTTTTCTTCTTCTAGAATTTTTATTTTGCATTTCCCGGCCTGTCACATTAATACCATTTTCTTTTTTTTCTCTTCTTTTTTTGCCATTTTTTGTTTCGTTTTTAAATTTCATTAAAATATTTTTTTTTTAATTTATTGGAATTTTCTCAACATTTAAAATAATAAGCAAAAAAAAAAAATATGTAAAAAAAAAAATTGTGCTTTTTAAAAAAAAAAATTAAAACAAGAAATAAAATAATTTAAAATAATAAAAAAAAAATTAAATAATGTGAAAATAAATAAAATGATGACCCACCACATTATTATTTCTGGTCGTTCTCTGTGGGCCACCAGCGGGTCCTCCAGTTGGTGAAACACCGCTTGGTGGAAAATCGAAGAAGTATTCTCCATCATACGTACGGTAATATTCATCATGATATGGTTCATTGTAGCCACCACGATAATCCGAATAACCATAAAAGTCGTAATCATAATCTACAATTTTGTTGTTTTATTGAAAAAAATATGTTTTTTTTTTGTTTTTGTTTCTCTTTTCCTAGGCTAATTTTTTTTTTTTAAATTATGTAATAGAAGTCATCAATTTTTAAGAGATAATATAAGAACGTTAAGTAGTTACTTTAACAAATATTTTAATTTAATTTTAAAAGTAGTTTTAGATTTACATTATTATATTTAAGAAAATTTATTAAAATAAACAGTCTTGCATCGGGGGAATGTAGATTGTGTGATGCTATTACGCAAATTTTTTTCTATTTATTAAAGCAACTACTTGATTTTTCTTATATATAAACTTTTATTACCGACAAACAAAATTACAATTTCCCCCTTGAACTATTATTTACAATCAACTACATTAATTTCTTAACAAAAAAAAATAATTATGATATGGCCTCTATATAATATATATTATGTAATTCTGATTTAGATTTTTTTGGTTCTTTAAATTTTTATTTACTATCCTTTTTAAGTAATTTTAAAAAATATATTTTATTGCACAATATTTTTTAGATTATTAATTAACCAGCTAAAATACAATTATAAAGCTAAAAGAAACATTCTTGTGTATTTTTTTGTAAATTTAAGTCCACTCCACATATAAGTGAACGGGGAGAGAGCAAGCTTTAAGAGCCTCTCAAAATTTAAATTTTTAAATTTAATTTAAAATTTCTTTGAATTTAAATTTTTTAGAAGTGTTTCCTTATAATTGTATAATTACCTGTTTTTTTTAATAAAATAAAAATTAACTACAAAAACAAATACGAAAAAAAAAAACTACTTTGACATGCCGGGAAATTTCAATAATTTTTTTTCATGCCATTTTTTTTTTCTGGTTAATCAAAATTATTCAAAACTTACCTTAATGTGATTTTTTTTAAATATTTAATTATAGAAAATTTATGAAATGTCTTTGATTGATTTTTTTATCTACATTTATGAGATTTTAGTTGGTAATTAAAATTGTTAAGAAAGAAGAATTTACCATGGTGTGAAAATGAAAAATTGTATATTTTATATATGACAGAAAAATGTAGTTTTTTTGACAGATTCGGTTTTTATATACAAGATAGACAGAACACACTTTAAAATTTTAAGAAAATACACATGCAATAAAAAAAGAAAGAGCTTGGCGGGCGCTGACTACAAAACAAAAACACACTCTTTTTCTCATTCTTTTTTACCCTAATGTAATTTTACAATTTTAAAAATTAAACTAATTTTAAAATAAAAAATAATTAAATTCCATTTTGCGTGAAAATGCAAATGCAGTGCCAACTTTTTACTTTATACAAGAGTTTTATAATATCATGCGCTGTTTTTTTGTATTAATTTTAATTAATTATGAAAACTAGCAGGAAAATTTTTTGTTTGCAAATTAAAAAAAAAAATTTTTTTTAAATTAAAAAAGGAAAAAATTTTCTAGCAATGGTTTTTTTTTTAATTCTTAATGTAAAAAATAAAAAAAATAATGAATTTCTGAAAATAATTTTTTTTTTAAATGTCAATTTTTTTTTCTGATGTTTTCTTTTGGCTAATAAAATAAAATAAACTAAAAAAATAAAATTATTTTGGTTAGTATTTTGTTATTTAAAAAATAAAAATGAGAAAATAACAAAAAAAAATTGAATGGGGTGGGGGGGAGATTTTCCTTTTTTTTTGTTTGAGAAAATTATTTATAATTCTAGTAGTATCAGTTATTGTTTGTATTTACAAGAAAATATAAAATCGAATTATTGTACCTGAACTGATATTTTCATTATTTTAAGGAGGATTTTTTTTTGTTTTATTGCCTTTTTTTTCAAGATTCTTCTTCAATTTTTTTTGTAATCGCAATAATTTTTTTTTTATATTTTTGAAAAAAAAATTACTTACCGTAATCTCCACGCGCTGTCATTGGTGCTCTTACAGGAATTCTGGGACCAGCTAGTCCGCGAATTGGTGGTCCCAAAGGCAGCATACCAGGATGTGTAGGAGAAATATTTCTAAAAATTAAATATAATTGTACAGATAAAATTTTTAGTATAGTAATAGTAATTGTAATTAGGTTAACAAAATTAGAACAGCGTTAACAAATGCGCGCCTGTTTCTGCAAGATTTTTTCGAGATAATTTTTTTTTCTTGCAAATAAAAAACTTTTGTTATTGATTTTCTGTCCATCTGACGTAAGTTTTTCAAATATATATTTATTATTATCATACTACTATGTATAAACAGATAATAATTCTTTAGAGCTAATCTTAGTTGACGACAAGACTTTTAAAATTCGGCGATATATATGGCATTTTTCACATTTTTCAAATGTGTCCACACGAGTATTTTTTTTATTATATTAAACGTAATAAAAAAAAATTCAAATTACCCTACAACACCTGGGCGGACTTGCATCATTTGCATCATTCTACGTTCTCTTGCTCGAAGAATTTCTTCCTTTTTCTTTTTATCAGATGGCGGCTTTGCTAATGAAACCTTAAAAAAAAAAAAAATTTAAAAAATTGAAGAAGAAAAAATATTTGAAATACTTCTATATTTGAACTTCCAACTTCTTTGCCATTTAAGCCGCGCATTGCAATTACAGCATTATCACGATCCTCAAAATGAACAAAGGCATAATCTTTAATTTTTTTAACCCTTTCAACTTTACCAAATTGTTCAAATTGTTCCTAAATAAAATTATATTAACACATATTAAATATTTTCAATATTTTTTTTTATAACAAAAAAAGGACATTAAATATTTTCGATATAAAATTTTGATTTTTGATTAATAAAAATCGATATTTACTTTTAATTTTTCTTCACTAATATCTTGTGTTAAATTTCTAACATATAGTACTTTGACTTTGCTCATTGTTTGTTCATCGGGTTCTTCTTGAGGATCAGCCCAATCGACAATAATATCACATCCCCATACCTGGATCAAAACCAAGAAATTTCGCATTTAAATTTTAATTATGTTTAATTTTTTTTAAAGTTAAATTTTGTATACCTTAATTCTACCAGTTCCAAGTCTTCGTTTTGCTAATGAGGCAGCTTTATGCGATTCATATTCTAGAAAACAGAAACCACGGTTCTTTTTCTTATCATCCGGTGAACTATATATTATTACTTCAATAAGGCCAGCTAAATTTTTACGTATTTAACAAAAAATGAGAATATTTTGTTTTAATAAAAAAAAATTTAATATTTAAAAAAAAAAATTTACAAAATTGCAAAAAAAAAATAAAAAAAAAAATTCAATACTTTTGTGAGAGAAGACAAATAAATAAATTAAAATAAAAAAATTATTAATAGCACACATTTATTTAAAAGCTTCTTCAATTTTATCAATTTTTTTGTATAGATCTTTTTGAAAGACTGCGGCTCGGATTCTCTCAGGTCGATATCGAGTAAACAATATCGAAATATAATGATAAATTTGCTAATTGGAATTCTATCATACGATTGATCGAGTATAAAATAATAAATTTCATTCGATAGTTATTTTTGTTATCGAATGAAATTATTTAAATAATATTACATAAATATTATATTTTTTATATAAAGCCTAGTACGGCTATATATAAATTAAATGCTAAACTAAATTAAATTTAATAATTATTAAGTTTTAATAATTAGTAATTAAATATTATTAATTAATAAATTAATTAATTATTAATAATTAATAATTGAATTTAAATTTTATATGGAAAAATTAGTTTAGCAAGAGCAGCGTACTAGGCTTAACTATATAATTTAATTATTAATAATATTATATTAACTATATAATATTATTATTGAAATAAAATCTAGTACATTTTATAAATGATTTCGATACGATATCAAATCGATTATCGGTGATCCATTTTTTTTATTTCGAGGATCATCATCGAAATTTTTACTCGATTATCGTTCTACGCGATATCGACTCAGAGAATCCCGAACCCAGAAAAAGAAATTGATAAACCCCAGAGATATTGAAATAATTTTTATAAATTTTTTTAAAAACAAAAAAAAATTATGATCCAAAAAATTCAAAAAAAAAATAAATTAAAATTTAGGATCAAAAATTCTTTTTTATTGCTTTTACAATTTAAATTTTTTTCTTTTATATCTATAAAAAAATTTTGAATTTGTAGAATTTTTTTTATTTTTTTATAATTATATTAAAAAAATTTTTATAAAAATTTTGTATTTAATTTTTTTTTTTTTTATAACTTTCCAAATATAAAAAATCAAATCCAATTGCCAAAAAACGCTAAATAAATTTTAAAAAAATCCAAATTTTTCCATCAAATTATTAATTTTTCATCTTAAAAAGTTAAAATTTATTTTTTTATATAATATTATTTATTTTTATAGAAAAAAATTGGTGGGTTTTTTTTATTATTATTGTTGTTGTTTGGTATCAAAAAAGAAGAAGGTGGTTCTTTTTAAAGGGTAGGAAAAATTTTAAATTACTATTATTACATATATATAAAAAAAAAGTAAAAAAGTAAAATAAAAAGTACACCGCTTTTTCAAACAAATAAATATAAATAAATTACAATTCTTTATATTTTGTTTAATTATTTTATATTATTTATAAAAATTAAAATCCATTTAGAGATTATTATAAAAAAAACACTTGAATAATGAAATATTTATATATATATATATAGATAAAATATTTTTTTTTTATTCTCCAGTCATTATATAATAAATATAGGTAAATATATATTTTATAAATTTTAGTTATAGTTTTTTTTTATTTTTCAATTATTTCTGTAACTTGTTGAATTATCATATTTAATTATATAATATATTTATAATATTTACACACAAATTTGAAATTGTATATTTTGAACGGAAATATTTGAACTATGATAAAACTGATTTACACATGATAAAAATGTTTGTGGTCAAAGTATGAGTGCCATAGGTGCCATAAGCCACAAAAATTTCGTTGAGATAAATTGACATTACGTGAATCAATTTTTGTGAAATCTGGTGAAAAAATGATTAATATATGTACTATAAATACAAGATAGGAGTTTTAAATTATGGTATAGGCATATTTGCGGAACCAAAATAAATCATCAGTTGCAGATTTCAAATTTTGTGGCTGAAGCACCTATGGCACTCAACTCTTCATTGTCGTAGACATATCCTGATATACTTTTTAGCATATCCTGATATACACACACAACATATTCAATTTTAATGATGGAGAAAAAATATTTATATAAACAAAATATTCTTCCATCATTTTATAATTTTCATCTTTATGTTCTTTATTATTTATTTTAAAAATTGAGAGAAATGATTTCAATGAAATTGAAATTTATCAATCCACTTTCTAAAGTTTTCTTTTTTTTTCAAATTTCTATAATTTATTCGTGTAGCTAGACAATTTGTGAATTTTTCACATAGAATTTTTTATGTTTAAATTAAATTAAAATAAATTAATAATTTATATCAAACATTTTTGTAATTGATTTTTTTCCAATTTAAAATAAAAAAATTTGGACAAAATTTTTATTTTTATGCGAATTTTGGCAATGATTTTTTTTTTTACTATTATTTGTTTTGGAAAGAAAATTGTTGAGCTACAGCGTTACCCTAAAAAAAATTCTATATTCGAAAAAAAAAAAATAATAATTTTAAAAATATAGAAAAATTTTGATATTAAATTTTTTTATTATTCGACTTTATTTACTGCAGAGGTTTAACCAGAAAAGAAATGAGAAATTAATTACATTTTTATATTCTTTACTTTTCTTCAAAATTTAGTTACATTTTAGTTTCCTGATATTTTGCAGTAAAAAAAGTCAGAACAAATTTAACCGTAATTATCTGCACACAATATTGTGTGCAGAATATCGTATCGTGTAAACGAATATTTGTACTAAGTATATATATATATACATATATACTGAATCAAGCCAATCATCAAATTTTGTTTAAAAAACCAATAGAATTTTAATCGAATTTTTTGTTTGTAGAGAGCAAAGAGTGACGTTTTTTTGTTTTTCAATTTTGTTTTATTTCACTTACGTGCATGTTTTGTAAATTCCTCTAATAATTCATCGCGATCTCTATTCTTAGGAATATTTCCGACAAATAGCCGGTGATTGTTAAATGATATCGTTACACCAATCTTTTTGCCTTTCCGAATTTCAAAATCATTTAGCTGGAAATTTGTTTTTAATTTGGTTTTTTTTTTTTTTTTAAGTTCACAAGTCACACAAATACGTTTTCCAAATTGTCGAAAAAAAAAAAAATTGACAAAAATATAAACGAACAATAATAAAAAGAAAAACATTTTCGAAATCCGAAACATATTTTCTTTTTATAATTGTCGCCGAGAATAACTTAAAAATTTATAACAAAAAATTGAAATTATTGCATTTTGTTAAAAAAAAATTCAATTTTCGAAAATATAATTTCGAAAATAAAGCTTTTTTTTTATATAAATATAATTTTTTTCAACTAAATTATTCAAAAATTAATTAATCAAATTAAATGAAATTATATTTATAAAATATAATATTTTTTTAATAATTAGATATATAATAAATATTTAAAAAAAAAAATTAGAATTTCGAATATTAAAAAAATATGGTGCATAAAAAAATTTGCCAATTTTCCTTTCTTTTTTTTTCTTAAATAAATTTTTTTTGTATAACAAAATTTAAATATTTTTATTTTGAAACAAAGAAAGATACAAAATTAGACAAATTTTTAACGCCGAGTTAATGACTGGAGAGATTTTTTTTTAAATTTTTTTTTGGGAATGATGTGTAAAAAAATGAATATAAAAAATAAATTAAAAAAAATAAATTTTTACATCAAACAAACAAATAAAAATATATCACAAAAATAAAGCAAGCATAAATTTTTGTTTTTATTAAAATGGGAAATAATGAAAATTATGAAAATGCATTTTTTTTAAGGAGAACAATTTTAGAGTGTTGGTGGATTGTGCTTTTTTATGTCCCACATTCTCGTGAAATTATTTTTTATTATATACAAGTGATAAGTACTTTTCTTTACAATCTAGTATTAGTCACATTATCCAAAAAATATTAAAGAGTAAATTTTTGATTAAAAAATTAAAAAATTTAAAATTCAAGTAAAATTATTTTTGTGGTAATTTTGGATTAGAGTTTTTTTTCGATTTTATATATCATATATCGAAATATGCCGAAACAATGATCTAAAATTGAATTTAATGGCCGAAATTACAATTTGTTATACATTTGAAGGAATAGAGAAAGTACCATAATAATATTTTTTTGCAAATTTTTACATGTTTCGGACTTCGGACTAGGAGATAAATGAAATATTGAATTTATATAAGGCTTTTTTTGTTATTTAAAACCATATGCATTGATAACATTTCTTACTACGAAACAAAGCTGGTCTTATAGTCCAGGTGTAATTATCAGTAATTTTAAAACAATATATAGAATTATATATAAAAAAAATATGTAAAAACATAAAGGGGTCAATTATGAAAATAACAACAGAACTGACAATAACAAAGAGAAAAAAAACTCTTAAATTAAAAGACTAATAATGTAAACAGCTGCTGATAATATAAAATAAAAATAAAATATGCTTTTTTTTATCGACAGAAGAAGAAATTAGGTCACAATTCGATGAATTAGATAAAAATTATATAAATTTTTATAGCTTTAAATAATAACAATAATAATTGAACAAAATTTATGAAATTATCCATACAATTATTTTGTGCATATTTTTATATAATAAATTGTTACTAAAGCTGAAGCGATGGTGTTTTAAGCTTAATAATTTATTAAAAATTATTTTATTTTAATATTAAATTTTAAAGACAATTTTTTTGGTAATTGAATCTGTTAAGCATTTTTTTTTTTTAATAATTTATGTAAAATAAAAACGTATTTTTGTTTCCAATTTTTTGCAAAAAGATTAGTGACGAGAGCCCGCGATTAGCTGATTTTTAATATTTTTTTTTGTATGTGTGTTCGTACAAATTATCATCCCCGCGTAATTTTACAAAAAAAAAATTATTACTAGTTTTTTTAAAAGTATATTTTTTAACACTTCTTTTTTTTTTGTATTCGTGTGTAAAATTTACCTGTCAGTTTACCAAATTCGTCTAATATCTCCTCTTTGCCTTTCGATTTAGGTATGTTGCCTACAAATAGGCGTAGATTCGGAACACTTATGTTAATTTTCAAACACTTGCCAGGTTTAATTTCATAGTTATCGAGCTGTGTGCGTGTGTAGGGTGGTTTTTTTTTGTTTTTGGTTGGGCGATTTTTTTTTTTTTTTTCACATTTTGAAAAATTAAATAAATAAAAAAAAAAAAAATAAAAATAAAAACCAAAAAAAAAAAATTATAAAAAATATTTTCCAAATTATTTTCCAATTATATAAAAAAAAATATATATTTTTGTTTGTTTTGAATTTGATTTTTCTAAAAACTAAAGAAATGATAAAAAAAACTAAATTAAAAAAATAAATTTTAAAGAAGCAAATTTTAAAATTAACTTAAATATTTTTCCTTTTTTTTTTAAATATTTTTAATTATTTTAATATTTAAGTAAATTTTTATATTTGCGTTATTAGATCCAATCACAGAAGAGGAGAGAGAGACTTTTGCGCGAAAACTAAATATAAGCTTTTTTTTGTTTAAATTTCTTGTAATACAAAAAATAATCATGCCAGAAAAAGCCGCATTTTTTAATATTGAAATATAATTAATTTAATAGTAAAGATAATCAAGTTTGATAAGCACACCCGTAAATTATCAATAAAAATAAATTAAACAGAAATTTTAAAAATAGTAAATTTTTTTTTTTTTGCAATTTTCGAAAAGACAAATGTAATTGTAATTATTACAGAAATTATAAAATCTTTATAATTTCTGAATTTAAGGCTGTTTATATTAAGATGGAGCTGGAGCGAAACGAAATTCCCAGTTTTCAAAAATATAGAAATGAAAATATATTTCAAGGCATTTCACAGTATACTTGAGATCTTCGTAATTATGTAGTTGTAATTCAATTGAACTATTTAAATATATTCGACGGCGGTTTTGTAAAATCAATCCTTTTTCACATTCCAGTATATATCGGGTAGCCTTTTTATATGCCTATAGTCTTTTTAAATATGTAATTTTATATTGTCTCTTCCCAACCCACAATATTTGTTTCGCAACTATTTCACGAAGATTTTCGAATTAGCGTTTAGAATTTCATTTCGTTCCAGGTCCAATATTGATTGTTAACGTTTAATTTTTCTTTAATGTTGAGGTTAATGCTTTGCCATAAAATATGTAGTTCAATTTATTTATATTAATTTCTATAGCAAGATTATATTTTAATTAAATAATAAATTACAAGAGTGTGCAAAGAGGAGACCTGAAAAAAAAATATATTTAAAAAATTTTGATGTTTGAAATAAAAAAAATTGAATTTTGATGAGAAATTGATTAAAAAAAAAATTTTTGTGATCGTTGCGATTCAAAAATCCGAGATCCAAAGGAGGCCAATTTTTTTTATTGTGGATGATATTATATAATGTTATTCATTTTCGAATTATCTGAGGGCTCTCTTCAACTTATATCACATTAATTATATAAATTTTTGTCTTATATTAAGGATAAATCTGAAAAATAATGGTGACTTAAAATTAAGTGGGGATTTTTTTTAACACAAAACCTAAAAAATAAAAACGAAAATTTAAAATTTAAAAAATATGTATAATATGGACGAAAACATAAAAGGGAAAACCATGGACCACACCTAAAGGGATTTATTTATATATTAAACAAAAAGAAAAATCATATTTAAATTACTAAACGAAAATTAATCAAAACTGACCACCAAAAAAAACAACTAAATTTCGGATTAAGGATTTTTAACCTACAAAAATAAATTAACCAGGGGAGGGGGTATGTGAAATATTTACTATACTATTATTCTACAAATATTATAAAACATGCAATAAACTAAAAAAATATAACCCTGGAGTTACAATGTCGCTCTCATTTCGCCCTCTATTCGCTGTCTTACGCAGTCTACAAACATAGTAGTCACAATGAGAATTTTTTTTTGTTCTTAAATATCAGTTCATTGTTTATGTTTATTGTTTTTTCAATAAACATTGTAATTTTTTTTTATAACTAATAATTATAAACAAATAATTAATGATGGCCCACAAAATTAAAAAAAAAATTTACACACAATTCTATTATTTTGACACATCAACGCGTGTCATAATAATAATAATTTCATAGTTGCGAAATGCGAGCGAAAAGGATGCATTCATTGTAAACACCTTCATACAATTTCATACATTTGAACTTTATTTTGACACTGGCTGCGTATTGAGCGCGAAATGAAAGCGAACATTGTAACTGCAGGGTAAGGATTTTAAATTTAAAATATATTTAAAGAGGATTTTTGTTTTTGTTTGTTTAGAGAGCAATAATAGGAAAAAAATATTTGTATTTATTTTCTTTATACCTCTCTAACTGCATTATGGGCTGAATCACGACCAGTAAATGTAACAAATGCGTAACCGCGATTTGTACCAGTCATTGGATCCATCATTAATCTAAGATCCCATATCGCACCACATTTCTCAAATAAGGGTATTAATTCATCTTCAAACATATCTTTTGGGATTTTACCACAAAATACTTCACATCCATTACCAGGTGTTGGTCCATCCCAATTTGGTGGTGGTCCGCCATATTTACGTTGACCTAAATTATTAAATATTTTGAATTATTAAATTTATGAATATCTTAATAGAAAAATGTATTTTTAATTTACCCGTAGTTACATCTAATGTATAACCAGTACGATCTAAGATTTTTTTAATTTTTTCTTCATCAGGTCCTTTTACTTGCACTGTGGTTGCTGGTGTTGGTACACCTTGTTGGCTAGCACGTGATTTTTGTCTATATGTTTTCATAACACCACATAAATATGCAGACTTATTTGATACATGTTCCAAATTTGATTCAAGGAACTGACTTAATACATTCAAGGCACCATCAACTGGGAATTCTTTAAGTGCATCTAAAGCACGTTCATCTAATTCAACATGTGCTAATTTTCCTGTTTTATATATATCATCTAATTTTTCGGCAACCTATAAAAAAAGAAGATTTAATAAATTAATTTTCATATAATTTTTTTATTTTACTTTTTTATCTAATCCATATTCCAATAATTTTGGGTAATCATCCGTTCTTTGGCCATCACCTCGATCGTCTGATTTAATGTTAGTTATCTCCTCCACCAGTTCTCCATTCCCTTCTGCCATTTCTATTATGTAATTAAAAATATAGAAAAAAATAAATAAATTACAATTTTTTAATATAGAAATTAATTTTTAAAAAAATAATAATAATGAAAAGCAAAAGTTTACAACATAAAAGACAAAAAAAAAATTAGAGAGCAATGACCGTAATATATTTGTAATGGAACAAAAATAAAGTAGTAGTTGAGTTATATTCTCTATAGTCTATACAACTATGCAAAAATTATTCGCCGAAAATATTCATTCATTTGGAAATTTTTAGCGTTTGTATTTATAAAATGTGTGGCATAGGTTATGGATTACCGACGCTGATATATGTTGTTTAAACTCTTATAAAGACTAGCTAATTTTCATCTATAAATTCTGAAATTGAAAGTATTTTTTTTTTGCAAAAATTGCCCTCGGTCATTCGTTCTACACTCCTAATCTAAACAAAAACATAAAAAACTAGTTTCTTCTTTTCTAGGTTTTTTTATAGATAAATTTCAGTATTTCTTTTATTTTTTCACTCTTTGAATCTCTACGCACTTTTTAAGAGCTTTTTGTAAACTAAAAATTTTTTGTTTTGATTGTATTTTTATTGATAGATTTCTATTTATATAAACAAAAAAAAAATCTCTTAAAATTTATAATTAAAAATATATAAATTTGTATTTAAAAATCATATAAAATTATTTTTTTATATTATCAAGATTTTATTTTTCTAGTATTGGCGGGTTACCTTGAAAGCGCACGTTTAGCACTTACACAAAATTATTATGTATACAGTTTTTTCATTATTATTTATTATGTATATGTAGGTATATTAATTTATAAACAATTTTGCGCGAAAAATTATGTGATAACTTTTAAAATAATTCGCATGATATTCATAATTAGAAAATGAGGAATTCAGAATTTAATTTTATAATGTAGAAGTAGATAATAAAATTCAGTAAATTAATTTAAAAAAGAAGCTATTTGTGTTGTGTATCTGTTTAGTTACTTATATGATGATAGATTGGCAGTTTTTGAAAGTTATTTGTACTATTATCACTTAAATGAACTATAGTATCATTACTTAGTTGACGATGTTGATGACGAAGAAATAAGTATAAATAAAAATAAGTGGTTGTGGCTAAAAAAAAAAAGTAAGATTACAATTTATAGTCTTGTTTCTTTCTTGTATACTAGCTGAAAAACAGTGGAAATTTAATTTACAAATTTTACAAGTTCTAACGTTTAATTATATAACGTTATTCAGATAATCAAAATTCAGATCATAATAGAAATAGATGATGCATTTATTTTTATTCATATAATTTAAAAATTTAGATTTAATTTTTTTAGTAAATTCTGAATTATAAAAAATCAACAAACCATCAAAGAATTTTAAATGTCTGAATTACCAGCTGAATATCTGAATTTTTTTTTATTTATCTTTTAACCAGATGAAATATCGGAATTTTGTACGGCATCCTTTAAATAACATTAATTTTAATTAATCTCAGTACCTCATTAATTTTTTTTGTAGGTCAACATTAATAAAAAAACGCATGTTTTTGTGAAATTATTGTTCCTAATAAAAATATTTCTTTGTACATTTGTGAATTATTATTATATTTTTTATTATTCTTATATAATTATTATAGTAAATTATTATAATAATTAAAATATTGTGAATTTTAATTATTATTTTTAAAAATTTTATACTGCATTAACATTCATATATACATCAATACAAAATTACCCTCTTTTTATATACATTCTTAACAAAAACTAATAAGAAAAAGATACTGTCTTGTCTTGTCTGCAATGAAATATTGTCACAGCTCCAAAAAAAAAGAACCCTTTTCATTTATGTACACATAAATGCTTTCAATAAATAATCATTATCTTTTTTAGTCATATTCTTTCTACTTTGCTTGTTTGTGTGTGTGTTTTTGCCATGCAAATATGTATATAGCTATAAAAAATTTGGAACAGGAAACTCTCCAATATATTCCTTTATTTTTCCTTTATAAATGTTTTCATTGTATTTGTTCATATATCCAAAAACATAAAAATGAAACCATAAAAGACGACTAGCAAGCAGGATAAAATGAGTAAATTATTTTGTATCCTGTGGGGGGGTGGTAGAGTATTGAGTAGGTGGCATTTTTAATGGTTTATTTTTATTTCGATTGGCTGTGTTTTAATGTAGAAGTGGAAAATTGAAGGAAATTCGCAGACGTCTCATATCGATCTTTTTTTCTGTAACGTGTTTTTTGTCCTTTGTTGTTGTGCTTGTTATTGTTGGTTTTTTACTTCTTGCATTATTCTCATTATGGAATGGGACAACAACGTAAGTATTGTGCTAGTTGTATACTAGGACTAGCCAAATATGTAATACATTATATAGTAAAAAAAACCAATGCAGTCTTATGTCAAATTATAAATTTTATTGCTGCGGATATGGTTTCGGTTATGGCCTGCTTTTTTTTTTTATAAAAAAAAAATTAGTTGTTATGTCGACATTGTTAGTTTTATTTTAATGGTCGTTTATAGTTTAATATTTTATTATATACATATGTATATACATAAGAATTGAGGAAATTTATTGATGACAATTTATTCATATTCATATTTAATTTATTCATATTTAAGTTAAATATTTCATATGTAATATATACATTATATAATAATGTAATAGTAGGATTATGTCTATGCTGTTTGGCACCGCACCGATAGTATATTTTGGATATTTAAGTATACATATATTGTTCTGGTTGATTCCATTAGTTAGTTTATATTTATATGCGATTGTCTCAAAGATTCAGCCATGCATGTTTAGTGTAGACTATGTATTTTAGCGCGATAAAACAAATTGTACTCTTTGTGATAGTGTGGTATGCTGCGATGCATTAGAAAATGTCATGGTTTTAAAAATAAGACGAATTTATAACTTCACTCAGGAAAATAAGTCGGAATATGTAGGCCTCATTACTTGTTACAATTATTAATTTGTGGATTATATAAAAAGACTAATAAAAAAAAAAGCAAATGATAAAATTATCAAATTATCAATCGAAAAGAAAATGACTATTCCAAATGGATGGCATCACAGATTTTCTTACTGTACATTCATCTGGAATTCATAATAATTTTATATGGCTACAACAACTACATACATAATATTAAATTTTCCAATGCAGCAAAAAAATACCTTAGGAATGAAAACTACTATTAAAAGCTATTATGTTTTTGTAGGTATTTAAAATTGTGATTTTGTTCAATTGTTAGCAATAGAATCGAAATCAAAGAAAAAAATCTTTTTATTAACTAATATATTTCTGTTGTCAAGCATTGAAAATATGTTTATTATTGAATATTAATGCATTTACAAGAGAAATGTAATCAAAAGCTCGTGTAAAGCTTAAAAATAATTGCAAGTGGGATTGTGTAGGTAAGGCGTACATCACATTTGTATGTAAAAAAATGCAGCAAAATGGTGTGCATGTGTTGGTTATGTACAAAATTGCACAATTTCAATTTATCTAATACTCAAACCATTAATTTTATATTAATTGCAAAAATTATTGCACAAAAACCACCACCAATAAAAAAGTTCGTTTCACAGTTTCACTCCAAAAAATTTAAAAAAAAATCCGGTATTCCCTATTTATCTGTCCTATCCTACACAATATAAAAGTGTTTAAAGAAGATCCGCTGATTTAAAGTAGCTATTCTCATTTTTTCCAAATTTATATGCTAAAATTATGCACATAGAAAAAAAGCGCGCAAATGCATTTCTCCAACCCTCTCAACATTCCTCCCCCCTTAACCTAAAAACACATATTCTGTCTTCGCCTTTTGCTTGTAAAATGAACGTCTTCGTTCCGCGACTGTATGTATGCATGCAATAATATTGCAATAGCGAAGAGTTTCAGGCGCGATCATATTACTTTTTTGTTGTTGTTTTGCTTCAATTATTTACTAATGCACACAGCCCAACACACAACCTTAAAACAAAATGGTGGATGACGATGATGACAACTTTTACAAAAAAAAAAGTTTCATTGCAAATTGCAGTTCTTATTTTTTTTGGTAATTTTTTAATACCACATTCACTGCACTTATATTTGCTATACCAGAGCTTTTTTACTTTTTTCTTTTTTAAAAAAAAAAAAATTGCACAATTTTTAAATTTTTAATGGTCACTAAAAATAAAAATGCCGGCCGGTTTTTTATTTTAGTAACATTGCTATTTTTTATTGCAATTTTATTTTAGCAGAAATTTTAAAATAAAATCATTTTTATTATAAAAAAAAATTTGATAATATATTTTTTTTTGCTGTCTGCGGGAAAAAAACACTTCTCCCTTTGTAGCGCGCTTCGGAGACGACAAATACTTAATAAAAAATCGTTAAATACATACAAAACGAGGTAAAAATTTATGATTTTTTTTAGTTCTCTTTTCGACTAAAATAATTAAAAAAAAAACACTAAAGGAATTTTTGCTTTTTAAAATAAAATTAATAAAAAAAAAATACCTTTCATTACTAATTTTTTATTTTTGATGAAAATTTCTATTTATCACAAACCAACAATTTACCACAGCAAAATTAAAACCAAAAATTTTAATTTTATTTTAAAAAAAAAAAAAAATTTAAAACTACACTGTGCCGCGATGTAATATGGCGGACGCTAGCTACGTCACCGGTTCTCAGCTCACCATATATATAAAAATATTTTATTTATAATTTTTTTTATATTTGTATTAATTTTTTATTTGAAAAATTAAAAACAAAAAAAAAATTAAATTTAAATAATTTAACAAAAAATTTAAAATTATAAAAAATGCTGACAAATTTTTATGTAGAATTAACAAAAAAAAAATAATATTAGTTTGACAACGACGGTATTTTTAATTTTATTATTATTTTTTTTAATGCCAGTCCGGTCTCGTTTTATAACTCGAAATTTTTTTAAAAAAAAAAAAAAATTATGTACCACATACAGTTATAAGGACCGAATTCGCACTGTTCTTGAATACCGCGCGCTTAATTTTTTATGTTACAAATACACACACACCAGAACAAAAATATGATAATAAAATAAAAAAATTAAAAATTTTCTCTATTTCACACTCGTACAACCCATAAAAAACACACACATGAACCACTGTATCTTATAAAACCTACAATTTTTTTTTTCATTACCGTTTATCGTTTGTGCAAATATAAGAACAAATTGAGACTTTTTTTATTTGCAAGAACAAAGATACGGAATTTCTGTACATAAAATGAAATACAGACACAAAACCAGATTCATTTAACTTTATGGAAGGTTATGATATGTTTCGTGCATATGTATGCACATAAAATTGCATGTATGCCTATGCCTATGCACATTCTATGGGTTGATTTTTGGACAAATATTTAAGAGCTTTGAAAATATTAAATAAAACTCTAACATTACAATACAATGAATCGCATGATTTTATGATATACAAAAAAAAATACAATACAACCATACAACGACGGGTAATGAGAGCGACAAACACACAATCAATAAAAAAATTCCATGCGAGAACTTTTTTTGCAAAAATTTTTTATATCAAATTTTTTAATTGAAAAAAAAAAAAAATTGCGAATCTTATTCGATGTTAGTTAAATTCTGTCATTTTTGAAGCATTATACGTCATTATTTGTGTATGTGTTTGCGTATTTTATATGAAATTAAGGTGGGTAAAAAAAATTACGTAAAAGAAGAGAAGTCAATTAAAATTAAAATTTAATTAGCAGATCTACATTTAATTTAAAACATAATAAATACATGAAACATGCGAAAAGCACAGACACAGAGTACAGTACAGTATATTCAAAATAAGAGTGCTGTACTGTGTTGATAAATTGGGGACATGGGGTGGTAAAAAACATTCACAATTCACAATACATAAACCAATATTAAAATTGGACCAGACAGTGCGCTTTTTTTTGTATTTGGACGAAGAAAAATTTATTCTTTGTGTTGTGCAATTTTTGTAAACGCTAATGGAATAAATGAAATTGAAACAAAGTGAGAGAGAGAATCGGAGAATTGTATTGTGAGTAAAATTTTTGTGGCGTTTGTGTGAGTCAAATTTATTGGAAGGTTTTTTAATTTTAAATTAACCGGCACTTTTATGCTTTTTAATTATTTAAGAAAAAAAATTATTTGACAAATCAAATAGAAATATGGTAAAATGGATTTGCCACATTATTGGATTAGGTTTATTGATAACGATAAGGTACTATTTTTTATTTCCTTCGTTTTTAAAAATCCAAAAAGTTTTGATTATTTTAATTCCTTTGCCTTTCCTTTTTAACAATGCACAAAACAACATTAAATTAAGCTTTTTAATGTTCTAATTCTATGTAATTCCAGGGAATATTAAAAAATAAAATTATTGCAAATAAATTCATACAAAAAAAAATCATAAGAGAGAATTCGCAATCAACCCTGGGTTTTTTTTCTTTATTTCGTAGATGTGTGCGTGCAAGTATATGAATTTTTGTGTGCACGGTTTGAAAGTTTTTTTTGCATCTATGCCAACTAAAAAAACTCGTTGCGTGAGGATCATTTTAAAAAAAATATGTTTGTATTTAGTTTAAAAATACTTTTTTATATAAATTTTTTTGATTTGATTATCAGAATATGCTTTAGGCTTTTTTGAGAGTAACATAGTTACATATATTTATACATATGATATGTACATACACATAGAGATGCAAAAATATGAACTTTTGTCATTGTCGCGCTGTGATCTATTTAAGTGCCTTCTGCGTTCTGCCTTTATATAAATTTTAATAGCGAATCCATTGCGATTGGCGATAATATAATGCATTATAAAGTACAAATAAAGTACATATAACATTATCCATGTAGGTATACATATAATAATAATAATAATTAATGTAAAATAATTAAAAATTTGTATATAATAATGGAAAAAAATAATCTTATGTAAACCAGACGCCAGATATACTTATTTAAAAATATTGCAGGGTTGGGTGTCATATCATATATCATATATTATATTGCTTGGTTTTAATTTCCAGATAATTACAAATAGCTGCGTTTTTTTCATTCGTTTATAGTTAGGGAGTTTGTACATAAATTACAACAAATATGTAAATTTTTATTAATTAAATGTACATATCTGTATTTTCTAACGCTAACCTAGCCCTCGATAATTATAGGTTATTTATTAATTCTACTGATCATGAAACACGAACACTACGTACTACTATGTCCAAAATAGACGAGTCTCGAAGTAAATTAAAAAATATACCTAACTATTCGCAATGAATTTATTAAAATGTCTAAATGCCCTTTTTGCAAGACTTTGTTCAAGTCTCTTTCGTGATATTATGACATCTTTTTTACCCTAAAAGTACTGAAAATTTGAAAAATTACAAAACTTTCAGGACTTTTTATTGTCAAAAGGTTTGCCTTGAAAGAGGTTTGAAAAGTGTGGTAATTAAAAATATTAAGTCAACAATTCTATGTCAACCCTGTGACTGTAGGAATTTCTATATAAATAATAAGTAGTACAAAAATATTATAAAAATCCAATATCTTTTTTAACTTACTTAGTTTAATATTGCCTTTTAATAAAATTTATCAAAAATAAAATAGTTCTATAAAAAAAATTGTCGTCGTCCTTTTTTCGAAATTTTGATTTAAAAAAAAAACAAATTTCAGTCTTTTAAGTTATTCCAGTTTTTTTTTTGCCTTCTGAAGTTTACACAGAAAAAAAAATATTATTTTTTTTTAAACTTAAAAAATATAAAAAATCCAAAAATTAAATTTTAACACTTTTAAAAAATAATAAACCACAGCACAATAAAATAATGTGAATCTTAAAAAGAATTTATTTAGGCACAACAAGCTTTAAATTTTTCAAAAAAAAATTTCTTCTTTCTCTGTTTTTTTTTTTTTGTAATTATTTTATAATTTTTTACAATTTTTTCTTTTATTTATTAATTTTTAAAATTGAAGAGAGAAGTGGGTGAAAAAAATTTGATATTTTTTTTTTTTAATTATTTTGGAAAATTTGAATTTACATTATAAGATGTAATAAAAAATTAGTTGACTGCGTTTTATTGCGAAGACCGAAGGATTTCCAATATTTTTTTAAAATAAAAACGTAACTAAAAAATAAATAAATAGAAACTGTTGTATAGTAGATTGTGAAAAATTAATTATTTTATTTAATAATTAAATTTTAAAACGCAGCCACCTTTTCAAAATTATTTAATTACACACTTTTCTTGTTAGTCGGGTTTTTTTATTCACAATTTTCTTTCTTCTTTTCCTATTTTTTTAATTATATTTTTTTATTGTTTGTTTTTGTGTTTTTAATGATTTTTTTTATATATATTTTGTAATTTTCTTTTTAATTTTTATTTTGGTCATTTTGGTAAATACAAAAATCATTTAAGTTGTATTAATTTCACTTTTAATAATAATTTTTCTATTATAGAAATGCATTTTTCATGAAAAATTTTAAAATGTGTGTTGAAAAAAAATTTTTTTTTTTTGGGAGATTTCCACTAAAACACACCAACTAGAATTTTTGTTTCTTTTCAATTTTTTGTTGTGAATCACTCTGTATTTTTTTTTCTGTTAAAAAAAAAATTATTGCAAAAAAATTTTCATTCTTTTTTTTTTTTGCTTCTTCTGATTAAAAAAAAGTTATAAATAAATCCAAGTATATAAAAAAATTTGCAATTTTTTTTTTGTTTAAAATTTGAATATAAATTTTCTCGTTTGAGAAGATGTCAATCGTTTTGTGTCCTCCGCTTTTAAAACAAAAATAATTTATTTGAAAAAGCAATTTCTCTTTTTTTTTTATTTTATTTTTGATTATAGGTAAATTTAAATTTTATAGGTAATTTAAAATTTTTTTTATTCGCGGCGATAATTATTTTTAAACAAAAAAAAAAAAAAATTTTTAATGATTTTTAATTTTTAAATTTTATATAAATTTTCTATAATATGAATTTTCGTTGCTCTTTATCGACCGCGATCAACTTTACTAATAGTATTAAACCGAATTGTATAAAATAAAAATTGGGAACATTGTTGTAAAAAAAAAAAACAACCGCCCCACTTAATAAAAATTATTCACTAACACCACATCAGTAGCAAAAAAAAAAAATCCTTGATTGTGGCGCATTCGAGGAGAATTTTTTATATAATATAATTTTGTATGCAAAAATGTATCTTTGAGATGCACACAATTCTATACACACACACACACATACAAATATTTAGATACAAAAAAAAAAGCTACTCATCGGTGACGGTGACGCATTTTTTCAGTTACAAGTTTTTTTTTTAACGGATTATGATAATGTGTGGATGTAGTTCACTTTATGAGAACTATTCTGTGTGCTTGTATCCCTGAATGGGTAACAATTTCTACCCAATTTTAAATGCGCTACCCAACAAAATTCTATGCACGACTCTCCCTAAACAAATATAAAAAAAATAAAAAACTTTTCCGAGATTGTATATACAACATACCCATATCTATACAAAATTATGTTTGATGCATCTGTAATTTTTGAAATTCAAATAAAAATTCCCCTCTTTTTTTACACTAAATGAATTTTTCTCTAATAAAATTAAATAAATGTGCGAATATTTTGATTATTTGAAAAAAAAAACCTTTTATTATAAAAAAACAGCTTTTTAAGCATAAAGTAGTTTGTGTTTCTCAACATTAATACAATATCATATACATACATCATACATTAAAATGTTATTTCGGTTGAATTTTTACATTTTTATGTAGCACTTTCTTAAGACTGTTTATCTGTCTGTTCCAACTTTTTTTTTTTCAAATTTGAAATATCTTAGAAAATCAGGCGAAAATACAAATTTTAAGTTCATCCGCAAGGTGGTTTTGTTTTAATTTTACGAATTATGCTTTATTATTAATTATTAATTATTGAACCAAGAAAGAAAAATAATGTAAAAAGGTAATTAAAAGGTAAAAAAAAGTGTAACAGTTTGAGCTTATATATTTGCTATTTGCTTGTATATTTCTAAAAAAAAAGCCTACAAATATCAAACTATAGCATAATTTCGCTACGCGAGTCCATAATTTTTCTTTACTTTTTAATGTTGATATTTTTCTCCCATGTTGTGTGTAAACGACACCCTACTACAATAATATTAGTAATATTTTTTTTTATATTTTGTTGGCAAGGAAATGATTATATGACGACGAAAACGACGAAGAATTAGTTTTATGTTGCAGTAAACTTGAATTTTTTTTTGTATAGTTTTTTTTCTTATGCTTTTGGATGGAATTGAAATAAAAAAAAGAAAGATCACCACTGTGAATTTTTATGTACATTTTCTTTATCCTTTTTTGTTAGCCCGTCATCTTTATGTTTAAGTATTTTTGCCTGCTTTTTTTTGTGTTGTCTTTTGGATAAAGTCGGCTTCTGGCATTTTTGTTGATTTTTTTTGATAGTCTGGCTGTACTTCTTTGTCACACAATATAATAATATATAAATTTTATATTTATTTATTGAGGAAGAAAATTTGGAAAGTAAGGAAATTTTGGTTATGTGTTGTTACCACACACTGAAAAATTCAATTAAGAATCAAAATTAATTGTTTTTAAAGAAAAATTACACTTGTTTTTTAACGTTTTTAAAAGAATCAATTTGAAAGTGGATCAAAAGCTGATTAAGGGATAGTATAATAATAATATAGAATGATGTATTTTCATTTTGAATCCATTGTCGGAGAAATCAATTATGTTCGATTAAGATTTCAATTGAAGGGTTGAGTGTTATATTGTGCCTAATCCACAAAATGTGAAATCTGTAACCAACAGTTTATTTTGGTACCGCAAATATGCCTATACAACAATTTAAAACAAAGTTTTCTTAGCAATTTCATTTGAATTAAATTTTATATAAACCTATGAATAATATGTTCTATTTTCTATTTCCAAAGTAAACGGAAAAATGTCGAAAGACTTATGATGGATGCATACCAAAATCAATTAAAGCAATTAAAATACAATAATTCATTATTATATTTTATTAAACCATATTTGCAATTTAGTAAAATTTAAATATAGAATATGATTGGTCAAGTTATATATTGAATTATTAATTTTGTATAAGAAGTGAACTCAATGGTAAGGAAATATTTATTATTGAAATAGTTAGGCAATTGAAATTACTATCTTTTTTTTTATAATATTAAATAATTCTTGACTTAATTTGCCCAAAACTTCCCTTTAAGGCATAAAAAAAAGGCTTTAATTCTTGTAGTATTAATAATGTTAATTTTTATGATAGGATTAGAAAGATTCAAAAGAAAGTAAACAAAGCTAAATTATAATTCCAAGAACAATTTGAAATAACCAATAATTTCTTATTTAGATTTTCATCATTTAACGTATTTTTTTATTTTTTTAAATCTATATATAGGTATATGAATTCTAAAAAAACTGGTTAGATCTTTTTTTTTTTTTGCAGTGCAATTTATTATCATTTGAACAGAAAAAATAAAAATAAACGCACTATCCTTTTATAACCATCACACACAACGCAAATACTTCTTTCAGATGCACAAAAAATGGTAATTTAAATTTTGATCGTTTTTTCAAAAAAAAATAATAATAATAATTTCTTATGCGCCTTGGAAAAAATCCGTGAGATAAATTCACCCCAGAAATTAAAAACCACCCAAAAGGGTTTCATTATTATTATTAATAAACTTTTTATTTTTTATTAAATCAACATGTCCTCATACAAATTTACTATACTTGTATAAAAGATATTATTTTTTTTTTGTCTACATTACGATTTTATATATACTCAAAAAAATATATAACATTAAAAAATTATATCTTGTGTGTGATATTTTTATTTTAGAGGAGAATCTTTTACTGTCCATATTAAAATTTGTTATGCATATACACCACAGAGGCTCCTTTTTTTATATGATAATATTATGTACATATAGAATTTATATGAAACACGATCAAGGGTGGAAAATATATGTACACATATGGATGGACATTAAAAATTAACCAACAAAAAAAAAATACCGAGCATAAAAATTGTATGGACAACAACATGATCAGAACAAAAGGAGAAGGGGAGGATATTATATATATATGTATATACATAATATATTTTATTATTATTATTATTAAAAAAAAGGAAAAAAAAATGAAGAAAGAGTTTTGTGTGCCAAAAAGGATGCGGAAAAAATCCTGTTTCGATTCCCACAGATTTTTACTGAACTTTTTTTTTTCTTCTTCAATAATAAATAAAAATAAGATAAATATGAAGACGACCAAACAAACAAGGAGTAAGTTTATAAAATAGTAGAGAGATGTGAGTACGACGAAGGAAGAAGATTGTTATACCATCCAGAAATACACTATATACTACTGTTTTTTTTTTGTATAGGATGTTTTAGAGCTAGGATGTTTTTGTATAGCTTTTTTGTTTTTGGTAGGTATATGCTTTGCATTTTTGTTCATATTTTTTGTTGTTGTTGAAATTGGAAGAAGTGAAGTCTTTGGTCAGAGAAGAATGATCACATTGCAGCCCCTTCTTTTTTTTTAATGAAATTGTTCATATGATTTTTATATAAAACAAAAATTCGGTTTAAATTTTTTTTTTTGTGATCATGTTTAATTTTCAGATTTAGAAATATATTTAACATAATACTATATACACAGACTTTGGATGGATGGATGGTGTCTTGAATTACGATTTATCTGTTATATATATATATATTGCATTTTTTTTTGATTGAATTTGAAATGAGGCCAAAGAAATACTGGTCTTCTCTTCCCATAGATTTTTTTATTTTTGGTTTGAAATAATACTTATCCGAAAAGTTTTTAATTTCTGTATTTATTTTCGTTTAATTTTATAATATTTATTTTAAATTTATAATTGAAAATAGTTTGGAATTTTAAAGATTAATAAAATAGATAATTATGAATCAGTCTTTAAAGAATATAATTATTTGAAAAAATTGTACTTACAGTTGTAGGGGTGCATGGATATGTACATATATAAAATAATTGTAATTAATTACAATTTTTAAAGTACATTTGAAAAAATGAAAAATAATTTAAATCATTATTATTATAATTTTGAGTAAAAAGAATTATCTATATCAAACAAATTGCAATTTTTTGTTTGCATTTAAATCGTCTTTCATGGATACTCTTATATTTCATAAATTTTAATTCTCTTTTTAGGGATTTTTCTTTTCTGTCTGTCTGTCCGATCTAAACAATATGTCAGTTATTTCACCTAGTTAACATCGTACACATAAATTAATTTAAATTTATGACCCCCCACCGATTGAAATCTTGAATTATTGAGAACCAAAATGTAATTGATAGAAATTTAAAATTCTTCCAGTTGGCGGCACTATTCGCATTTTTCCAAAATATGTTTTTCCGTATACAACTGTAATTTCATATATAGTAAATTAAATGTCGATGAAAAATTAATTGTGACTACTCGTTGGAAATGTAATTTACAAGTTCAAACGATGCAAGTAAACACATTTCATATTTATGCCAAATTAAATTTTCGTATCTTAAATCATATGTAGCAATGAAGAGAGAGATAAAATTTGCATAATACTAGTAATTAATATAAGAAATTAATATAAGTTTCATATAAAATTATTATGAAACTACTGCGGAATAGTTCAGCTGCGCCACATTTTTTTTTAAATCCAATTATTTTGATGTTGTGAAAATATTTGTCATTATAAATTTTATAATAAATTATGCGCGCTTTTAAATTAAAATTACAAAACACATTCTCTTTTTACACATAAATGTGTACATAAATTGGATCTAAATTTATAAATTCTATTTTTTTTTTTTTAATGAAAAGATATGCAAATAATTTTTTAATCCAATTCTTAAAATAAAATTATGAATAAAGTTATATTTACTTTAATATAAAGTACAATGTGCATATTTAATATTTTAAGTTGAATTTAAAAAGTGAAAAGAAACTGCACCAGTTTTGTTTGTTTGTTTGAAAATTTCTACTATTTTTTTTAATAGTTGCTAAGGCGAAATTACTTCATTGGGGTACTAACTAGCACTACCAGTTTATGTACATAAAAAAAAATTATTGAATTTATTTTACATAGGTGAATGTAATAAAATATAATTTTTATAATATGTAAAAATATTTCTTAAATTATAAGTAAAAAAAAAAAGCAATTTCAAATAGCAACGGTTACTTTATAATCAACAAAAATCTATTAAAAAATGAGGACAATGTCCTTTTTTTTGAAAATAATAATAATAATAAAAAATGCATTCATTTAAAATGCAGTACATAAAAATGCAGCATTTCCCGCCTTTATGCATATTTGTATATTATGTATTTTAAATATCTATTGTTAAAATAATTGCATTCATTATCGGTTGTGCTTTCCTGAACACTTTTTTTTTACTGCACTTTCATTGAATTTGACCGCCCTTTGACTGCAGCAATAATAATAAAAATCCTTTTCATAAATCCTTTTAGGCATAATGTACATATGTAAGTGTATAATAAAACTGTGCAAAAAAATCTGTTTTTTATGTACATATATCTATATAATGTTTTTATTGAAAAAAAAAAATTAGAATACATATTATTTATGCATATCTTTAAATGAATAAAAGCAGGAGCATAACTTTTCATTCTCATAAAATAATTATTTTCCCTTTAAGAATTATAAATTAAATAAAAATAAAAAAAAAATGAAACATAAGAAAAATGCGCGCAGATGCAATTTGAATTTTGCGTCGGTTTTTTTTTTTTGGTTTTTTTGTAAATGTTATTTAATAAAATTCAAAATAGTTGCCATAATTATGGTAGATAATTTAAATATTGCCAAAAATATTTATTGTATAAATATATTCGTGCCAAGTCCTTAAATTATGAGAGAAGTTTTTGCCAACAAACAAAAACTATCAAAAAAGATTATGTATAACTTGGGAATAGTCTTTTTTACATAGTATTATATTCCTAAGTTAATCGAATGTGAGGTTATGGGTTTGAATCAGTTTCACTATTTTCGTTCCAATTTGACCGAGTTTTTCATTACTGTGCCTAATTTAAGACTAGCTAATTAACTCACTTCACTACTAAAATCTTTAAGCTTGTCGCATTATAGTTTCTCCATTACAAGCGAAGTATATATTCAAATTTGTTGTAAGCATATAATTGTTCTATCTACCTTAAAAAATGATAATATTTTCAAAAAAAAAAAGGAATTTTTTGTTTGTTTTTGTAAATATGTATAATGTGTATTGCAATGTTGTTTTTTTTTTATATTTTTGGCTTGTAAATATTATTCAAAAATGTGTTATTAAAAAAAAATAAATTTAAAATTATTCCTTTTTTTTATAAAACATTTTTTGGCATAAAATACGAAATTTTAAAGAATTTTTTACCCTATGAACGGATATGAAGTCTTTTTCCGTTGCTGCAGCAGCACTAACAGAAAAGATAAATCTCTAATTGAACGCAAAATAAAAACATTGAAATATACATACATACATTACAATATAATTAATTATTTACATGGAATCAAATTAATCCTAAAATTTTTTTTTATCAAAACTATTAGAAACTTGAATATTGTTTTGGAAAGGATTCAAAAATTAAATTATAAAGAACAAGGAAATCTGTCTGAGAACAAAATGGAATAATTTAAGACTATTTTTGGCAAAAAATCGTCCTTTTAATTGGTCGCCCTATATTAACAGGGGGATAATAATAATATATACATATACATTTATAAGTTAGAATTACATCTCATGTATTTTTTAATTTAAATTGAAATTGGGATAATATCAAAGTAAATAACAAGACAGGTAGAGAAAAAAGCACCCATAAAATCTAATTCTCCATCATAATTTCCATTTACAAAATGAAAAAACAATAAAGTAAAAGATATATATACATATATGATAAATTAAATCAATACAAAAATCTGCAGTGCTTTTTTGAAGCTTTTATAGTATGCATATGTACATATGATATACCTACAAATATTTAATATTATCATGACGACTACGACAATTTTGCGGGGAATTCTTATGGTATATAAATGGTATTACGACCCAAGAGAATCGTCTAAAAAATCTGGTAGGTCATTCAACCCGGTTTATATGTTTCGTCTATAAAAAAAAAACTTTAGCACCCCTGACGTTTTATACCCCTACCGGGTTATATTTATATAAAAAAAAACTGTCGTCTGGTAGTGGGTTTGAAATTTTGTTTGTGTACAAATAATTTTGCAGTGTTATAATTATAATTGCGTTTTATAATAATGAAAAAATGATAAAATTTAATTTTTGTTTTTGGATCTTGGTTTTTTGGGGATCTTGACTTTTTTTATTGCTAAATTTTTATAAATTTCGTTTGAAAAATTATATTACATGCATAACATTAAATATATTATGTACATAAAGCATAAAGTAACGTTATTTATGTAAATATGGTTTCCAATTATAATGTATCTTTCCAATTTTCATAATTATGTACATAGTTTTATTATTGATTTAACGATATTACCTACAATATAGAATAGAAAAATTATGTAAATCTAGGATTTACAACCTACATATTACATGGTTTCTTTATAAAATTATTAAAAAGAAAATGAATATCATAAATCTGTACCCGATAAGGTACTGTATTTAAAATTAATACTGTATTTAAAACTAATTTATAGATAGTTGAATATCGAATTGTACACAAATAAGACAGGGATTGTGATATTTTGTCGTCATTGGAGCGTGTCTAATTACTAAAATAATCTAATAAAAAGAGTTAAAAATATCAATTAATGTTCTCTTTTTAAATCTCAGTTAATAAGCATAAATTTTAAATAAATTTAAATCTCCTTTTGTCTTTTCATATTTAACTAAATCTCAAACAAAAATCTTTTACTAAAGAAATTATTTGGTATATACATTTTCATATATTTTTCTAAAAATATCTGCATATAACATTTGAATTAAGCAAAAAATACATAACCACACCATATATTTTATAAATCTATTTTTAAATATTTTTATTCCCCAAAAATGCGTTTATTCACATAAACAAAATAAATAATAATTGTGCAATTTTTGTGAAAAAAAAACAAAAATCCTCAACCCCAAGGTCAGAAACTTATTTTATCTGCGAGAATACATCCACCCCCGTCAATTTTGTATGAGCACAACACAACACAAACTAACAGAGACCGAAAAATGACAAAATAATAAAGCTCGAAAATGATTTTTTTACTATGTGTGCCATGCCAGTTTCCTATGTGTGTATGGTATGGTACATAAATGTATAGATTCGAGATTCGAGGGTTATTCACTTTGCACTTTTTGGTTATTTTTTTCTCCATGGCTTTTTTGTATATTTTTTCACCCAAAAATATAAAAATAACATTAAATTTATTTACTTTTATCAACAAACAAAAACATTGCTAATTTTCGACCCCCTTCTTACATTGTCACATTTTTTTTTAAAGTCTGAATAAAAAAATATCTATCCGGTAATTAAATTTTTTTGGTCGGCGGTAATTATTTTTCTGTTGGGTTAGGGTTAACCCTAAAATTCTTACGGCAGGGCAAAAAAAAACCAGTTTTATTATTTTTTTTAAATAGGTAAAATTTAATGGTAAAATGTCCAGTAACGTTTTTTTAATATAGATTTAGATTTGGGATTCAAAAATATGAAATGTTTTGTTATTTTAAATAAAATAGGACGAGGACGAGGGAAATCTGGTCTTTTTACTTTTGTCTGCTGGTATAATTATAGTCAGACATGTAAAGGCTTTAATATAAATTAAGAATGTACATTCCGCTTTACATATATGAAATTACAGGTGAAGATGAATAGAAAATTTGGCTTTTAGATAAAAAAAATAGGGTTTTTTTTTGTTAGGTGCATGATGAGCGCATAACGCAGGTAGAATATTTACATATTCATTTATATATAAAAGAGAATAGAAAATTGTTTACCTTTTTTTTTGTTTACAATTTTGACATTTTTAAATACGAGAGAGGAGGGAGAGACATAGTTGGTGTTGGATTGGAAATTATATATATGGTGAAAAGAGAAGGATATAGTAAACAACCACTTGTTGTTTGAGTTGAGTGGAAATGTGGGAGAGATAAATTAAGTAAATTTGTATTTGATATATACTCAAGTTTTTCAATCACTTTTCAAATATGTGAAAAATTTAATTTTTTATTTGTTATATTTTTAAAATTTCTCATTATTTTAGTTAAATTGAATAATATTAAGTAAATCAATTAATAAACTTTACACATTTAATTAATGTTATTTATTTAATCATAACTTAAAAAATTGCCCCATTAAATTGGTTGAGCAAATTTAAAGCTATTTTCGAGATTTTCACTAATTGAGTGAATTTTTAGAGAGAGACAAACAACGATTTTTTTTTGTATTGTTTGTCATGTCAAATTTATTTAATCGAATTTTTGTTTGACTTCTGATCTGACAATTGAATCACGGAGGGCGTAGTCGTGTCTTATATTTTTTTTTAGTTTGTGTTTTTATTTAAATTTAATTTCTTTTAAATTATTAATATTCTAAAAATTAAGGCAAATTTTTATTTGCCTAAAAACTATAATTAAAAATGGTTTTGACATCAATAATTTGTCGAAGTTATTTCATATTTATATTAATAACAATTGTGGGTGTGTTAGCACAATATGAATGGCAAGCTAAAGATGCATTTGATGAAATTAAAATTAAATTTGATAAAGTAACACCAGATAATTGTCCAATTCAACATACTGGTGATTTATATTTAACAGAAGAAACTGTTTCACATAAACCAGATATTAAAGAAATTAATATAAATCCAGTTTTTCCAAATCGTACAGCATTATTACATTTACATAATATGGCATTAAGTCGTAGTTTTTTTTGGAGTTATATATTACAAAGTCGTTTTATACGACCAGCTATTAATGATACATATGATCCAGGAATGATGTATTATTTTTTATCAACTGTTGCTGATGTATCAGCAAATCCATATATAAATGCATCAGCTATTTATTTTTCACCAAATAGTTCATATTCATCATCATTTCGTGGTTTCTTTAATAAAACATTTCCACGTTTTGCACCACGTTCATATCGTTTAGATGATTTTAATGATCCAATACATTTATTAAAAACATCAACAATGAATACATTTGATATACGTGATTTAGGTGCTAGTCCAAAAGAATCATATTCAAAAGATTATACATCTGATTTATATAAAATAAATGAATGGTATAAAACATGGTTACCAGATAATGTTGATCGTCGTCATGATACAAAAACAACATATCAAGTTGAAATACGTTATGCAAATAATACAAATGAAACATTTACATTTCATGGACCACCTGGTGCTGATGAAAATCCAGGTCCTGTTAAATTTACAAGACCATATTTTGATTGTGGTAGATCAAATAAATGGCTTGTATCAGCTGTAGTACCAATTGCTGATATTTATCCACGTCATACACAATTTCGACATATTGAATATCCAAAGTAAGTAAATTATGTATAAAAAAAATCAATAAATTAATTAGGAAAGGAAATTCTATATTACATGTTATAATATTTGTATGCTATAAGAGAAAGTATTGATTTCAACAAACATTGTCTTATTTTTTTATTCAGATATACTGGAATTGCTGTGTTAGAAATGGATTTTGAAAGGATTGATATAAATCAATGTCCTAAAGGTGAGGGTAATAATAAACCAAATAAATTTGCTGACACAGCTCGATGTAAAAAAGAGACCACAGAATGTGAACCTTTACATGGTTGGGGTTTCCGTCGTGGTGGATATCAATGTCGTTGCCGACCAGGACATCGTTTACCAAATGTTGTACGTAGACCATATTTAGGGGAAATAATTGAAAGGGCTTCAGCCGAAGAATATTATAATGGATATGATTGTTCGAAAATTGGATGTAAGTTTTAAAAAATGTTTAAAAAAGGAAGAATGTGAAAAGATTTTTTAATTAAATTTTTATTCCTCTGCAGGGATACAAAAAACACCAATTCAATGGGATCGGGCTCCATATCATGTACGTCAAAAATATCTTGATCTTCATTCGGAATATTTAAATTATTCAACTGGATCAAATGCTCTTCATGGTCAACATTTGAATATTGATCAAGCATTGAAATTTATTCATAGTGTAAATGAAAGGACATGCATGGAGTAAGATTTTTAATGTAGTAACCGTGAAATATTTACATTTTTTTCTTTATTATTATTAATTTAGTTTCCATAAACAAGATCTTATACTGCGTGGTGATATTAGTTTTGGGGCAAAAGAACAATTTGCTAATGAAGCGAAAATGGCTGTTAGATTAGCTAATTTTATAAGTGCTTTTCTTCAAGTATCTGATCCAAATGAAATTTATTCGGGTACACGTGTTGCTGATAAACCATTAACTGAAGATCAAATGATTGGAGAAACATTATCATTGGTATTAGGTAATACAAGAATTTGGTCAGCTGGTACATATTGGGAACGTAACAAATTTACAAATCGTTCATATTTTGCACCATTTGCATATAAAAAAGAATTAAATACACGTAAATTTAAAGTTGAAGATTTAGCTAGATTAAATAAAACAAATGAAATTTATACGGAATCTGAAGTATTTCGATTTTTAAAACAACGTTGGTTAGCATATTTTGATGATTTAGAAACATTTCATTTAAAAATAAAAATACGTAATAATGAAACTGGTGAATTATCACAAAAATTTGAACATTATCCAACACATTATCGTGCAGCAAATATTGAACATGGTTATTGGGCTCAACCTAAATTTGATTGCGATGGTTTAGTTAAAAAATGGCTTATTACATATGCAGTACCATTTTTTGGATGGGATAGTTTAAAAGTTAAATTAGAATTCAAGTAAGATTATAATTTTTTGAAAACAAAATTATTCTTAAATCAATATTAACATTTATAAATTAATCTTTTACAGAGGAATTGTTGCTGTATCAATGGATATGCTTCAGTTAGATATAAATCAATGTCCAGATAATTTTTATGAACCCAATGTATTTAAAAATACCCATAAATGTGATGAACAAACATCTTATGTAAATATATATATTTGAAATTGAAATTTGAAAATATTCAAATATTATAAAAATATGATAAAAATGTTTTTTTTTTTCTTTTTTCTTTTAGTGTGTACCAATTTTGGGTCGTGGTTATGAAACTGGTGGTTATAAATGTGAATGTCTTCAAGGTTATGAATATCCATTTGAAGATCAAATTACATATTATGATGGGCAATTAGTTGAAGCTGAATTCCAAAATATTGTTGCTGATACTGAGACACGTTTTAATTTATTTAAATGTCGGTTAGCTGGTGCTTCAACAATTAATACTGCAACATCATTAATAATATCTTTACTTGGTGTCACATTTTTTATATATTATAGATTAAGATAAGTCTTCAAAAAAAAAAAACACATTTACCTTCATATTAGATATCAGAAAAAAAAAATTGATACAAAAAAAAACTAAACAATATTTGGGTAGAAAAAGTGTGAAAAGGTGATTAAGTAAAAACCGGTTAAATGAAATGTTTTTAATGTAGGGGAATATACTCTAAAGAAAAAAAAATCTATTCAATTGAGTTATCTTTTTTGATAAAAAAAATATCAAGAACAATTATTACTTAAATGTACGTTTTTTTTGTCAATCCTGACAAAAGTTTTTTAATGACAAAAATTTTTCTTTTTGTAGTTTTAAAATTGTAAGATGAAATAGTTATTTGCAAGACATACTATAATAGTTGTAAGGTTTCTAACGAAAATTTCATACAATTTGGAGAAATTAATTTTATAGTATTCATGTAAAATATACAATAATTTTATCTACTAATTTTTCAAATTAATGTCAATAAATTAGTTTATAAGAATAATAATTTTTAAGCTGAATCTCCAAATGTGAAATCATTCCGTCCAATTTTAATCTAACTATTATAATTACAGACAAAAATTTATACCGTCCAAACTGTTGTAAGCTTTTTATTTTAGAAATAGATTTGTATTAAATGATTTTTATGAATTTTATAATATTGTTTTTTATTTTAAGATTTTTATATAAATTTTTTTATATATACAAAAAATACAATAAAAAAAAATTGTTGAAAGACTTGTTAAATTAAAAAAAAATTATCTTCTCGTTCTGAAACACAAGTTGTTTTTATAACGTGTAACAATTTAAAATAATGAAAAAGGGGAATCTATGCAACACAGCATATTATTTAAATTTTTTTAGAGTTTTTATATTTTTTTCTTGTATATTAAAAAAAAAAGTATTGTACTTTTTTTTTTTTTAGTAATATAAGAAAGAATAACAAATTCAATTTTCATGTGAATCTTCAGAAATTCATATGACACTATATTATTAAAGAGAAATGAAAAAAAATGATTAGAAAAAAAGGGGCGACTTCATTTTAACACACCGAAAAGTAAAATAATAATATATTGGGTTTCTTTTCGCTATTTTCGTTCAGAATTCGACACAATAAAAGAGAATTACACATGAACATTTTTTATGATATCGAATTTTTTTTTTGGTTGTACCCCTTATACTAGAGTGGTAAAATTTGGTAAATGCAAAAAATTTAGATTATTTTTTATAGTTGCGACTACATATATAATAGAATATGGTAGTTTCTTATATTAAGCTTTTTTTTTTTTTTTGTGTTCAAAGAACATTTATATATTATTTAAAATGTGGACCGTAAATGTAAGCATAAAATATTGATTGTAAAATTTACGGTAAGAATTAATGATATTAACTTTAATATTAGATTATTTTTGTCACAGAAATTATTTTTCGATTATATGACAACAGAATCTTAAACATTTATTCGGGTTTACATCGATTTGAAATTTAAATAAAATTTATTATTATTACATTGAATAAATTTTTCAATAATGTATAGGTAATTATTATATTTTTGAATATATTGCATACTATCATTGAGAATTTAATGGAAAATTTATCCAGTCTGTATATGTAAAGAAATTTATAACAAAATCTTTTTAATTTTTAAGAAAGAATATGCGGCGTGGGGGTGCACACACATATGTATATCATTTTAGGGCCTTTACAAATGAAATCATATCAAATAAAATTTATATAATTTAATTAATTTTTTTTTTACACTAACCTTTAAATTTGTCCTTTCGAATGTCGAATAAAGTTTTTTATTTCGTATATATTTTAAAAAAGATTTTTCTTTTATCAGTTTAAATTAACGGTTTTTTAGATTCAAACTTTTTAAATCTTTTTTTGGATTTAAATTTCAGTTTGAATCTTTGAAAATTAAAATCGCAATAATTTTTTTTTATTTGTTAGTTTTCAACTGAAAATTCACAGAATCCAAAAATAAAAATTTTCTTTTTTTAAATATTTTTTTTGTAATCGAATTATTTTTAGTTGATCGAAACGAAATTTTTATTTTCCATAAAAGATGTTTTGAAGTTTGCTAATAATAATTAAATTAAATTTTTGTTTTAATGATATTGCGATTTAATATTTTAATAAAATTAAAATCAAAGTTGATTTTAATTTTTTCAAATTATTATTGTACAGTTTAAAAATTAGTATATAAAAATAACGATAGAGTGAGTTTTTTTTATAAAAAAAATTAAATTATAATTAATTAGTAACGCCATCTTGTATACTTACCAAATACTAATCATCTCAGACGGAAATTTATTATATTTATTTTTTATATAAACATTTAATTTATAATTACATGATTCCTTCCTTCTACTACTAATTATGATGTGTATTAGCAAGAATCTATTTCTATTATTCCATACCATGAAATGTAAAGTGGAAGGGTCGTAAACGGTAAACTAATGGAAATTTACTTTAAAATATTTCCAATTTAAATTATTTTTGTTAGTTGATAAATAGTTAAACAATTTCTATCCTTTCATTTTATGATATTCTAATTTAAATTTATGAATTACATATAAAAAGGCAATAAATGAGATAATTTAATTTTTCCAAATGACAAAATACCAGAATGTTTTCCTCGACCAATATATAATGCTTCACCATCTCAACGACATAGAATTTCATTTATTGGTACAATACCAGGCCGTTCAGGTTTAATCCGTTTGTATAGCATTTACCAAATAATATTTCGTAATTGATATAAACCAGGGATGGCAATTACATGGCACGCGTGCCAAACTTGCCACGACAGAAAATCTTCCCGGCACGCTAAGAAATTTAAAATATCAATGAGGAAATTTCTAAAAAAAAATTATTTAAAATATTTCCGCTTTGTTAAAAATATTGCGCGAATAATTTTACTAAACGACAGAGCCAGCGAAATGAAAAGTTTTTTTTTGAATTTCATCCGTTTTTAAATTTAAAAAAACAAATTAAAAAAAAATCTAGTTGGCTTTGCAGTTAGATATATATATATATATACATGTAGGTTTGTTGTTTAATATTTTTTTAATCACTCCTACTTAATATATTTTATTTAGTGATAAATTAAATTTTTACTAGTGCGAGTGTGGTTAATTTCTTAATTGCAATAAAATTTGTGTTTCAATTTAAATATAAATAAATTAATTTTTGCTCCATTGAAATGATAACAATAAAAAAGTATGCCAGATGCCTTTGCTTCTGTTAAAATATTAGCAATCGCATTGTTAACAATTTTTTCTGCCACTTACTGAAAGTCTTTTTTTGTACAAAATCATGTACTTTCAAAGACTAGAAACAGGTTAACAGAGGAAGACTTACTCAGCAGCATGCATTACCTTGCCGACAACATATCAGCCTGATATTAAAAATCTTGCAAGTAACATGAAGCAGAAAACTTCAAATAAAATCTAAGAAAACTTAGTTATTTGAATTATAATTATGATTAAATTTTATAATTTTTTGTACCATTTCCTTTTTAAATAAATTTTATTACATGAACTCAGATATTGCACCTCTATTGCACTCTGTTTTATTTATTTATAATTAATAAAACAAAATATGTATAGGTAAAAAATAAGGCATGCATTTCAATTTATTTTATAATGGCACATAATGGCACAGATAATAGTCTTTTTAGACAAACTTTACTAGGTAAATAACCATTATTAAAATAAGCACGTCCAATATGTAATATTGAACCGTCCAGATCTTTACCACCTAAACCTAGAACAATATTATCCGGGATACTATATTGATAAAAATGAATCCATTTACTAGTTTTATTTTGTTTTAATAGTTTGTCATAATCATCAACTAAAGGTGATATCTTCATTATACATACTCGTACATATATATAACAATAAAAGGTCTTTTTTATCAACATACTGAGTTCGATATATTATATCTCACTATCTCAGGCAATTCAAATTGTAAAAACTAAATTGTAATTTATGAACATCAAAATCAGATCCATGACGATAACTTAAAACATATTATTTTTAATATTTAATTCATTAAATTAATCAAAAAAATTAATATTAGAAGGGTGGGTGTGGATTATTAAAATATATTTTAAATAGATTTACCAGCAAAAACAATTATACGTAAAATAAGGAATTTTTCAAAAATCATGATTTACTTTAATGAATTACTAGAAATAAATGGCAAATAAGTTTGGATGATAATTATTATTCTATTGGATTGTTAAACAAGGAAAAGATGTTTAGATATTTATAACAATTTTCATGCTCACACTTTTCGTTGAATACTTGTTATTTAATTAACTAAATTTTAATTCCTATATAGATCCTTTAATCGGGGTGTTATCTTACAACTTGGAGCACCTACATATATATATATATAATTAATAGAAGAAAAATAGATCCTTTGCGGGAAAAAAGAGATTTCATATAGTTAAAGTATTTTCAATCCGGAAAGGGCTCAGTTTTATGTTTTGTATTTAGATATACAAAAAATATATTTAATTTAAACATTTAGGCGTTTCCCTCCAAATACACAATTCGAATTGATTGCAGAAATCGAAATATGTTTAAGTACATAATTGAATGAAAGAGTTTATATTAGAAAATAGAGAATTAATTTGGAGGTAGCTTTTAGGTACTTTATATTATTTTCAACACAATAAAATCATATTTTCAGTACAATTTTAAAATATCAATTAATTAAATGTTTAGTTTATTTACATTATTTAGCATTATATAATTAATGTTTAAACCTAGTACATATATTGGTAAAATGAATTTATTTTATATACAAAAATATTATACATAGTTATATTTATCTCATAAACTAATCATGTTGTTGTAAATTATAGTTAATACAACGTACTAATTGAATATTTTGGAATGTAAAATTTGTAACATGGCAAGCAAATAAAAGTAAATTTCTTGGTTCAACTCTTAATGCAAATCTCATAAAAACACCCGAGTACATTATTAATGCTGAAAATATAATTTACAAAAATATAATAATAGGATGTACAATAAAATTATTAATTAATATAGAATAACGAACCTGTTGTCATATTTATACTAATAAATTTGGCATCGGTAAACATATCATTAAATGCTGCCAACGGTATACTCCAATTCGCTGCTGGACCCCAAAAATGTGAACTAAATAAGTAATTGTATTATATATGCATGCATATATAATATATAAACAAAAATATTTTAAATAAGTATTAATATTTGAAATTACCTCATTAGATAGTCCCTACCCTCCTTTGTTGTTACAAGCTGTTTCATTTTTTTTGCTAAATTTGAAAATGCCATTTTTATAATAATTTAAATTTATTAATTATTTTATTACGTAAAAAAGAGAAATTTTAATTAAATTTTGTAATTTGTAAAAAAAATTAATGTTTAATAATTGATTTACGAAATAAATATTTAAAAATAATATTTTTTTTATTTGATTGATTGATTTTAAAATACAATTTTTTTATGAACAATCTAATTTCTTTTTTCTCTGTGATTTATTAAAATAGAAATAAGTAATAATTTGCAAAAAATCACATTATTAAATGTTGTTTGAATATAGAGTTCTAATTAAATATAATTATTGGTTTTAAATGTCGAGACATAGATCATAGATGGGTGCCCTCAAATCAATGATCCCAAATTAGTAACATAAAAACAATATGTATATGGTTAATATAGTTAATCTTGATTTCTTTCCTGATTCAATAGAAATTAATTATTATTTATAAAGTATATTCAAATAGGATATTTCTAGAATTGTAAAAGAACTCAAATTTCGGCTCAGCTCAAATCTTTACTCAACTTTTATTTTTGAGTTAATTAATTTTTGAGCCAGCTTATGAGTCTGACCCAGCTTCTCCATTGGTCAATCTATCATGTTGCTCAAAATTGAGCTGAGTTTCAACTCAAAATTGACTCAAGTTTCTAGAAAATTTTAGAAATATGCCTTAAATAAATTAATTTAAAGAAATTGTTAATAACAGGTATTTTATTATAACTTTATTATAACAAAAACTAAAATTGCATGCAAATAAAGACAATAAGACTAAAAATAAGTAAACTATTAATTTTATAATTTAAATTTTATAATACATATTTTCTGGAAACTCGAGTCGAATCAAGTTTTCAGAAAATGTTACAATTGAGCGAAAAATGTACTGGCTAGGTAGGATTGAGCTAGATCAAAATAGAGCAGAGCAGAGAGTGAACTGAGGATTGATTCCCTTGTGAAAAACGAAAAATGATGGAGTTACGATATAAATTTGGCAGAAAATTGAAATTGAATTTCATAAATCAAATAAACTAATTTTTGTTTTTTTCCTTAGTTTGAATATAAATTAATTGTAATTGATGAAACTCGTTTTATATTTACATATATTATTTATAATTTATTTACATAACACGTTTTTTTTTTATTTATATTTAATATTTCGGATAATTTTATTTACAAAAAAAAATAAAAATTTATCATAAATAATTTCTCTTTACTAGTAAAATATTTTTTAAGCCAATATAAAAAATATGTAAATTTAGTTAACAAATATACATATATAAGAAATTCGATTTAACAATATTTTCAAAAAATATAAATTGATCAAAATCGTTTTGATCCTATTATAAATATTATTTAACTATATTAATTTAATTTTTCTCCTTTGATAAATAATTATATTTTATGAATCGACCTCCTTGTATAGTTTGTGCTGTAAAATTTGTTACATGACAAGCAAATAGTAACATATTTTTTGGTTGAACTTTAATAGCAAATCTCATAAATATAGCTGAATAAATAACTAATGCTAAAATAAAATAATAATAAAATTTTAGAAAATTATAAAAAAAAAAATAGAAAATTATTAAAATACCAGTTGTCATTTTTCCACTTATAAATTTTGGATCTTTAGTACTTATATCACCAATTGCGGCTAATGGTATTCCCCAATTTGCTACTGGACCCCAAAAATGTGTACTACAAACAAACAAATTTCAATTTAATTCAGATACAATTTCAAGGCCAAACCAATATAATTTACATACCTCATTAGATAAGATCGAAATTCCTTGCTTTTTAAATTATCAAATAATTTTTTACCAAGACCTACACTTGATTGTGCCATTTTGTTGAGTAACTTTTTTTATCACAGTAAAATTATTATATTTGGAAATAAATTCTATATATTCTACTAAAGATAAATTAAATCAATCTTACTACTTTTTCTCGTGGTTATGTAATGTCATTCAAATTTCCAATTTATTTATATATTTATTTTAAATGCAAATTAGTGAAATGTCAAAAAGTGTATTGACGTTGAACAGTTTGGATAAGGGAATTATAAAAATCAAAATGTACTAAAATAAATATTGATTGAATGTACAGAAAAATAGTAATAATATAAATTAAATAATAAGCAAATCTCATCAACGAAGGATCAAATTTTTGAAAACAATATTAATATATTATCTATTAAATTTAACATACATTTTAAAATTACAATATACTCAAATTTGAAAATTGTACCTCAATGCGAATTGGGTATGTAGAGTGTACCGAATAATTTTCGCATATACGGTAATAATGAAAAAAAAATTTATTAATATAATTCAAATATAGATGGAGCAGAAATATTTTTTAGCAAAGACACAACATAACTTTTTGGTATATAACTCCACTAAACTAAAGATGCCTAATGGCAGTTATTTTTGAATTTATTTATTTATATATTTCGTATAATAATAAAATTTAAATAAGTTGTTAAATTTACATTATAATTATTGTTATTAACGCAAATTTGTTATTATTATTAAATAAAGTAGTTTTAAATTAAAACAGCAGACGATAATTTTTTAATCCTGGATAGATACAATATTTTTTTTTTTCATTTCAAATACTAAAAATGTTATGAATTTTTATTTTTTAGATAAAAATTAATAAATCTAATTTTGTTTTGCGGTCAATAAAGCCCACATTATATTAAAGGATCGTAATATTTATTTTTAGTAATATAATATATTGTAGATATATAAGATGAATGGTTTTTTTTATATTAAATATCATTTAATTTTCTTGTTAAATATTTTATTTACTTTATCTATACTAAAACATGCACATCATAAAATATAATATTTAAGTAACTTGCATTTACTTTATATATTATGATAAAAGGATATTTTTTTTCTGGTTAGTTATTATCTAATTTCTATCCCACAATATGTGAAAAGCTTATAAGTTTTAAGTGATTAATTTTTTTGTTTTGTAAAAACAAAAATAATAGATATATAATCTACTAACACTGTACATATATGTATGTAATGTATTATACGTGTAAATATAGTTTTGTGGCTCGAAGAAATTTTTTTTTAATGTATATATCCTTTTTTTTTTGTTTAGCTTTAGGGTAGAGAATGAAAAATAGTTCAAGGTCCTTCCATAAATTATAAATTATCTTCTGTGAGGACATAAAAATGTTTTTTTTTTTTTTTCAAATTCTATATAATACAAAAGTCCATATTTTTTAACAGTATATGTAATAGAATTTTCCTTTTTTTTACATTGTATATATGTAATAATATGTTTTAAGGATTGAAAATTTACAATATCCTTTTTTTGGGGTATATAAGTGAATTATATGATTTTTTTTCACTGTTTTTTAGTCATAAATTTATAGTAATCTATGTGGGATTGTTTTATTTATTTATTTATAACAAACATTGATTTATACAGTTATATGAGAATCTTTCTACAAATGTTTAAATAAAAATATTAAATTCAAATATGAAATATGTATTTCAATTCTTTTTTGATTAAGTATTAATGTAGGTTAATTTAGAGGTTTTATATTAAATTAATACTTTTCAATTAACAGTTAATTAATAATGATTTTATAGTAAATTTGTATGGTAAGATCGTTTTATTATTCTTTTATATAGATTTTCATAGTGATTTAATTAAAAATTAATTTTATTTAAAATATTATTGTGCCTTTAAAAATGTGGCAAATGAAGCAAAATGAAAGGAATGTGTTTTTCTTTTAATCATAATCAAATCATCAATTGATTAGCTGAAAATTGCTTAATAAAAATAAATATTGTGCTGAACTAAATAATATTTGCTAAATAATTATTGTATATGCTAGTTTAATTGTATGTGCTAAATAAATTGTATATGCTAATTGAAATATTGTATTGGATATTTGTATTTGCTAATATTGGTTATTGTACATACTATAGAAAAATTAATAATTTTTGGTTGTTGTACATAATAAATATAGAAAACCAATATTAGCAGGTGCATTGCCTTTTCCTTTTTTAATTTTATTGGGAATTATTTTCTACAATTTGGTTTGATTCTGAAATACACTCATTTATTCTCATTAGTCGGGTAGCGTTTTATTAAATTTGGTTTAGGATTAGGAAAAAAACGATCTGGGTCATCTATCTATGTAGGTTGAAGAAATTTACACAGAAATTCCAACAGATGCCCCAAAGATTTTTAGAATATTAATAGAATTTCTATAATTTTTAGAGTATTTTTTATTTTTTTTAAAATAAAGGCACTGACAGATTACACCGCCATCTGTTCATTAATTGCCATACGAAATTTAAAAAAGATCATAGATCCTGACCCAGATAAATATGTGAATGTGGGTTATGTTGTTGTTGTTTTTACGTGATATAAAGCAGATCTGGAACCAGAACCAATTGAATCATACGCGACTATTATAGAATTATTATAATTATAAATTATAATTATAACATCCTTGATCCTTGTACAGTTGGAATTTCAACAGTTGCATCTATTACCACAATCACTATATGCTGTAGCTGCTGCTTATGCTAGTTTCTGCATATATTAAATTTAAATGAATAAATTATTGTCCTATCTATTTTTAATTGATGATGATGTGATGATATATAAAGGACTAAAATGGCATAATATTTTTGTTAAAAATAATGTTAAGGAATTTCCAAATATTATAATATAAAAATGAATTATTATTAATAAACTGTTTTCTACTGCAAGATGTAAATTATATGTTGCAGATGTTTTCAGTTAAAATGAAATAAAATAAAATACAATTTTCAACAAGATTTTCAATTCTTATAAAATTGCTTGAAGCCTTATGAACTCTTTGCATTTTTTTTTATTTCATATTTTTTTCCTTAATAAATTTGAAGTGGTTTTCTTGGATTGGTCTTCAATGGTACATAACGCAACAAGAAAGGAAGTTTAAATATAGCATCTTTGGTAAGTAAAATGTTTAGAATGAAATGTTTTATATAGTTTCCTTTTTTTTCTGCAAATCCCTAGAGGTAAATCTTTTACAAATTTTAGTTAAGATATAAATTTATTTTTATAAAGTCAAGTGGTAAAAATAAAAATTATTTAATTTTTTTCTTATATTTTCATTTTGTTTGGATAAGATATTTTTTTAATAATTTAAATTTAAATTTTATAACTTTGACTTTGTTACGAAATTTTGTTTTGCAATAAAAAAAAATATGTTTATTAAATATAGAAAAACTTTTATAATTATGTGATAATTTTCTTATTGAAAAATAAGAAAATTGTACATATAAAAATATTTATAGAAATAGTTTAAAAATATTTTGTCCTTATTTTTAAGAAATTGAAATAAATCTATTAATATGTAATATATAATTTAATTTTTCAAAAGTTTTCATGACAACATTAAATGGTCCAATAAATTGAGATTGTAGAAAAAAGTGTTTAAATCAAAAAGTTATAGATAAAGTTTATATCAAATTTTTAAAAGAATAATGCGGTATATTTAAATTATATTATTTTAAGGTCAAATTTTGTAATCAAAATTCATCGTTTTCGAAATATTCATCCTCATTTTTGTAATTGAAAATCATACAAAGAGCAAGTGGTGGTTTTTGAATGGAAAATGACTAATAGATTTGCAAAAATATCAATTTAACATCAAAAAAGCTTTATGGCTATTCTTTTTCTTTAAAATCATTCAAAAAGCCAGTAATAGACGCTCGCAAGTTAATAAAACGTAGATACCCACATCCTTAGCTCTTTTCAGAACTAAAAAGCAAAAATTTAAAAGACAATTCCAATTATATTTAATGTTAATTACAAAAAGGACATCGAATATTATTTATCTAATATATATAAAAAATAATAAAATTCCTTTTAAAAAATATTTTAATATAATAAAATTTTTGTGTCTAGTCAAATTTTTCAATATTGCTTTTCCTTTTTTTTTTCAAAAAGACATAAAATTAATAAAGAAATATTTTTGGCTACATAAAAAAAAATATATATAAACATAATAACTTCCAACATTTTTTGGAATCTAATATAAATTTTCTGAAGGTATAATAGGTATCTGTCACCTGTCACTTAGTTACAGTCATCTGAATAAACTGTTACAAAAAATTATTTGTTAACAATGTTTTTTTTTTTTTTTTTTAAAAAGGATAAAAACCTCAGAAAAAAGTTGTATACCAAAGTAATGTATAAAAGAAACCTAAATTAAATGAGAAAAAATTATGCTTAGAGGATAACAAATAAGATATAGAAAGGTGAAAATAATTTTAATTTTAAATATTTAATTAAAAAATAATTTTCATATTAAATTTTGTGTTTTTTTTTTAATGTTACAACAAATTAATTAATAAATTTTTATTAAAATTTTTGTAACCCTATTCGTTTTTTTTCACAGTTGAATATTAAAATATTTAATTTAAAGTTTGATTAAAGTAGAATAAAATAATATTAAATGTTCTTGGCTATAAAGTTATTTATTTAAAAAAATTTATAATTTAAATTTTATTATAAATAAATTAATTTCTATATCGTGATATGTTGATATTAGATATTTATTTTCAAAGTAATTTTAAGTAGCAAGTAATCTTATACGGGTTTATCTTTCTTAAATTAATTTATTTGTTAAAGAAAATTTAACGCAATTATTAAATTTTGGTTGATAATGGTAGCCATCAACATTCTACTTAAGAATTTCGTACGATATATGAAACAATGAATATGTCTTCAAGATGAAAACGTGTGTAGGTCCATCTCTATATTATCTACTACAGAGCATTTTCATTGAATATCTGAAGGTGTAGACATTTTCTGCATTCAGTCTTATTTTTCAATTTATACAAATTATATTCATTTTATTTCTTTTCAATTTTAATGAATTCAAATATCATTAAAAAAGCTTCTTTCTCATCAATTCATTAACATAAAAAAATTTAATTTTTAATTTTTTTGTTTTTTGTTTTCTGTCTTTTTATAATTAATTACTACAAATTCTATAAAAAAAAATGAATTTTAATGAAAAAACCTTTGCCATTTAGTTACACATAGACAAAACATAATAAAATTTTTTATTTTTTTATTTTAATTTTCGTAACAAAACAATAAAAAAACAAGGATAATAGAATTTTAGTGTAGTGGGTTCATATTTATGAGCTAATGGGACAGTTAGATTTGTTGGTCATCACTTTACTATTATGTCAAATTTTACGATTAAATCTAAATATATATGAAAAAGCCACATCGCTAGTGTCACCAAATAGTGAAAATTATAGAAGTCAAATTATATTTTCAATCAAGTGTCTCAATTTTCGGTAATACTTATAATATAATATTTATTATGGATAAATTGTATTTTAATAATAAAAAAATACCCTTTTTTTAGATAAAACCTCCTTGTGAACAATTATTAATTTTCCATAATCTCCGTCCTGATAATATAATCTCTGAAGAGTATAATATGTAGTCTACCAACAATTTCTGTACACTTTTACATTGCTAAATAATAATTTGAAAAAGTTTATAGAAGAACAGACAAAGTACATTAACATTTATGGTCAATTGGAAAACCATTAAAAGGTTAAATAAAAATTTAAAATGAAATTAAATTGATTTTTCATTTAAATTAAAAATAAATTTTTTTTTGTATACCATTTTGCTTGCCACTGATTAGATTCGATAGAAAATTGTATTGAATATATTATTTTGGAATATGGTCTAATAAGAGATAACTTTTATTTAGTATTTTCAAATTAAGTTTTGTTTTTTGATCTGTTTATAAAATGTTTGAAGACAAATTGAAAATTTCAATTTTATGTTCTTTTTAAGGATATGCAAACCAGTGAAATCTGCAAAAGCAATAAAATAAAAAAAAAAATCTATTTACATTATTAATTTAATCTGAAATGATAAATAAAAATTTTTCGTATTTTTTTTTTGTAAAATGCCATTTAAAAATTTAATAGTTTTTAAGGACCTTGTAAATTAAATCATGATCTTCAAACAAACAAATCTTCCTTCCTCTATTTTTTATTATTATTCATGCTGCCTGGCATTACAAATTTTGTCTAATATACAATTTAATGTTGAACGTGTACATATGTTTTATTAATCCGTGAAATTTTTTTTGTTTTTTTTTTTTGTTAAAAACCATTTCAACAGAAAAATAGATGAAAAATATCAAAAATTTCAAAATAAGTCTTATAATATTTAGAAGGTTTATATATGTATTTCCTATTTTTGCAGTTCCTAAGTTCTGATGAATTGTCGAATCATTTTTTTTATAAAACAAAATCTGAAATTGCAAAAATTTCGATGCAAAACTTAAGTAGCTTACATAATAAATAAATCAAAATATAAATTTCCCATAAAAAGGAAAAAAAAATTAATGATTCAACTGAAATTTACACAATTTTGATGTATATAAATTTTGGAATACAATTATTATTTCATTAATATGCTTATTTTGCATATCCTCTTACAGGATATTATTTCCTTTGATTTCAAACTAAAATATGAACTATATACATACCTACGAGTATATATAGAATATTTTCTCAACTATTTACGTATATAATTATAGTCGGTTATATATACTACATATACAAATAAAGAAAGTAGAAGTATATTGAATTTTCCTTCTAGATATTTAATATTTATCAATCTGAAAATATCAGTCTGGTTACAATTTCATTTATAGTTCAATATTATGTTGAAAGATTTTAAGAGATTTGTTTAAATTTTCAGTTAAATTACAAAAACTAGTAGAAGACTAACCAAAGCCGCGTATGTAAGTAGATATTTAAAAATTGAAAAAGACTTGAAAAACGGAAAACATTAGGTGCCCAATATTAGTTATACTTATATTTTTGTTAAGAGTCCTTTGACCAAAAATTAAAATTATATGTATACCAGACCAGACCCTTATATCGTTTTGTTATACTATAACAAAATAATATCCTTAAATTATAATTTAATAATAATATCCTTAAATTATAATTTCCAAATAACCTAGATCATATTTCATCAATAACAAATTTAAGTGTTGGCAATAGTTAAAGGGTATATTATGTAAGTCATCTAATATGATTAGTAAGGTATATAATTACATTGTCCAAATAAAGAATCATTTAAAAATTTAACTGAACAAAAAATTACTTTTAGCATTTTCTTCTTATTAACATAATTTTCAGAGATTTTGTTTCATTTCTATCATAATTATCTGCTATTTATGTTTTCATTTAGTAAAATAATTTTTTTAATCTACATATAATTATTATAAGTTCATTTTACAATTATATAATTATTATATAAGTTCATTTTATAATTTGAAATAAAAATGTTGATTAGCATTTTTTTTATATAAATAATTTAAGTTTTATAATAATTTTAAGATTTTCAATCTTTTGATATATTAATTTCCATTCTCTAGTTTTACAAATTTCTATTCTAATAATTATTTAAATTTCCAATTAATATTAACTACATATTATAATTTATTAAATGATTTTCATACTATAACTTATACAAAAATGGAAATATCTTTTAATTACTTAATTCATAAACCTACAATAAAATTCAATTTTTATTCAAGTACCAATCAAGTTTCTCATATTAGCAATTAATGACAAATTTTTTAATATTTTCTTTGATCCATAAAAATAAAATGACTTAATAATTAATAATTCTAGATAATTAATCCATAATATAAAATATCCTTCCTTTAAAAGCTTAATTGATTACATAATTACTTTGAAAAAAATAATTATTTTTTTTTATCTAAAATCCCAACATGGTCTTTTAATAGATACTTTATTAAAGTTCCGGGAAACATAATATTTTTTTTTTTTCGTTCAGTATTTAGTACACTGTACTAATTATATTCTAAAAGGGACATTAAAAAAAAACGTAACAATGGCAAAGTTTTTTCTATGCTGTCCTGTTAAAAAAAAAATATTTTTGAACATAAAATATAATTTTTTTTTTGTTCATCCCCCCTTTTAATAAATTGTCTGTATAAAATATTAGAATAATGTAAAAAGACTTTTTAACGTTAATTAATGCCAATCATGCGAATTAATTTCGCTTTTGTTATGTTTAAATAAAAAAAAAAAATATAGAACCACGACCAAAAACAATGCAAGAGACCAATTTTTACAATAACAGAAAAGACAAAAACAAAATGTTTGTCCTTTTCATCAAGGATGCATTTTGGCATAATTGTAGTTTGTTTAAAGCCCAACCACTTTTAAAATAAAATCTTAAAAGACATATTTTTGTATCCTTTTTATCCTCTATATAATTTTTTTTTTATAAATAATTTTAAACTTGTGGAAGAGAAAAAAATAGACGAAGAAAAATTTATGTAAAAACTATGCTAACAATAAAATACTTAGTATAAAAAAAACGCCCCATTTATAAAGGATCTTCTTTGGCTTTACATGTAAATATTTATATTTTATGTTTCTCACAGGAACAAAAAAATTATATTAAAATTCACTCAATAGAAAAAGAGATTGAAAATATTTTTAGTTTCCTTTTGAAAGGAAGCTTTTTTTTAAGTTTAGGAATAATGGAAACTGGAAAATTTATACTATTTCTTTTACAGATATAAATATAAATTGTCTGATTACCTAAATTTGAGTCTATAGGTAACAATTATCGGCAGTGTGTCCTTTTAAGAACATTGCTCCACCGTTACTTTGAAATTGCTAAAACTTCGGAAATTTATATGAAAACTAGTAGTGAAATTTACATGAAATTTTGAAGTCAAAAATGCATTCCATTTAGAATTTAGATCATAAAAAATTTATAACCTACAGCACCGAAAAATGATTTCCAACAAATTCTTATGTGCCGTAAAATTGACCCAAACATTGTGTAACTTTTGGGTTAATGTTGTAATTCCTTACCAATTTAAAGCCTGGAATAAATTCCAAAGTTAATTTAGGTCTCATTAAGCCATTAAATTTGTTCCAATAAATAATATCTTCACGATATGATAAAAACACAGAGAAAAAGATATCACGAATTTCATGCAATTCAATTTGATTATGTATGAATTAAATAAATTTTTTAAAATTTTATATTAGAATGAACCAGAAAAGGATCACGAATTTCGTTTTCCGGACAAAAATTTTCAAATTCTTTATATAAATTTAAATTTAAAACTTATTTCCGGTGAACATTACAGGATAAACTTATTTTTTTTACGGTAACACTGGCAACAAGGAAAAAAAAATTGTGATTTATGACATTTTTAAGAATCGCGTCCTTTTCGGTTTATTATTGTAATTAAACTTGTTTCTATGGTTTTTTTCTATAGCTGGCAGCAGCATAGATTTTGTATCAAAGTATAAAAGGAAATTGAGATAAAAAAAAATTAGTATGTTTTTTTTTAAGTCATTTTTTTATTCAGTTAAAAAAAACTAGTAGTTAATTAATGAAATTGCATTAAATAACGAATCTGTTTTTTTTTTTCTAAATTTGAATTAGCGAACCATTACTTTAAAAAAATTAATTTAAATATTCTTATTTATTTTTGTTAAGTAGTCCTTTTAACGGAATTAATTCAAGTTATGAATTAATTTTCTTTTAATCAAAATTTTTATGAAATAAAAATTTCAATTGTAATATATAAATAAAAAAAATTAGAAATTGCATTAAAATTAAATTTGGAAATTTAAATTTTTGTTGATTTAATATTAATTTAACTAATTGAAAAATGAAAAATTAAAGTATTTTTTACAAAATTTATTATTCTCATTAAGTTTTTCTGTTGGTAAATTTAATATTATGTATATCAAAGTAAAATCAAATAAAGGTCTTTAAATTTTGTTTTATATTTCAGAAGGTGAAGGATTTCCAACAAACATGAATATTTATATTATCCTTTTGGGGTATTTTTTCTTTGAATAAAAAAACGCATAAAGAAAAAATTTTTAATTTTTTATAAATTTTCATATGTGTATAATGTTTTCATTGTCGTCACTTATGCTAGAATATTTTCAACAACAATAAATCTAATGAAATAACTCATAACGATCCATTAGAGTTTGTTCTAATTTTTTTTTTAAATATTATATGCAAAGTAAAAGTATATTAAGTATTTTTTTTTTCATTTAATGCTATAAACGATAAGCATTATTGTGGTTGACGGAAAAGGATATTATATATTAGAGTTGCACTTTGGCTATGATAATCTTCCACTTTTATGTATATAATGGTTATATACATATATGTATACATATATATTTTTAACGACTGGATGAAATAGATAAAATTTATTAAAAGGTCATAAAAGAGGGCAGAAACAGAATATGGAAAATTTCGTAATGGCCTTGTACAAAAAAAAAAACAAAATAAGTACCACATTTGAGTAAAACTTTAATATCTGCTTTGGAAAAAAATTGTTTTTTTTTTGGTTTTTAGTTTTCATAAAAATCTTTCCATGATTGAAAAATAGAACTTTTTTTTTTTGATGTTGAAATGGCCAAAAGAAATTAAGTTTTTTTTTATATTATTCTTCTTTGAATATTTTTATACATATATATTTTCAGATTTTTAGTGAAGAGGAAATTAGATATTAAAAAACTATTAAATTGCAAAAAAAAAAAATTAAACTTTAATTTTTTGGAAATATTTTTTATTTTAATATATCCGAGAATATGACATTATTATACATATATATGTATTTAGTATTATTATTTATATCGAGTATAATACCAAAGAATATATAATTATAAAAAAAAGTCGCATGTAGAACAAATGCGAAATTTTAAATTTTTCTTCGCGTGATCTCTTAATATTTATGTATCTGAAATATTTCTCAAAATTATTGAAATAGTAGATATCTCCTACGACCTACGACATGTACCTAGTATATAATCATTCTTACATTATATAACTATAATATAAAATGGTATACAAGTTGGTAATGTTCAGAAATACCATACTCAAAAGACTAAAAGAATGTTCATTTTTACATATTTGATGTACTTTTCATAGCCGAAATATTTTACATAACTTTTACATTTTCGGAAATATTGGTAATTATATTGATAATACTATATAATACAAGTATTTAATTATAACATTTAATAATTGTATAGCTATAGATTAAATATCATACATATGTTAATTTCTTTCCACCCAATATTCAAAAGAAAATTCTTCCAGAGCACGATAAAAATCTCAATTAATTAGTAAATCTAGACAAAGCTTGAAACATTACTATAATTATAAAATATTAAAGAAATATTTTCATTAATATAAATATAAATATTGTGTCCACAAAATGAAACTAATTTTCTTTGTTTGGTTTTTTTTTTCTCATCAAAATATGAAAATCTTTAATATTTTACTTATTCTTATTTGTTTCCACAAATATAAAGTATGGAAAATATATATAATACATAAATATGTAGATATTTCTAAATTAATCTTTACTTATAGTTTTGCTTAACAAAAAAAACTTTTTTAATTGCATTTTAAATATTTTATAAACATAAAGTCACCAAACAAAAATTAAGATGATATTATAATATATTTATATATTTTGATATGATATATCTTTACTTTATTATATACATATTATTAAACAGAAAATTCCCTTAGGTATATTTACATTAATAATTATTTTGTTTATAGTTAAAAATATCTTTTGGATTCAGGTGCATCTTTTTATGCACATTGTTTATTAGATTTAGATCCTGTGCTAGTCAATCTATTAAATACGAGTCACATTGTAAAAGTAAAAATACTTATTTTAGATTTTAAATGAAAATTGTATATCAAGGTTTTCTCTAACAAAAGTAAATTGGATAATTTAAATATTATATGTTTTATATTATGTCAACAAATATTTTTTTTTTAAATGTATATGTATATTTTCAAAATATATTTCCGAACCAACATGATGATATTCTTTACATTTTCGGTATATACTTTAATGAATATAGTTTTAAAGTACATTAATTATCGAAATCTCAAAGGTAAGTATATATAAATTATATTATATATTTTTATAACAATAAATAAGGTTATACTATAATGATAGTATATTATATACCATATGACTGATATTTGATGAATATTAAAGGATTTTCTATATGTATAGTAACTTATATAGTTTTTAGATATAAATATTATAAAGAAAAGCTTTTAGAAAATTATATGATTAATAATCAACTTGGGAAATGCTAAAAAATATAATTTATTACTTTTATAGAAATTTTACTTACTTATTATATGACTCAAGCTAAAAACAAAAAAAATTACGTTGACAGAGTGCATTAAATAGTAGTGTGACAATATATTAATTTACTTTTTAATGATTTAATGTTATTAAATTGAAATTATATATAATAAGACATTTTACTTAAATTGATTATAGAATTATCTATAATTTTATATTTATTATATAATTTATAGAAGTATTAAAATATAAATATAGTTATAAATATAGTTACACATAAGTATGTACATTACAAAATTATACTGATAAAACATTTTATATTGGTGAAACACAATTATAATTTTACTTATGACAAGAGCTGGTTGGATTGTACATATTATTCAACAATATCTTTAATTTATTTTAAATTTAAGTACTTTAAAAGCTTTTTTTTTAAATTAAAGAAGCTGTGTAAGATTATTATATGTATTTTATAATTTTATATACAGGAATACATATATACCTAATTTAAATTTGCAACAATGGTGTGTTTTGATGAAATTAATGTATAAAGTTTAATTTGTATGTCAGACAAACATAGTCTGTTGTTCTCTGTTTAGTAAAATATTTAACTAATATATAATTTTAATCAAATACATTATGTTTAATTATACTTCAGCATTTGTCAATGAATTTATGATTGATTTTTTGGTTATAGTATTAATTTGATTTTTCGGTCGATAATACTTTGAGCTCTACCTAAACACCGGCGTACGGCGTATGGCGTATGGCGTATATACGTCGATACGCTGATACGCCAGCGTATCCCGAAATAAAATGCCACATTTATATACATTAAAATTTTTTTGATCGATGTTTCTTTTTGCTAAATTTCAAAAATCAAATTAAAAATTTTTATACGCCCGTCAAAATTGGAAATTCCAATTCTCGGCGTACGTACGTTGCGTATTTTGGGTGCTCCAATACAAAATGTATGTACCAATATCGATTTTGACAGACGCCGTACGCCGGTGTTTAGGAAGAGCTCTTAATTAATAATACTTGCATATTTGCATTTTAGTTTAATAATTTTTTATAATTTTATAATTATAATGTGTATTTAATTTTGAATACATTTAAATCAGGATAAATTTGTGGGCAATAACAACTTATAATATTTAGGACAACACAATAATGCAACAATTTATTAAAAAACATAAAGTAATAATATTATACAACTAATATAATATTTAAATAAAATATTATAATAGTAATCACTAAAAAATAAAACCTTTGTGACAGAAATTTATTGCTAAAAAAATAGAACACCATTTATAACATAAATTCTTTGATGATTACCTTTTCTACATCATTTCGTTCAGTGACAAACTCACAAAATATACACGACGAAATCAAATTGTAGGAAGACAATATAAAAAAAAATATTCAAAAAGGAAAAATTGTTTTTCTGGCAAGGAAAATAAAATCATTTTATAACATTTAGATATAATGATAGAGTGAGTCCTCAGTACTCAGTAAAGTTATATACTATATCCGAAAAATCGATTATAATATGTGTACATAGAAATTTAAAAATTAAAGAAAATAGGTAAAAATATTGATTAAACTTTGTTAATAGAACTATGCTATGAGTAGTATTCAATCAACCTAATTAGAGTGGAAATCTCAAGTGCAAAAAACAATGTTTTATTTTACTGAAACTAACAATTATTATAATTTTCATTTTCGTTAATTTAAAAATATAAAATATATATTAATAACATAATAGATATGCTTTTGATGTGCTGCTAAAAAATGCATTACTAATAAAAAATTTACAATAATACAATTTTAAGACTCATTAATTTGCTTTACATTAATATGTATTAATAAAATATTACATAAGTATGTATATAATATTATTTTAATCTATCAAAGTAAAAGATTATTTCAATGTAAATTAAAAATGCTTTTAACAAAATTAAATTTCAATTATCTAAAAAAAAAAAAAATAATTTTAATTTTTTTTTTTCTAGAATATTTTATAATAAATACTTTTTTTTTTCTTAAAGGATCATTTAGAAATTTTATGATGGAAATACGTGAGGAATTAACTTTGAATTTAAACACAGGAACAAAAAAAAAATGTGCGTGATATTTGAAGGACTTTGGCAATTTAAATTTTCCAACATTTAATTTCTTATCGCATATACTCAGATTGTAGTCAGTCTTACTTATAATGTATTTACATATTATGTATATATATTGAAATAAAGTATTATAAAGTGAATTATTTATAGAAAATGTCACATTTTCATTTACCTCAAAATTTAAATAAACGTAAAAAAAAATTATATTTTATATACATTTTTATTTTTATTTCGAAAAGTATATAATAATATTCATTTTATAGCTCAACAAAATAATCGTTCCTTAAAAGTTAAGTTAAAATAATATAATATAGGATTTTGTTGTTTTTGATGGTTTAGCACGGAGGGGTGGTAGTATATAGGAAGTTAAAATGTGCTTTCATCAGTTCACATGAAAAAATATTTTATTCATGATTTGAATAAATTATTTCTTGAATTTTTTTTTAACGATTTTTTTTGTGTATAGTTTTTTAAAAATTTATCTCTTTTATTACAATATATAAAATTAAAATGTGAATATACTTGATGTTGTCTATCATAATTACAGATATATATTTTTTTTAATAAGATATTTTTTCTTTAATTTAATACTGGAAATAATATATTGCATATAGTTTTAAATTTAATTAGTGAACAGTGTTTTGTTAAACGATTACAATTTATTTATGAATTCGCATAAATTATTCTGTATATTATTTTAGTTTGATTATCAGTGCACAATATTTATTATTATTTTAACGATTTAAGATTATATATCCAGTGTTTTCTATCATATTTTAATTACAAAATAAATTTAATAAAAAAATATCTCAGAAATTTAAGTTATATATGAAATTTTGCAGTTGAGATTCATATTTTCAAAATTTCATTGTGTATATAATACTCGGAATTACTAAAGAAACATTTATTTACTAGAAATATTCAAAAATTATAAACCAGTTCAGAATTTTATTGTCTTTAAACATAAAAAAATTTAATTATTAGTAAAAACTATAAATCTTTTATATTAAATTTATCTGCTAATTAATATTTTCTTTCAGCTTTTAAATATCCGTTTCAGTTTTGAAATTAATTTTAAAATTTACTCCTTATTAATCAATTTAATTTTATATATACTATAATATAGAATTGTTATTTAAATTTTAAATTATATAATTGAAATATTTTATAGGAAAAATTTATATTGCAAAATTTATATTATTGGACAACAAACAACATGAAAAAAGTAATTGTATACAATTTGTCAACAATGAAAAATACAAATTGAAAAATTAATGGGCGATGTTTGAATAGCAATTAAATATGTATTGAAATTACCATAAATGAAACACTGACACGATAAAAAAATAAAAATCATTTAATGTTGTATACAAGTTTTAATGAATAATTGAGTTAATATGCCACTCTTTGTTTTGTTTAAAAAAACTTGTTTATATTAGATTATCGAATTATAATACAGGGAAAAAAGTATTTATATTAATAAATTTTCTATAATTTAGTGCTTAATTAGCTGTTGTTGGTTTTAAATAGTTGATTTAATTTCTCTTTTGTTCAGTTATTTTATAACCAATCTATGTTAAAATTAATAAAAAAAATTCTATGAATTTCTTTGATTACAAATTTAAACTTAATTTAAAGATAAATGAATTGAACAACTAAATTAAAAGTGTTACTTTAAAGTTTTCCTATAATCAAAGAAATTTATATAAAAATATAATTTTCATAATGTATTTTAAAGCACAATTTAGAATGTCGATTAATTTTTTATATTTACCATGCATCACACTATATTATGTTGTAAAGAAAATAAACGTATATATTAAAAAAATACTATATAATATAAAAATTAACAGATCTGTTATTAAGCTTTAACAATTCCCATGTGATACAAGTGATAGCTTCAAGTTACTGTCAGATTGTCAAAATAATAAATAGTGTACTCTTAAATATTTAACCTTAATAGTTATTATTTATTTTCCTATTTATTTAAAAAAACAAACAATTGAATTTATATCAATAGAATTTCGTCAATTTGTTTTACATTTCCTAAAATTCAAATTAATCAAAAATTCTATGTAATATATTTTTGATCGTTTTACTAAAATTACAAATTTTTCCTTGTTTAACGTTTATTTAAAATATATGATATAAAAATTTAATAATACTTAGCTAAAAAATATTTAAAAAAATAAAATAAAAATTACAATTTTCTATTCATTTTTTATTATCATGGAAAATCTACTTTGAGATAGAAAAAGAATGAAATTATTTTCAGCTTTAATGTTGTTATTACTATCATGTTATTCATCAGATAGATTTTAATTCAAACATTTTTTTTTATGTATATTTTTTTCTTTATCTTTTATGACGTTTCTTTTATGATCTGTTGTTTTTAGTGCACTTTGTTAGTCAATATTTTATTATACTTTTTTATACTATACAAGCGCAAATCCTGCACTTTGTTGTTTTTGAGATATTGTTGAAACGTTTCAGGAAATATAATTTTAAATACATTACACTTTTTTTTTATATATATACTTTGTAACATATATTTTTGCTATGTTTTATTGAAAGATTTTAATTGAATTGAACTAAAATAAAATATATATATATAAATATATATTTGATATAAAATGATATAAAATAATTTTGATATAAAATGGAGGAAAAAAAGATATTTAGTAGAAATTCAAACTAATATCATTTTTTTTGCATTTTTGAATTTGTAAGGCTTTTAGTGAGGAACGTTGTAATAATTATATACTTAAATATTATAATTGTATAGTTTTCAATTGATGAAATACTCTGGGACCTGGCTAATGTATAACAACCAATCAATCAACTTATTATATCCATATGGAAATGAATAATCGGTTTATGTTAGCCTAGCCGCAATACAACTTCTCAAAATTGGTGCAGATGGTTACGATAAAACGATATTGTGATCGCAACATATAATTAACCTGAAACTTTTGGTCAATATTTCTTATCAAAAGATATTGAACTTTTGGTCAATATTTCTTAGAATAGCTAAGTCAATTTCTAAATTGATTTTCCCAAAATGCTTAGTCCTCCATTAATGTAATTAAATATGTAATTTAAATAAAACTATTTGTATAATGTAGTGTGATTAAATAAGGTTAAAATATCGCAAAAATATTACTGATTGCAAAAAAAAAAAAATTTAGTATAAGGCTAAATAACTGCAATGATATTACTCCTCAATGGAAAAAAAAGATCTGAATAAATTTATTTGTGGATTTTAAATTATTTACAAAATTTCGAACATTATTTGTGCCAAAAAAGTTATATAATAAATTTTTGAAAACGAGGGCAAGGATATTATATATAATAAATATATCCTGAAGTATAAAAATTTATAATTATTTAAAAAATGAAATAACTTTTAATTGAAAAAAATTTTTTTTTTCAATTTCAATAGAAAATGAGATAAATTTTTATAAATTTATGATTTCTATTTTATTTTAAATAAATATTTTCTATAGAAATATACATTTTTTCTTAAATATAGCAAATAATTAGGTTTTTTTCATTGCCGTTGGCATATACCATTGTCACTTAAAATTATGCACTCCATAATCATAAAAATGGATTTTAAATTATTTGAAAAGATATATTTATGCTACAGATAATTTTTTTTCTGTAATAAGTATATATACATATATATATTTTATATATATACATACTTTCACTTTTGCAGATATTCTATGCGGTGTATTAAATATTAATATAATGAGACTGAAATTTTTAGTAGATTTATTCAGGTCAGCAAATATTTGAAACTGTGAAAATGTATAATGATAATTGTAATGAAATATACAGTCATGATTATTAAAATATAGTTTGAGTGGATTAAAGTCTAACCTTTGCAGCTATGAATGATAAATTTTGTATATAAAAATAAATATGGAAATGTTTTTGGTATATTACATCGTTCATAGTATATAAAAATAATTTCTTTGAGCTGACAATTCAAAATTACGGTTTCTTTGGTTTCTTCCACTTGCTAATCATGAAATGTTTCTATTTCTTTAAACAATACTGTATCAGCTCAGCATTTACCATAAATTATTTTATATGAAATTTTTTAAATCATATTCATTAAAAATCAAGGGAAGGAAAATATATTTGGTGGAGGTGGTGCAACTTATATTAAATTCGTTTTATTTTTTTAAGGTTAAAAGATAATTTTTTATAAATCAAATTAAAATTATAAATATATATTTTGAAAATAAACGCAAATTTAGTTGCATTCGTAGCATTAGTAATAGTTGTAGTTCTTTTGCAGACCATAAATTAAAATTATATTTAACTAACACTAACTAGAAAAACTATTGTCTTAAATTATTTTTTTACTTAGAAATAAGTTCTAGAGAAATTATAACCCAGTTTAACGATATACATAAAATTTGACTTATAGAATTATATAAATTAATGAACAATGAAATAAAAATTGTGGTATTTACTATTTAGTTAACATTTATTTAACAGATAATCATTAATTAACAATCATTATTTATAGTTATCTTAAAATTTATGAATTTATAAATATTCATTTGGAAATTTTTCTTATATTACAACAAATTATGGCTTCTGAAAATGTTGTATGAGTTAAATTTCTATTTCAAATTGTCAATATTTACCATGTATAGTTAAACTTGGACGAATGTGTTAGCTTTTAGTTCCGAAAAACAGCCTTAGATTCTAAGAAGATCATTAAAAATATAATTATAGTTTCCCAATTTCCATTGTAAGCCCATACGAACGCAAACTACTTTGGAAAAGTTTTTGTTATGCGATTTGTTTTATTTCGCGTATTATATAAAAACTTAGAATAAATTTATTGGACATCTTTAATAAAATATTCTTTCCATTATCCTCTTAAATTGCAATAGGAATACAAATATTATTCGATTTTTATTTATTTTCCTTTTTTTTTTCTTGACAATATCGTTTATACATACATATAAAAAAAATAAATAAGATACCAACAATTCAATTGAATTTCATTTATGGAACAAAAAAAAAATTGTATTATTTTGGAAAATTTATGATATTTCAAATAAAAAAAAAATACTAATATTTTTTTTTTATCTCTGTTATTATTTAGGAAATATACAAGATAAAATTTATTTGGTACACAAAAAAGTCGAATATTTTCAGCAGCAAATACAATAAATTAGATTTTTTTTTTTCTGGAATTTATTTTATTTTTTGTTCATTTTTGGTATTTTTACTATAAAACAAATTCAAAACTAAACTTGTACGCACGTATTTTCTTTTGCTGTCAAAACGTGACATAAGTCGATATTTTGAACAGATTTACAAAATTTTTTTTTTGTTTTTTTGTTGTTGCTGTTTTTTTTTTCGAAAATAATAAACTAAATAATTTAATTATTGTCGCAATGATATATAATTGAATTTTTCTAATTCTGCAGGATCTAATAAACAATGGATAATTAAAATACTGAGAAGTCATGTGTCAAATTATAAGCTCAAAAACAAAAAAAAAAGGTTTTTAAATGAATTATAATTACGAAAGTATATAGCAATCAATCAATACTGAAACAACTAATTTAATTGAAAATATTAAATATTGGATAAAATTTATTTAGCAAAATCATATTCAAGGTGTTTGTATAAATATTAGAAATTTGTCTGATGATAATATGACTTTTTGGTATAATACATATTGGAAAAAAATATATTGGTGAAATATTTTATATTCCATGTATGACAATCCCAAATATGATATAAAAAACGGTGTAATAATTTTAAATGTATATTTTCATTTTAGAGATTAAAAAAACAATACAGAATTCACGAAAAATTTTTGACAAAAAATATAATAAGAAATCTTAATAATTATTAATAGATTTATTTCAACATACTCGAATTTGTTATAGGTATACATACAAATATATCATTGACATATTAACACAAAAAAATATTGATTTGGTTTTCTTACTAACTAATGAATTACAATGATGACAATGAATAGTACTATGTATAGGCGCATAAAAAATCAATATGTAATATTTACGCTATGTATACATTTTATTTATCACAATTTTTATATAATCTTTTTTTCCTCTCGTTATGTACATTTTATATGACATTTTTTTTTATAAAATAAATAAAAAATATATATGTATTACATATATCAAAGATATTTTCTCTAAAAAAAAAATATACATATACCTATATGTATATATATATATATATATATATAGAAAAAATCAGGAATGTAATCTTTAAAACCTGAAAATGTAATATGTTTTATATATCTTCTTCTTTGCTTTCACAGAACAATTTATCTCTATTATTGACACCTTCTGTAAAAAATTGTAAAGCTTTTAGTGTCATATCAATAACTAAAATGCAAAGATAAATAAACGATATAACTTTACTTATGCTTAGTAAGGATAAAATCTTCAGGTGTTTTCCATATAATATTAATTTTTATAGATCCGACAAAGATATTGATTCATGACAAAAAATATATATATATATTTATATGCTATATGTTATTATAAAATATGATTATACCATATTTAAAAGGGAGAAAGAGTATGTATAAATATTGAAGGTTATTTTAACTTCCGATCTACGATATACAGAGCATAGCATATTATTCATTTATGGCATGTAAAGGAAGTGATTTTCTCAGTTGTTGATTATAGAAATGTATGGATTTAAATGCTTTATATTATTTATTTATAATAACGTTTATGTTGGTATTTTCAAATTCTACAAAAAATTTTATAGAAAAAAATCAAATCGAAATAAAATATTTAAAAAAAAAAAACATTTTTTTGAATTTGAATAAAAGAAATAGCCATTTAAATTTATAGTTACAAAAATTATGGTAGAATTATATGCAAAATGCGATTAATAGTTAATTTGGTTTTTATTAAATGAATATTATTTAATACATAATATAAGAAATGAATTAAAATTCTGATTGTGGCAATTTGGTATTTTCATTCATCTCATAAGAATATTATGAAGACTGGGCATATAATTGATCTTCCAATCGATTCTAAATTAATTTTAGAAAATAAAAGGATATTATATATTTTACTATATTAATGTAATAATTTAATCAATAACAATTTAATCAATCAATTACAATTTAATCAATAAAACATATTATTAACTAAAAGTATAATATTGCCAATTATTTTCAATTACGAAAATGTTGCTCTACATCTACATACACAAACAATCAAAGAGTCTTCTTGTAGTCGGTGCTCTAATAAGTTATTCTTAGCTATATATAAATTTATTAAAATTTTCTTTCGTTTAAATTCTTCAAATATTAACTAATTATAAATAATATGATTGTTACCAAAAATTGTTTTCCAGATAAGGGATAAAAACAAAAATTTCCCAAGCAATGGAAACTTTTCCTAAAACCTTTTTTAAATATCTCAAAAAAATTATGATATATGTATATAATATGTTCTTATCTGGTGACAAAAAAAAAAGTGAATTGATAACCAAACTAAAACTGAAACAATTTTTTTTTTTGTTTATATAATCATATCGAAATTTTCCTTTTTTGTAAAAATAAAAATCCTTTTTTATGCTTGCTTCATTCTTTTCTTATTTTTTTTAATATACTTTTTAAAAAATATATTTCTTTCTTGTATACAAGATTTATTTTATATACCAATCCAACCAGGTAAGCAAAATATCTTTTAAAGTTATATATAAGATAGATAAAGAATAAACTGTTTTTTAGCGAAATAAGTAAAAAAAAAAGAAGAAAAATATAACATAATAGATAAAGGATAAAAATAATATCACGAAAGAAATGTAGCTTCTTTTTTTTGGTTGGTTTGGTTATTGATTTACCTTTTTGATTGATCGTGTCTTTACTACTTCACTTTTTGCTTTCTTTCTTTCTTTCTTTTTTTTTTTGCAAATATAATAAACCAAAAATTCTCACACGCATAAATAATTTTTTTTCTTCTATAGAATATTTTTTTTTAGGTTTTTTCTTTTTGGTTGTATATAGTTAGAAAAAAGGATATGCAAGGATATCCATGCTAGATTTTAATTTCAAGGATATAGAAAAAAAAAATAAAAATTTAAAATATTTGGAAAAACTTTTCTTGAAGAATATTTTTCAGGATAAGTAAATTTTCTTTAGAAAATTGTTTACAGTCGATTGAAGTCCTAATTTTTTTTTTTTTTAATGTTTGGAAAAAAATTTATTACAGAAAAAAGGAAACTAGATAAAAAAAACTAAAGGATTTAAGCAAAAAAAAAAAAAAAATAAAAAAAAGGAGAATAAAGTTAAAATCGATTAGAAAAACGGAAAAAAAATGTCAAAGTAAAAGAAAGTAAAGTCAAAGTAAAGGTAAGTAAAAAGTAAATTTATAGTTAAATAAATTTTAAATTTATAATCTAATTTTTTTTTGTTGTCCAAATGTTCTTGTAGTTATTAGAGAATGTTATTAAAATTTATATAGTTAGCAACTAATTTGTTCTTTTTTTATTATTCAGAAAAGATTTATTTGAAATATTATTGCATTCAATATAATTCGTAATACATTTTGTAATATTTATAGTATTAATTAATTATCTTAACAGTTTTTATTGACTTATATATTTTATATATTTAATGCTAGATTTAGATTCATTTTTTTGATGTCGTAAATTTTAGTGAATTTAATTAATATAAAATATTTGTGGCATAGAATTTACAATTATTGAATTGCATGTATTATTTACGTATATATAAATCATATTAAATGATTTCGTACAAATTGTTGAAAATAATAACCGACTAAAAAGATGAATCTGTTCCGTGTTATATGTTGGGGTATAAAATCATATAAAAAATTCACAAAAATTCATAAAGAAGTATAGAGAGATTAACAATTTCATTTTCGTAATAATACCATATAAATTCTAAAATCTAAAGTCAGTAGTCAATTGTAATGAGTTTTTTTTTTAAATATTAAATGAAATAATGATAATAAAATTTTTTTCATTATGTATACCATAATGTACCTATCTAGTTATTATTTAATTCAATTTCATTTAATGACTAATTCATAATATACTCATATTATTTTAATATAAGTTTTAATATTTTATTTTCCGAGAAAAATAATTTCTAAAACAAAAGATAAGATTATAATTTTTTGTTTGTAATTTTGGTCAAATAATGAAGTAGGAAAAATATTATATATGTATGTAGATAGTGGAAAATGTTTGTATGAGAGATAAAACCATATATGGGTTAAATAAAAATACCAAAAGGAAATGACAGAATCCTTTTTTCATCTATACACATATAATTGTTATATATATATAATAATAATTTAGTTTAGAATATATTTTATAATATGTAATATGTATTAAATACATACATATTAAATCATCTATATGAATATTTAGTTTATCAATTTTAGTGTGGTTTATATTGTGAAGAGACATAAAAACAGAATATAAAACCACAAATATTTAAATAGAAAATATATACATATATTGTGTATAACCTCATTTCAGAAATTATTTCTAATTTAGAAAATCATGGACAAATATATACAAAATGTTCATAGTAAGTATAAATATATGAATAGAAATTTACTTTGAAATATTTTTCTATTTTATTTCATAAATTTCTGGGATTTACTGGGTAAAAAAATTTCTATTTTGTTTTATTTAAAAATCATAATTATTAAAAAGTTTTTATGAATTTTTGTTATAGTGATATAATTAATATAAATTTTATTATATAAAATTGTACTAATAAATGACAAAGTAATATAAATATAATATTTGAAATTATTTGAAATTCTTTGTGGTTTTAATATAAAATTGGCACCTGTTTAATTTCTTTTTCTTTTTTTTTTTGGTTAGACATTAAAATAATTAAGGATAACCAAAAATTTAATTATCCATCAGGCTTATCATGTTACGATTTTCCTTGTAAAAACATGAAGCTTTAACTTTAATAATTTTTAAATATATATTCGGACATTAAATTAAAAATATAACAAAAAATAACAAAAAAAAAAAAAAAAATTGATTGATTGACAGTTTTCTTCCTTTAATATTTTATTTCCTTATTAGAAAACATTAAATTTCCTTCTTCTTTTTTTTTTTATAAGATTTAAAATTATCTTATAAATATTTAATCCTAACTCAAATATATTCTTTTCGTCTTATGTATTAATAACATTATATTTGATTTGATCATATTTTGATTGATTATACATATTACATATAAAAAAAAAAGGTTGAGTTTAAATTATATGATTTTCATTGGAACAAAAAAAATATTCAAAATTGAATTACGTACAGTATAGTTTTACATTCTATGAATTTATTTAAAAAAAAAAATTATAAATAATTATTATATCAATGATTTTATTATTTTATATAATAAATTTTATTTTTAATTGATATTATGGTAAAAAATCAAGTAACTTGATAATTAATCAATATACATGAATTAATAATATTTAACAATATGTTGAAATTGATTGATTATTATCACGTTAGTATATATATTTTTTAAATTTATTATAATTAATTAATTATAATATTATTAATGACCATTTATTGTTTTAAATAAAATTATTATGAATTTCAATCAAATTGATCTTTATTATACTTTTTAATTAAAGTTTCTTATTACGAGAGCTTTATTAGAATATTTTAAAGTAATAAAATATTGAATACATAGTTGTATACATTTTTTAGAAGAAGACTTTTAACAGGGCATAATATAGTAAACGTATATATTTACGTATAATAATAAATTAAATAAAAATAATATCTAAATAAATAAAATCTAATCAATAATATAAATCAAATGGATTTACTTTTTTTTTATCTTTAAAATAAAATTTGTTTTTCTATCATAATATTTATCTTCAATTTAGAAATTGATTTTTCAAATATATCGTTTTCAGTAAATCATTCTATTTTTTTTCAATATTTAAAAGAGAAAATTAATTTAATTATTTGAAATATTAAAAATTTCAAATTTCAGTTCAGCTTTTAATTTCTAAATAATATCCACACACATTTGTAAAATGAAATCATTACTTCTAATGTTTAATTAATCAAAGTTACTTATATTTAGAGAGAATTTTCTACAAATTTATATTTATTATGTATTTATAAATAAAAAAAATACATATTTTAACCACAAAATCCACTAAAACCAATATTGGCTACCACACCTATTTACCACATAATATTTGTAAAACTATGTTGCACAATATATACATAAGTAATTTTCACATATATTTTGCAATACAAACTATGTAGGTACTTATACAAAATGTATATTACCCAACCAAGAACCATAATAAAAAAAAAAGATACATATAGTACATAATAAATTCAAACATATTGCTTTTTTTTTTAGTTTTATATTACAAGAAATATTATTATTATTTGTTTCTGGGGCAGGCACTTCAATAGCAGTTACACAATGGCGAAATTATTAAAATCCTATAAAAAAAACTATTGTATGTTATAAGGACAAAAATTTTATTGCAAAAAAATATATGACACAAAATAATAAAATAGAAATAAAATAAAATAAGCAACATTATTATTATTACAAAAAAAATTTCAACAACGAAAATGACGATTTTAAAATATTTTCTATTTAAGGAAAAATAGTAGACTTACATAAGTAAGTTTTAGTATAAGTATTAAAGGATATATGAGCACCAGAAATATATGAAACGGTTGACAGATAAACCAGACGTTCGAAAAGAAAGCTCGAAAATTTAACATTTCTAATTAATAAATAATAACTGAATTACATTTTCAATACGTAAGTCTATTATAGTTTTTTATGTTTATGATAGATTGGTCATCATATTGTCCGTAGTATATTGTGAACATATTTTAAAATGCACCTAATATCCTAACATTGTGGAGTACATTGCTAAAAAGTTGAAAAAATAATAATTACCCATATTTTATTTATACTCTTCTAAATTCCATTTCAAAATTAGAATATCTAATAATTTTTTTTATACATTTTTGATATATTTAAATATTTAATTTCTTAAAGTTTTTAAAATCTGTTAAACTTTTTCCTAATTCCAAATCTTTAAAGCTTTCCAATACAGTAGTATATCTATGAAAATGGTAATTGGATACATTAGGTATATAATATACGAGTATATTTAATATACCTTAAATTTATACAAATTACAAAATAAAGGAATGAAAATATTTTTTGTTTGTCATAAAAAGTCGTAAAATTTTGTTGGAGATATTAAATTACTAAAAAACTTATATACGTAAATTGTCTGTTGAATAAAAAGATTCTAAAATTAATATTATGTTACATATAATAAACAGAGGATATGGGCTAGCAAAAGAAATTTCATACGGGTACGAGATATATGTATTTTTGAAATTCTGAAATCATAAAAAACAAAAAACAAAAATTAAATAAAAAGGACTTTTCTTTCAAATCAAATAAAGGGAATAATTTTTAATATAATATAAAATGATAATAAATGCACTGTAGTTGAGAGTAATTTTAGTATAGATAGAATAATATCATTATTGGATGTATACCACCTGATGGCAAATAGTATTTTATATTAATCAAAATGACACTGTGCTTACCTACCATAGAAACAAATATTTTGGTTGTGTTTACCAGCTTTTTTATATTAAATTTGATGAGATTTTCCTTTTTTTTTTTTGCTAAAAACTGCAGGTGAATGCAATTTTATATTTTAAATTAAAGTTTTAATAAAGTTTTATATTATGGATGACAAAGAATTTATTTTAATATTGTTTATACAAATAAATGAGTTATTTAAAAAAAAAATAACAACTATGATTTTATGAAATTTCATAATAGAAAAATTTAAATTATGTTTCATTTGGATTTTTACTAAAAATTATATCAAAATATTATTTGAGTGTATAATTATTATGTACTTTTAGATTCATTTTCATTATTTGTTTATCTATTATATTTTACTACCTAATACATTTATAATTCCACTTGAGTTGAGGATTTAAATGAAATTCAAATTAGTTTATTGAATATATAGAATAGAAATCTGAATTGATTTAAGCTTTTGAAATGTTGCCAAATTTTCAAATAGCTTAAATGGGATTAAATTAAATACAATGAATATAATTGGAAAATGTTAATTGTATAATTGGTAAGTTATAATTTGAAGTTTTTCAAATAATATAATTAAAATGTTATAAATTTTATGAAACAGTTCATTGATAAAATACCGCAGTAGTTCTAATTTCTGACAATAATATTTAGTTTTTTCAGATATGCTAACTTAAATTATAAAGAAGTTTGTATTTATTATAACTATTACAAAATAATACAAAATTTTCAAAAGAATATTATTCGCTAGACGACAATAGCGTAAAAATTAAGCTGACTATTTCTAAAATAATTATTATTTCTATTTCAAATATTATCTAAATTCTAAATTATACAAAAATTTCTAGATAACCAATGAAATTGAAAATTAATTGAATTGTCATTTTATCATGTACTTATCATTAAAAAAAAATCAAAATTAAAATCAATTAAAGAGATAAAAATAATTAGTGGCAAACTATCAAACCAATTAAATGAAATACGTGGTCATATACCAATTTTTTCTATATAAAATATTTTTATAATCTAAAAAGGATTTTTTTTTTGTTTTGCTTTTGAAATTCGCCTTTACGAAATTATTTTAATTGAAATCAGTGAAGTAATTATTTTTTCAATAATAAATAAAATAAATTGTTTTTTCAACATTTAATCCTTAAAAGCACAGATTTTTTTTTTTTTAAATTTAATAATTATGTAATTATGATTTAAATATATGAATTATGAAAAATAAAATAATTAAAAATTATAAAATGTTCTAGTTATTTAAATTTTTCGGAAAACAATAATTTATTTAAAATTTTTCATAATTCCAATGTAAAAACACTCTGTAGTATAATTTCTCATTTAAAAAGAGATAATTTTTAAGTAAACATCTTTTAATGAAATTTCATTATCCTATGACGCGTTCAGTAAGCCGCAAAATGTAAATGCAAGAGAAAAATTAAAAAAAAAATTATTTCATTTTATATCCTTTTTTTGTTACCATTATACGAATTCAAATATAAGAATTCAAATATAAGATGATGGCTAAAATACCGAAAACAAAATCTATAAAAACAATAATTTATTTTTTTTAATTTTTTAAAAATTGGTTAATTATTTTCGGTTGTAAATTTAATTTTATAAAATAATAAAATTTCGCCATTTTGAAATAGAATTTTATGGATATATTGCTTTATGAGTTTAATACATTTTTCTTCTACAAATTCGAAATTTATGCAAATATAATAGTTAAATTAAAATTATATTATAAGATTAACATATCAAATATATAATTAGACTATGTTGGAAGTAAGCTACATAAAGAAACTGGAAATGTTCAATTCACTTTTTAAATATTTTGATCTGCAAAAGTATACAAATTACTTTTTTACAATTTAAATTTTATAACTAAGTACAGGGATTTAGTGGGATTCAAAACAATGATAAATTAATTTTCATGTTTTTTAGACATTTTTTGCATTATTGAAAATTTGTGTGTTTGTAATTTAAATTCAACGTATAGTAAATAATTTCTATAATTTAAATTTAATAATAATTTTATTCACAAATATTTCAAATATATTTTTATTTATTCAAATTCAATTAATTATAAACCGAAATTAAATGAAGAATTATCTTATAAAAGGACCAATCAGTATATATATATTTAATAAATTTTTAATGAAATGTGCAAAGTGCATTCGCTATTTTCATTTTATTTCCAAGAATCTTTCATTTATAAGATTTAAGTATAAGAAGAAGACCGTTTTGATCATCGTGGTATGAAATTATATTTCACCTGATGATACCATTTCACGTTTAAGGTATGTTACTGAATCAAATGGGTTTTTTTTTCACGTTCTAAAGGATTATAGAAGAAAAAACCTTTCGATTTATTATTTTAGGTATTATAAATTAAACTAAACTAATGACTGGTAGTTTGTGGTTTGCTTTAATAAATTATTATTTTAAAAGTACTTATAATCTCCAAAGTTGTATTAATTTTTTATTTTGTTATTTGTACATATATGTGTATAAGTAATTCAACAAAAAATAAAAGGAATTATCCTAAATCTACATTTTTATATAATGTATAAAAAACAAAATAGCATAGAACACATTTTACAGACTTTCAGAAATACCAACAATAATTCCTAAATATAATAAGAGAAAAGATTTATTATAATATTTAATATTTTTATTCAATTTTCATACCTTTGCATTATTTACTAGGAGTAAAGTTTTACACGTAATATCCTTTTGCATTATATGAGTTTTTCAGAGATTATGTAAATGTGAATATTTTTCGATCTACATAATGATATAGAAAAAAAGGACTTTATTTTGTTTGTATATATTATACAAAAAGTTAAACTATTTTTTTTTTAGTTCTTTTTTTTTCAAATGATGCTTTGGTTTGGTTTTTTTGCATACATATTTCCTATTCTATTTTTTACATAAATATCCAACATAAAATTATAATATTCCAAATATATTTTTTCAGGTATATGTATATTTTTATTATTATTAAATTAATAGTATATATTTTTATATTTAAATACGTAAACATATTAAGGAATATATAGGTCCTTAGAGTAAAATTTGTAGTGAATTATAATTTTAAAACTTTATAATACTATCAACAACAACAAAAAACGTATTATAAATAAATATTTTTTTAAGCTTTAGAAAATTGATAAAATTATGAATTTATAGTTAAATCCTAAAGTTGAGATTTTTTTGAATAAGTTATGTACATACATACAAGTATATACATATATATTTTTATTTTTTATCAATTTGGGAAACCTTGTCGGAATAATAATAATAAGATTAAAGTTTTTGTAAAACATTTTGAGTTCAAAGAAAAATAAATTTTTGGTAACTTTATTTTACTTTTTTATATTTACTTGTATAATTTTAATTGAATATTATATACAATAAATTATTTTTAGTATTATTTTATTTTGTCTAAATTTAATGTCAGGATATTCAGATTATTTTATGAATTTTAAATTATTTTTGATATACATAAATATACTTAGGACAAGATGTTATGTGTTACATTTATGTCCTATAACCTTCAATTGAATATTAAATATGTGGTGATTGAAATATATATAAGTTTGAGTATCTTTTTATATATGTATATAATTATAAATATTTACAAAGATATTATGAAACAGTTACTGAATTTTCTAATTTTTCATTCATCTATAATAGTAAAACAATATTATTTGCTTTGTCTTTATATTACCGGAAACTGATCACTTCACTAAATTATGAATTAATTGAAATTGTTTAATTGAGCATGATTTTCATATAGAGACCTAAGAATTTAATTATATGGATACCAATTATAGTTTTTCATGCAAATTTAGTTATGATTTCTAATTTATACTTAAACCATCATTAATTAAAATTTAATTTGTCTGAATTTATTACAACCATATTGCGGTAATATCTTTGTGTATCCTACATTCCTACATATCTTATCTAAGCTAATATAATAAATATATTATTGAAACGAATAAAATTGTTTGACTACTTAAAAATGTTTTGGAAAATTATTTAGCAATCATTTACCTTAGAAAATATCTAATGAAAATATTAAATATTGTTTCATTTCTCAATTATAAATAAAAATTATCTAATATATCATGAACAACATTTAAAAATTGACACTAAAATATATTAATTAATGAATTTGCATTTCTCAAGCAACATTGTTTTATTATATTTAAGGATTTAAAAAGATTATATAATAAAATTAGCAAAACAAAAAAAGTTATATAAAAATTAATGTTCTCAATGTTGATTATATGCTGACAAATTGTTTTTTTTTTTTATTACTACAAAGGAAATGTCAATTCATGCTGATTTAGTGAAATAATTAAATTATTTTATATTTTAGTTAATTTGATGACATAATATTTTATTTAACTTTATTAATATATTATAAAACTTAAATAATAAAATAATTCAATTTTAATTAAATTCCTTTTTATTTTAGATTTAACTTTTTTTTTTCAAAATATAAAAAATTGCATTTGTTATAGCAGATTATTTAAGGTCAACGAATAGCACAAAAAAATTATAAAATTTATTTAAAACTCAAATCCTACAAACGAAAAATCTATATTCTACGATCATCATAACTTTATTTACGTAATAAAAAGTTATACGTACCTATTTTATGCTCTAAATGCATAAAAATAATGTTTTTCCTGTGTCCAAATTATTTTCTGACTATATCATAAAATTTTTTAGCATAAAACGAAATTATTATTTTCTATTGTTTTCAGTTCAATTAAAAGTTTGTTGTTCAATTTCATAATTTTCAACATCATTAAAAACTTTTTTTTAAAAACCTCTACTATCTATGAAATTTATAAAAAATAATAGTTTTTATTTTAGTAAATTTTTAATAGAATAAAAAATTATAAAAAATAATGATGTAAAAAAGAAATGTGTTTAATAAAATGTAAATGATATTTTTCAGATTCTTTTGAAGTATTTAATATGCAAACTGATTTACATATTATGTTGGATTGTTTTCTTTTTGTATCCAAACAAGTAATGACTATATGACATTAGTTATAATTGATAATATTTTTAATATTCTATCTAAAATGGAAATTGTGGCGATACGATGATTGATATAGTTTGGAAAATGATTTTTACCTATTTGCTGAATTACTTTTTAGCTCTGTCAAAGTTTATTTTAATTTGAGAAATTTTACAAAATAATTTAATGATTTTTTATTCCAATTTATCGAATATCAATTTTAAATATATAAATTTTAATAACAAATTAAATATAATTTTAATTTATCAATGTCAAAATTTAATTTATATATATAATAGTTAACTGTATTATTTATAAACTATAATTAAATGTATCAATAATTTGTATATGTTTTTGCCTATCAATTTTATGCATAGTGAAATTTATACCCTATTATTTTTAATAACTGAAATATTTCATTTTGAAAGAAAAAAAAAACCATCATATTGGAAAAATAATAATCATACCTTTCTAGATTTTATATTAAAAAATATTCCGGTTATACATTGTTCTGTGATATACAATATATTACAATTTTATGGATATAAAAAGGATAATATTGCAAAAATACTCTATATGGATATTAAACTATGGAATGTTTAATAAAAAAATTTCCTATAAAATTGACTTATATTTTGGATAGGATGTGGCTTCCTTTAACAAAATAAAATAAAATCAATAATCATTTATAGCATAAGGTTTAAAATGAATAGTGTTTTCTGTGAAATAATAATATACTACATATATAATTTAATTCATATGGTATCTACTGCTGTCAATCCATAATACATATATGATAAAATTGAAATTAAAACAAAAGATTGAATTATAAGAGAATTATATTGGTATCTCAGTTAAATAAATAGATTATTTACTTAATATTCCATAATATTGGAATTCATCAAAATTCATTTTCTGATCGCATTTTTTTTTAAAATAAACAGGATCATCTCTTATCATTCTACGGTAAAAAATAAGTTGTTACTTACAATTTAGGACAAATGTTTTTTTTTTAAATCTAAATGATCGACCTAATGTTTGAAGGATATTTATCTAGAAGCAGATATTGTAAGTATATTTATAATTCTCGATTAAAGTAAATTTCAATATTTTAAATAGTTTTTGGACTATCTTATACAGCCCCACCCATCTGCAGGATTCTATAAATTATATTTACCAGATACTGCAATGTTACTATAGATATAGATAATATACGTTATAGTATAAAATATCTGTAAGCCTTTTTTATCATTATAAAATGACTATGAAATTGAAATGCATGTATTTAGTTAAATGGAATTGAATAGAAATCAGAGAAACGTATATCAGCAAAATCAAATGTCATTAATTTCTATTTTGATTATAACGAAAGGTTTTATACCCCATTTTTATATATATACTTATTGTATATGTTACATATACATACATATAGTTTTTATAAAATTCTTGAATTATATTTTCTACATTTAGCTATAATATAACTTTGAAATTGAAACTATTATATTTGCAATTTTTTAATGCTATATTAGTATAAGTTATAAGATAGGATGTTAAGTATATTATTCAATAACACTATATGTGATATATTTAATGCTTAAAAGTCGAGTATACCATATATAATACGTGGCATTGTATTGTTGATGCACAAAAATATAATGTTCATATTATTATTTGTGATGAAAATGAATGAATAGAAAATCTAGAATGATATGATGTTTAATTTTATTAAAAATACTTTTTATATTATATTTTTCTGTGTTGACTGCTGTTATGGAAATATATAATGATTATTTGATGATGATAATGTTATTGTTGTTGTTTAGTGTTGATGATGATATGATAATAATAATAATAATGTTATTTTTGAAAATCGTTTTTTAGAATATTCATATTATTATAATTTATATTATACATATTATATTGTATTTGAAATGGGAAATTTTCAAAATTTTAGATTTTTCTTCATTAAGATAAATTTATATAATGAAGAGAAAAATACAAATCAAATGAAATAAACCAAAAATAAAAATGACATGTAAATTTAACATTTATAATCTTGTTTATTATTATGTATAATTTAATTTACAATTTTATAGTAAAATTTATGATGAAATTTTTGATTTCTAATATATTTGAATATAACAATAATAATTTATATATAGATAAAATTTAAAACAGACGTCAAATTTTTATATATGTACATATTTTGTTTGGCGAACAGGGTAGATAAGTAATTTTAAGTCGCTGTCCATCAGAGAAAGTAATATATTTTGAATAATTATCTTTAGAACTGAAAGGATGTTTTTGTGGACAATTAAATGAAAACTTTTTACCTATTTCAAAAATTTTCAACAGAGAATAGCAAATTGTAAATATTCTATTTCTCTAGCCTTTCAAAAAGCTTATAGATTATGGAATTATTGTGCAATAAGCTAATGAAAAGAAACATACTTTTTGATAATAATGTAATCCATAAAATGGATAATTAAAATAACCATAATTTCAATTCCTTTCTAAAAATAATTTTCATGAATTTTTATATTTTATATATGTATATATAGTACATATACATTATGTACTATAGCTTGTGTTTCATTTCTATATTTTAAGATTTGTAATTATTGAATAAATAATTATAGTAAATACATATATTTACAATTTTCCTAATAATAATTTTCCAATAAATAATAAAACTTTATAATCCATAATAAAAATAAACAAACTAAAACAAAACAAAATATTAAATTGATGACAGAAAATTTTATATTTAAAGTCTTCTACTAGTTGAATTTATTGATATATATTAGATACAAGTAGCAAATAAAATTGTTTAGTTTTATTATATTTATACATATAATTATTTACAATATATTCAACATTATGTTCAGATACATATCTTTTATCCATTGAAGTATTATTTATGGTCTTTTGTATTTATATATATATTCAATATACATGAAAAAAAAACCAATTCTATTAGTTAATCCTATTACAAAGGAAATAATTTCAGAAATAATACCTAATGAAAGCCTAAAAGATTAACAAGGATTTAATATTTTCAGAATATATATTTTAGAAATATATATACATATACATATACTCGTAAATATATAATGAAATATATTTATATACTATATTATCTTTAATTTTATATACAATTTTTTTTATTAAATTGGAAAACTTAAATTTTTTTACTTTAATTTCATATAATTTTATTTATATTTGATATTTTTCTCGATGGCTGATTCATGTGGAATTTATATTCAAAAAGCCTGTAAAATTATGCGGTTCATTGACTCATCTAGCAAAAATTCTGTAAAACTTTATTAGAAATTAATTTATATTGGAAGATGATTCAATATAAAAAAAAATGATTTTAACTAATCAAACATGATTTGCAATTTATAAAATTTTCTTCAATTTATCGAATTTTTATTTTTTATTTATTAAAAATTGGATCGATAATATTGTATTTGCCAAAATTTCAATTATAAGAGTATAATTTACCAATAAACTAAAAACAATTTAACATAGTTTAAACTTTTAATGAAATTGGGGAAAATCAATAAAGTTTTCCTAAATATTTGTTATACATATGTAATAATTTATATTTGTAGTAAATATTTAATTGCTAAATTTAATATTCTTTATTAGTTTTTTGTAAATTTAAATTTTCAAGAATGTGTGTCAATTTAATTTAATTTAATTTAAAAAAACACACATTAAAATTTCATTAAAAATAACGTCAGAATATTAGGAATACTGGTAGAAACTATTAATTAAAATATATATACATTATTCTGAAAATTACGTAATACAAAAATTATATAAAGGATTCTTAGTAAAGTGGTACCAAAGCCGTATATATAATAAATTACATATGATTTGGTGCTCACTATAATATTTAAAATATAAAATAATAAAATTTTCTATAAAACTTATTACTTTTTAATATTTTCAATCAGCTTCTTCTATTTCATAATAATTTTTTTGTATTACTTTATAATAAATCTTATAAAAAAAAAATTGTAACTAAAAGCAATTTTATTGAAGGAAGTACATTTCATTTTAATTAAATAAATTATGGTTGCATATATAATTAAATTTCCTATTTAAATTTTCAATATAAAATCTTTATGAAAGCTTTTAAATAAAAATTTATATTTACTATGATAAAATATGACATTACATTATTATATTTAAATATTACAAACGAATTTACTTTAAAGAAAAAATTTAAAGTGGTTAAATAGATATGTTTTCCTTTTTGATTTTTCTATTTTTTTTTTCCATAGTTGAAAAAGAGATATACAAAAATAATATCAACATTATAAAAATTTTAACCTTACGAAAATGTATTCTGTCTGGAAAATTTATGATTGGATGGTTTATTTTTAGTACATTTTTATTACCTGTCGAAAATTTTCACAATTTTTCATCTCTTTGGTTAGCCAACAATATATGTATGTATGTAATTTTTTTTCAAGGATTATACTTATATGTCGTTAACACTAAAATATCATTCACCAGATTTTTTAGATTTAGTAATCATGTTTAAAGGGGGATATATAAATTGAATATTTTAGTATATTTACTATTATAGACTAAAAGTAATTTTTTTTGTATAGTTAGAAAAAATACTAAATTCTATTTTATTGCAAAAGATTTTATTATAATTTTGTTTTATGGAATTTAAAAGTGAAGTTATAAGAGAAATAAAAGATTGAATGAATTAAGAGATTTATGAAGTTATTTGTTGTATATACTTTTAAAAATATCTGAGCTTTAAAATAAGAATTATAAATGTTTTATTTATGTTAAGTTATATAAATTTGTATATTTGAAAAATATCAAAATTAAAATTTATAATAATTGTCATAATTATGACAAATATCCTATAAATTAATTTACTAAGTTTTAATTTTTCTTAAGGAATTATGATTTATTTTTTGCCTCTAACAGTTAGCTAAATAATTTTCTGACATCAGATACGGTTTAAAGCAAAAACGTATTTATAGCGTGGACAAAGTTTTGCTGTAGTTATGTTGTGGCTCATATCAAGATATAAGATATTCCAATAATAAAAAAATAATTCATTTCAAAATTATCATTATAATACCACACATTCACGAGATGTCATTTAACTAAGATTATTTCATTATGTGATGAACCTCATAAATGTACTATCTCAAAACTATGATCTTGATACATTAAACTATACAATATATACATACACAAATAAATACGGATTGGAAGATTGAAGGAATAAAAAAATTTATAATATAACAATATTTATAAATAAAATATTTTGACATAAATTTTAATTTTTCATTTGTCCTTTCATATAAAAATTATACTTTTGAATATAAATTATTTCTTCTAATTTTGGGCTAAATCCTTCATATATGTGACAATAAGCTAAATAATTTGGCATGAATTTTGATTAACATCCTTTAAGGATTAATTTAAAAAAGAAAAGAAAACTTTCTATGTCTCTAGGTTTGTTACCCATATCTTTCACATAATCAAAATACATATATATATATTCGTATATATATATAAAAAAAAACAATATTTTGAAACCAAAATTTTTGACAAACTGACAGATTTTTTAGAGTTGATTACAAATTTATTGTGGCAAAAAGGGATTTTACTAAAAAAAAAAAAGGATATTTCAGATCATAGATAACTAATTCTATATATGTATTTATATTATATCAATGTGGAAAATATTGTCCTAAATTTTACTTCTCCTCTAAGCTAAAATAGAAAATTTATTTCCTACTAAAAAATAAGAAAAAAAAAATTGATAGCTAGTGAAATTTTTTTTTTTAAGGAAAATTTTTTTTAATGATAAAAAACCGTCATCATAAAATAATAATAATAAAAAAAACATTAAGAATTTAATATTTATTTTTTTTATGATACAAAAAAAAAAGAAGAAGAATTTTTAAAAGCTTAAATTATGATTTCCCGCAACGTAAAATGCAATTTTAGAGATAAAAAATATTATATACATACAATATACAGCAAGAAAAAGAAAAATTAAGATTTTTTATTTATTATTATTTACTATATTATTTAGGGTAAAATAGATTTTAAATTGCTGATTACGAAAGATATTAATATCGGACTTTGTGATAAAACAGCAGACTGTTTTAATATTATCATAATTAAATTTATAAAATATATTTCTCCTTTTATGGTTAAATATTTAAATTCATATTTATAATTATCTTATGTTTAACTATATAAATATATATGTATAATCTAAAATTTGAATTTATTTTATCCGAAATTCTGATCGAAGATTTAATTTATATATTCAAGGATTATTTTTTTCTCTTATTATATTATACATTCATATAAATAAATTAGGTAGCTTTATAATTTTTTTATTTTCTTGAAAAATTGTATAATAATGGTCTATAAAATATGTTAAGTCATGGTTTCTTATTTATAAAATATTCTTTGCCTATATACTATAGGAATATATTTACATTATATATAATTAATTAAGCTAATTTGATAACAAAAATCTTGTAGAAAAACATAATTATTTCACTTATTCAGTAGAAAATATTAATTAAATATATATATATACACAACAAAATTTCCATTTCTGATTTAACATTCAATTTAAATGAAAATTCTTCTAACCGAAAAAAAATATATATGTAATGTAACAATGTATGTTATTCATTTTAAAATAAATTCTTTGAAATTCATTAAAAAAAAATGTTTAGCATGAAATTTTTTCTACTGAAATTTTCTGGTATATACATATACATATTCTGTACGTACATACATACTTATTTTCTGTTTTATTCCGAGGATATTTCACTTGTTGAAAGAAAATATTTTAGATTTTTTTAAATATATGCATTAATAATGCTGTTGCTACACATCATATCATAAATAGTTATTTTGTAACAAAAAAATTTAAATTAATTTTTCAGAAAAACGAATTCTTTTATCTAATACAGAATTTTGTACAATTGATTGATTTGAAAATATTGGAAAAAGGTCGAGAAAATACTATATATAAAAGTTCAGGTTCCAAAAAGGTTGACTTATGGGTAAATATTATTATATTAAATAAAATTAAGTTTCAGTTTCAAAGGTAGTTTCAGAAATTCTGGACCAATCGATTTATGTAATATATATGTATGTAAAATAAACTTAAATTTTAGTTATTTTTCTATATTATTTTTCAATAAGATAAGGATACTAATACAAACTAAATGACAGTTCAGAATGTGACATATTTTTTCGAATAAATTGTATAAAAATTATATGAATCAAATTGGCAGACAAATAATAAGAAAACAAAAATATCAAAGCCGATATTTTTGCTTCCTTCACAACAGAACACTAAAATCAATATTTCAACTTTCGTCCAATTAAGTTCATATAAAATTGTATCACACTTTATTTTATTTGTCTGCCAATTTGATTCATACACATTTTTTATGGAACATCAGACAATTTTTGACTCCAATAAAAAAAATAACCATCGAACTGGATTTATTTTCCCCAGAAAATTGCATGTTTTCTACCATAAAGTACCCATGTCCTTTTTGTCGATATCACTGTACTCTTTAAAACTTTACAACACTTATTGGTCGCCCATCTGTTCGATTTCCTATTTTATACATATTTGTATATGTACAAATATTTTATCATTTTCGTATTCTGGAAAATCTTCTTAAATCATTCGCTCCATGATCTATACCACTATTTGTCCTGCTTCTTAGAGTACATTAAAATAGATTTTCTTCTATTTCTATCTAAAAATAATTCTTTTGTCGTATTATGTTATTTATTTTTACAAAATGTGTTCAAAGGACCTCAAAAAATTGAGTAAAAAGTTCAAAATATAATGTCAATACAAATTATGAAGAATTTCTCTGAAAAACTAAAAAAATATATAATTTTTTTTATATTAAAGAAATTTCTGTAAAATTTTTAAAATATATTACAAAATTTTCTTAAAAGAAAAATTCGAGGGAATTTCCAATTTCCAAAATAAGTGTAATACAGTTTGGTATACAGTTGGTATTACACTTATGTTGGTTATGTTGGTATTACACTTATTTTGGAAATTGGAAATTCCCTCGAATTTTTATTTAACATTAAATAAAATTCTATATACCATTTCGATTTTTCGTGGTTTATAAAGAAGAATAATATTAGAATTGAAAGCTGATTTTAATAATAACTGAAGCATAAAATTAGAAAGAAAGCATAAGAATTTCTCTTATATATTTTTATAGTACTGTCATTTTTGTTACAATTAAATCTTTATTATTTAAATTTTATTTTGAAAAAAAAAATGTCTATATAATGAAATGTTCTTGTGATTACATTTTTCGTATAATTTTAAATTATCATTTAAATTAAAGTATTCTACTGGGAATTACATACAACAAAACAAAAAAATCAATAATTTAATATTAGTCTACTTGTACCAGATAATAACGAAATTGTGGTTTTTTTTTTAGGTATATATAATCCTCTTATATATATTCTAATTTAATATTTCATGATATTTAAATAAACAAGGAAAAAGAATATAAAAAAGAAAAAGGATATGTGAATCGTAAACACAATGATTTGGCTTTTTCAAAACACAACTTTTTTGTGTGTATTCTATAAACACTTTGTAAAAATGTTTTCTTGAAAATAATTTCATATAAAGAGAAACAACTACTTAATAAAAAATTTAATTATATTACATAAAAATTATGAAATTAAAGTGAAATAATGAAATAACTATAAAATTCAAATGTTTAAACTAATGTAAATTTCAGTATTTTTTGTCATAACAAAATGAAGAAATCTTTATAAAGGAAAATTTCTTTCTTGTAAAACATAAATAATAAATTTATATTTAAAATAATTTTAAAATTCTTGTGAATCATTTATCACAAATTTATTATTTGTAAATAATTGAATTATGTATTTGGAAGAGTAAAATTCGTAAAAAATAAATCAATTAAAACATTTTTTTAATCAAAAACTGTTTTAAAATAAATCAAATTAAATTATTTAATATATAATTTTGTGTTTAAATAATTATGAAAATTCAATTAAAAATGTAAATATGTATAAATAATTTATTGGAAAATATGAAATCATAAACATATTTATTTATTTTTTAATTAATTTGTTAATTGTTGCGTAACATTGGATACAGTATTTAAATTTAATTTTCTCTGTAATATATGTAAAATAATAATTTGTTAAAATTTATTTATATGTGGAACAACAATTATAACTACATACGCAAAATATATTTATATATCCTTCGTTCTCAGTTAAAAATGTTCATTAATCGTAATCCTTAATTAAAATACTTAACTTAAAATTTACTATATAGTTTAAATGCACATATAATGCTTATTTATTTTATGTACGTACAATGTGTTAACATATAAAATTATTTACATTTATAAATTAATTATGTTTATAATGTATATGTATGTACAAAAAATATTATTTTAGATATGGATTTTACCCCAGATGGATTTTAACAATAAATAAATTCTATTTAAATTAATTTAAAACAATTAAATACATAAATAATAAAATTAATTATATATTAAAATTATATTTTCACATTATACAGAAAATTTTAATTTTAGAATTTAAATGTTTTTTTTTTTAATTATTTTAATTGAAAATTGAAACTATAATTTTTATTATTTTTTTTTTTTAAATATCTACAAATCGTTCATTTTTTACAGCATAAAATAAATTAAACAATTAAATAATTTAAAATATTACCATAAAAAATTGACAATTTATTTAACAAAAATTTTTGCTGGAAAAAAACATTTTTTTAAAAAGATTTTTTTAATATAATTTTGTGAGTGGTAAAAAAAGAAATTGTCCTTGACGGAAAATATCAAATTTTAAAAAGGGAAATTATCTGATTTATATCTTTAAATTGAATTTATTATTATTACATTTTTGTTGTTGTTGTTGTAGATTTCATTTTCATTTTCTTTTACACGCACACAAAAAAAAAGGTAAGCAGCAATGAAAAATAATAAGATTATTTCGAATTTTCTTATATTAAAGATAAATTTTTTAAATTTAAAAAAGATTTTTAATATCTCTTAAATTGTATTCTTTTTTTTTAAAATATTGTTAATTATATTTTTTTTATATGAAATCTTCATTAATCATTGTATATAATTTTGAAAATAATTAGGTGTAATATTAAACTCCAACAAATTTTAGGTCATTTTAAATCTGGAAAACGTGATGAATTATCTAAAACAAAAATATATATATACATATATATAATAAGTATAATGAATATTCTAATTACAAAAATTATTTGGTAAATTATAAGAGGAAATAAATATAACAATAAATTGCCGAAAGGTTAATTTTGAAGCAAAAAGGATCTATATAATATATGTATTTTCATTTTGATTATAAATTAAGGATATTTATATGTAAAGATAAATTGTTATATATATATACATATATAGACGTTATGTGCGGCATACTGATTGATCTATACATATTATAATTGAAAATTCGTAATTATTTTTTATATGAATAGAAATATTATATTTCCAAATTGGGGGAAATATTCTAAATTGAAGATATACATTTTTTTGTGTTAAATTCTCCGAAGAAGAAATTAGCTATAGAAATTTTATCAATTTCAATATTTTAAATCATGTGGGCTCGGACGCTGTAGGTATATTATTTCCATTAACTTTACTTATTCTATTAAATTATGCTGTTTAATGTGAATTATGTTCAATATATTAATATATATTAAATCATTTATTTTTAAATTTCATAATTCTTAACTGAAAAGAATTAAACTTTAAATGTTTCGGACTATATATAAATAATTGTCATTTAGGCAATAATTTACGAGCAATAAATGATATATTACAACCAGAAAAAATCGTTATCTATCTATATATCATATGTATATACATATGTACTACATTAACGAAAAATAAAAAAAAAATAAAACAAAAATTTATCATGTCATTAAAAACTCATATATATAAAAATATTACTTTGGGCAGTTTTTGCATCATTAAACTAATCGATAGATTTAACATAATTACCACTAATTTATATCACTGAATATAAAAAGCCATCATTTTAAGGTCATTATAATTAAATTCGGAAAATTGAAATGATTTCGAATTAAATTTATAATAACATTTTCATTGAATTCAAAAACAGTCAAACAATTATATTACTAACTAGTTTTTGGAATTTTAATTATTACATAATAATACTGTTTTGAAACAGTAAAGCTTAAGCTGGCTTATAATTCAGAAATAGAAATTCACAATTGAAAAAAAAAACAATTTTTCAATGAAATCACAAAATCTAAAAATTTCATCAAAATATAAATTATTAAGTAATATTTAATAATAAAAACTTCTTAATTTAATGTGAAAATGAAAATGAGAAATCATTTATTTTCATGTTCATACATTAAATATAAAAGTTTTTATTAAATGTTAATAATTTATATGAAATTAATTATTATTCGAAATATTGCAAAACAATTAACAGATTATTAAAATCCTTATATATATAACAAATAATTTTCTTAAATACAGATTAAAAGCTTATATATACAACAATATCAATATTATTTCAAGAATATAATTTTCTGTCACAATTAAAATGAACATATGCTACATAAATTTATTATGGTTGTTCCCATAATTTTAAAGAGTGACATAATTTTTAAATTTTTTTTATCCAAATTTACATATACATACTTATAAATTTAATAACGATTTTTCTACCTTATTGCCCTTGTTGAACTTTCTCTTATCTCTAAAATGATATATGGTTGCCCTTGCTTAATTTTATTGTTGTTGTTGTTGATAACAAGAATTTTACCCTTCAGTAATTAATATAATGTGTTAACTAACTGACATTTTTGTATACAATATTGTACTTATATATATATACAAGAACACAACATTCAGTTAAGTATTATAAATTTGTCAAAAAGGAAGAAAGAATACATATTATTTTAATGTAAAACTTTGTTTGTTCCCGGTATTATAACGAAATGATGAAATGTTGATAATTCGAATGGAAAATAAATTAATACAAAAATCCATAAAACAAAAACATTATAATGTCATAATGCTAAAAATTTATGTAAATTAACAAATATGATTTCATAGCTTTTGGTATATATACATTGAAATGATCAAAAATAAATTAGAAGCCTAATTCTGGACAGTATTTAGTTTGTTTTTGATGAACTTGTTGATTGGAAACCTCTTTAGCAAAAATTCGAAAAATAACTCGAAATATATTTTAATTTTAATCGGTCTTTATAAATTTCGGAATATTATCAAAATATCTTTTTATATACCCTTTTATTTTTGAAAATATGGATTTAAAACATTGTAAACTTTTCTACATAAAAAAAAAGTTATATTTTTGTACATATAAGCTTTTACTTAAATGAATTTTTTTTTACATTATAGAAAAAAGGAGACAACACAACAAATAAACTTACAAAAAATGATGGTGCTCCTTATCCTTTTAAACTCAAAGAATAATTAATAAAACTTTTCTATAAACTGTGGCAAGAAATCCGGATTCATAATCATATTACTTTTATGTTGTTTGTAACACATTAATAGTTAAATATGAACACAAAAGTGTATGAATTTGATTATAGTATATAATATAAATATAGTATAACTCGAAGTTAAGATCTTATATTACATTATATTATGTACTAATGCTTTAAATTTAGATACAAATATACTTTTAATATGTAACATACGGTCTTTAATACAATATTTTATATGAACTTTTCTGTTTTTATCAAATTCTTTTTGGGACTATGCTAACATAAAATATAAGCATTTTAATTTTTTATGTATATTATATTTCCTTATTCTTAAGTATTATAAGGAAATATATTCATCTGTAAATTTATATTGAAATCTTTCTTATAGAATCTTGTTTTAATATTTACATAAAAGTCATAAAAATTTGGACAAGTGTCAGCATAAAAACCCCTTAAAGAAAATATTACAATAAGAGAATATTATAGCTATGTAGTATATGTATATCTATTTAATTAATTTTTATGCATAAAAACATTATTTTATCTTTGTGTCGGAAGTAATTATAAAAATTTCAAGAATTCTGGAAAACTTTAAAGAATTTATTAAATTTTATTTATTTTCTTTATGATTTCCATAAGGAAATTAATTTTATTGAAATAATATTTTAGGTAGAGAAAAATAAACTTGTTCTTATTAGAATATACATATATCTTAACTTATACTGGGAAGCTATACTAACATTTTTTAAAACATTTTAAATTTAATATTATTAATTAGTTATGTTTTTCCTTCTCAAACTTATGTTTATAATCTCAAAGTTTAATTTACACTCAATTAATATTGTACTCGTAAATTATATCTGACAAATTTGTCATAATAATCAATGTAACCAAAAGTTATACATACATATATCACAATTTTTGGTTGGGTAAACTTTATTAATTCATATAAACTTTTTAATATGTTGCAACAAAATTAAATTATTATTTTCTATATAATTATTTAAATTAATGACTTTGATTCAATTATCATCCCACAGTATAATAATTTATGTTACAAGTAAATTTTCCTATCCATAATTCGTTTAAAATTTATGTTAATTTTAAATGAATTATAAGAATATTTTACATGAAAATCGGACAAAATTTAATTATATTCACTGTTCTAATTATGGGGACATCATAAAACCATAATTTTAATATGAAATTATATATGGATATTAAATTACAGAAAAATATTTATAAATTATACTATTCATATTTTTATTTTATAAACATTTTATTCAAAATGTTTACCTTTATAAACGTAACAGAAATAAAATGATATTGAAAATTCAATAAATTTTATAAGTTATGACAAAATTTTATTGATTTGTGGTATAAAGATATGCCTTATAAATAATGGTAAATGAAAATTTATATAATATTACACTATAGACTTTATTTAATGCTTTATAATAACTAAGGAAATTGGAATGGTATAAAATGGTGAGCCAATAATATAATTACAACACCTTCGTCAATTTGATTTATTTATCTGGTTTTTTTTAGATGATTTATTCTATTTAAGGAATTTTGGTAAATTTGTTGTTTTTAAATTAAGTTAGGCATAATTTAAAATTTTTCTTTTTGTTTTTGTTTATTTTAAAATCATATTTTAATCTAAAATTTATTTAAATTCAAATAGAAAGTTTATTGAAATTGTTGATGTATAATATAAATATGTTATAATATATTTTTTATATATTTTGAAAATAACATTTAACTTTTTTTCGATAAAATATTTATTCAAATATTTGTGGTTATTATCGGGCAAAATAAAGCATTAAACGGCCAAATTATTATTTGACATTTTCTGGTTAATCTAGTCTTTTTACACCTAAAGATAGTCTTTTGAGTAGATATAAAATTAGTCTTTATAAATTTCAAATTAGTCTTTTAGTCTCTTTATACTTAAAGTCTTTATAAATTTCAAATTAGTCTCTTTATACTTAAATATAGATGTTTTTTATTTCAAATTAGTATACTTTTACACTTCAAATATTATTTTTAAATGACGAATTTGAAGTGCGTAAGAACGAAACAAACTAATTTATACTAAATTTAACAAAATACTAAATTTAAGTCTAAAAAGACATATTTGATATTTATAAAGACTAATATGATTTTTTAAAAGACTATCTAAAATGTATAATTTAAGCAGAAAATTCTATATACTCGTAATAATTTAAAATTAATATTATATTTTATGTTAACAGTGGAATTTGATTGAAGTATATATAAAGGAAATAACCTGACCATTTTCTGGTTAACTATATAGATAAATTCAAAATATATAATTTATTATTTATAATAAGAATTTGAACAACTAATTTAAAGTATAATATAACCTATTATAATCTAATATTATGTTAGACCCTTCTGCTTTTTATTAAAATAATTTTTAAATCAAAATTTTTGAATATCTAAATGTATATAGTGTACACAAAAAATGGGGTATGTTTATGACGAAAATTTAAATATATTTTATTTCCATTTTCATTAACAACTATAATCTCTAAAAGTATGATAATTACTTTATGGTGATTTGAAAAAAAAAACTATTAATAATTGTAACAATCTTTTATCGACGTGAAGATTTATAACGCTTTAATTGTTATCATTATATTTTGAAAAATTATTAATATCAGTCAATTTTAATTATTACGAGTATGTTCTTTATTTAAATCTGATCAATTTTCACTTAATCGCCATAGAATTTAAAACATCTAAAGTTCACTATTAACTTTGCCAAAATATTGAAATTATTATGCAAATTTTAAAAATTCTATTATCCAAATGGCGAATACAAAAAAAAAACCTTTTAACATCTACCATGATTGTGTCATAAAATATCCTGGAAATAAAAAAAGGATATTATCCTTAAATTTTTATGTTACATAACCAACTTATGTACATATTTATTATTTTTTATTGTATATTTTGCATGGGTTCAAAATAAACCACTAAAAAAAAAATTCCACAAAAAAAAAAATATGTAATAATAATAATAATCGAAACAACAAGGACGAAAAAAAGGATATCATTGATTATTATTTACGACATTAAATTGAATTTGTATCAGGTGATCATGCAGAATAAATGGACATAATAAAATAAAATTTATTTCATAAATTTATATTTTACTTATTTTTTTTGGGGGATGAAATGTTTAGGAGTTATATATATATATAAATGCTTTTTTTTATCGATTACATGTATTATTATATTTTCTATGTATATGTTTAATATACTCATATATTTTTTCTATTTTTTTTTTCACTAATTTGCAATAAATTTTATGTTGTAAACAGTAAACATATACGCGGTGAAAATATTATGTGAGGAAATTATTATCACTCAGGGGTTTTTCATTTAAACAATATTTACAGAATTTCTCTTTCAAGACAAAAATAAACCAAACCAATTGATTTATATTTGGATAAATTATTATTATGGCTTTTAAAATACACCATCAAAAAAAAAAAAAAAAAACAACGATTTAATTCAATACCAATTTAAATTCGATGAAAAGGCAATAATTTACTTTTATATATAGCGATAGTCTCGACCTGTTCTTTTTTTTTAATGGTTATAAGTTGATTTTAAAGGTAGTTAACATGTTATATAATGCTGGTAATTTATATGTAATTTTTTTCGTAGATTAAATTAAAGAAAATAGATAATAAATAAGCTCAACAGTGTAATTGTAAAAGTATTAAAGTTTTATAAAATAGTACAATTTTTGGGGATCAATTATTTAATCAATTATTTTATTTATATACATTTTTTAGAATATTTTTTATTATACACTGTTCATATTGTAATACGTACATAAGACATATCCTTAACACTAGATTTACGGCTGTTGATTTGATGATTTTGTACTAAAAAAATGAGTCAAATTAAAAATGGGTATATACTCCATTTTAAAATACAAAATTGGGGAGTGTGGGGGAGGTAATAAATTAACCTTTATATATACTTCATTCTGTAATTAAAAACTACCATATGTTTAAAAAAAAAGTATTTAAGTTTTCTAATCTTGAATGAGTCAAATTGACTCACTCCGTAAATCTAGTGTTAATACTTCTTTAATATTATTCGTAAATTCTTTAGCCCTCTGTCACATATTTATATTATGTGATAATAAAGTAAACCAAATAAATGTTTGTATACAAAATAAATGATAAAACCAACCCAAAAAACTCAATTTCAAAACCGCGTAAAAACTAATGTCAAACAGTCACATAAATAAATACATTAAATACATAGATTTTTTTTTTAAATATGCTCTGTATGTAATCTTAATATAATGTGTATAAATCCTTTAGGCAAACTGGTTCTAAACCAAAAATTTACAATACTCATTAATGCATAGTTTGAATGTTCACACACAAAATATTATATGACCATTGCAAAATTTACCATCGAATGTGGCCAACATAAATATATTTTAAATACTTTATTTATAAAATGAATATAAATATTTTATAGATTTTGAAAATTTAATAAAATTTAATTAATATGTAATATTTAAATGATATATTTTATATATTTGTAAAATATACGATTTTACTATAAATAAATATTAAATAATAATGGTTGTTAAATGTCAATATTAGAAATTATTTTGTAATATTAATTTTAATTTTATGTTTTAATAACAAACAAATATAGTTTAAAAACTTTATTAATTTTCAAAATTCAAATATGTTTATTTTCATTTCAATTTAAACAAATATTAAGTTATATAAATTTTATTATTTATAAGAAGATACTAAATTATATTTTGCGATGTCGTATATTCTTCAGTTCAATTAAACTAAATTATTATTATATATACTTACATAAAATACAATTTTCAAGTTTTCAAATAATTTTGAGAATTTTTAAATTTGAAATATCACAAATTTTAATATATATATATTTATTTATTATTACTTCATTAAATTTAAGTTAAACTAAATACAAGTAGCGACAAAATTTACATTTTAATATCTTTAAAAAAAAATATGAAAAACCATGGTTTTTCCCCTTTACACATACTTTCTTTCAATATGGAAAAGATAGAAAAACTAACTATTTTCTACTAATGTTGGATATCTATAGACTATTTAAGGACTTTTATATGATTTATTTGTTTTTGGTAAAGAAATTGAATTTACTTTAAAAGTTATTAAGAAATAAAATACGTATTTAAATAATTACCTTTCAATTAGGTAAAGGAAATGATTTTTATTTATTGAAAAAATCAAAAATACATTATATGCATAACGAATAGGTTCCTATACGATATTCTATCGTATAGGAAATTGTATGTATAGGGAATTTTGAAATTTTCATAATGAAATATATTTTAAGTTTTTTTAAAAAAATAAACAAATATCTGACGAACAGACAGACAGAAATTAACATAAATGTTTATTCCTTAAAAAAAGAACATACAGTTATTTTTTATAGGACCTTTTTATATGACTTTAATTTACTTGAAAATTGATTTAAAAATTTATATAAACTACAATAAACTTAAATAATTTTCAAGTCGTATCACGTAATTTGGGCTGTTTGAACATTTCAATGTTTCTATTTCCACTCCATAATTTTTCCCATCATTTTGTTGGGCAACATAATATAATACGATACAAAATTAATTAATATAATAACTTTGTAACTTCATTGTTAACAAATTTTTTTTTTCAAGAATTTGTAAGTGTTTCAAACATCCTTCTAGAATTTTCTTTTTGTTATATCTGAATGTTAATTAAAATAAAAGTTTTACCACGAAATACATAAAGCTTTTTAAATATTATTATCTACACTAACCGACCATCAAAGTTTTATTAATATTCATTGAAATGCATTTTTTTTTCTATACAAATTTACAATTTTCATAATTAATTATATTTAATTTATTATTCACCAATTTCTTTTCATTTTAAATCTTTTGATTTTCTGTATAATTGCATAAAAAAATAATCTCTATAAAATTTTCAAATATAAATTAAAAATTGAAAAATATTTTAATTTTGACTAATGATAAATTTTTATTAAAATTTATTAATGCTAAGAATTCAGAAATTACATAATAATATAGATAAAAATAAATGAATTTTATTTGCTATCTCTCATTGCTATCTTTTGGTCACAAATTCTGTAATTTTTTAATTGAAAAGGCATCCTATCTCTAAACCATTTTATTAGTTAAATTCTGAAAATTTATACTACATAAATATTCTATGTATATGAATTTAAAATAGACTTCCTGCAAATATGCTTAAATGGAATAAATTCTAGACCACACTAACCACTAACTATATCACAGAAAGTTTCAACCAATTTAAAATTATTATCTTTAAACAAAATATATGTAGCTAAGCTATTCATTTACACTCATTCATTTACAAATGTTAGAAGAAATAACAAAAATTATTTTAAGGATAAGGATAAAAATGAAATGGAAAATATTAAAAATAAAATTATATAAATTTGAAGAATGAATGGGAAAGATGAAATATTTGAATGGAATAAATATACAAGAAAATAAAATTCATTTTATTTCAAAACTAATTTAAAGTTATTATAAGCAATAAATAAACACAAGTTAAAATTATTACGATTAATACAATTTCGGACATTAAACATTATTTTTGGTATATATAAGAAACAAGGAATAAGGAAAGATATATTTATAAGATATATTTTTACATTCATAATCCTTGTATTCATCGTTTTGTTTGAGTATGATTATAAATTATGAATGAAATATTGTATTCAAATAAAACTTGCAATAAACTATATAAAGAAAATATAGAAAATTTATGAAACGATGTTGTCTACTATGATAATTTGAAATAAAAAAACATATGAATATGTGAAAGTTCCTGAAGTTGTTCTACTTGTATACTTAATGTATAATTAAAATATAGTAAATTTGACTGTGTCATATTTTTAATAGTCGATTTGGACCATTTGCAGAAATGTATCACGTCGAAATGGGCCATTTGCAGAAATGCTATGATATGACCTCTGATTTCAATTTAACTTATTATTTTTTGCATCCTGTGAAGATACATCAGAATTCTTATAGTTTTATGGTATGACTTAATTGGATGATTTATTACATATTACAAAATCATTTATTTTTTATATATTTAGATAATGCTAAAAATTCAAATCTAATTTACCAAAAATTTGAATCAAATATTATAATATACTTATTATTTTAAAACTACTTTAACTTTGTATTAAAATTTCGAAATATTCGACTATATATCTTCATAATTAAAATTAAATTAAATTTCTTTGCATATTGAAAATATATTTAATTTAAATTATTAAATATTGATTGCACTTACATAATTATAAATAAAATATTGTTTCAAACTATTGTATCTATATTTTTTAGAATATAAAACTTAATTATTTTCCAAAAGCAATTTAAAATTTAGTCATTAAATTTCGTAAAATTAAACTGTATGACACAAAAAATTTATAATTTTCAACTATTATTCAATATTTTTCATGTACTAAAACAACAAAAATATTTTTAATCTGTTTTCAAAATATATTTACAAGAAAATATAATAATAATTCATTTTAACAGAACACAGAGAACAAATTCTTTACACTTTCCAGTAACAAATATATAATTTTTAATGAAAAACTAATGAAAAGCTTTATTAACAAAAATTTCAAATATATTTTATGCTAACAAAAAAAAAAGAGAAGCAAAAAAAAAAAAAAGAACAAAAGTTCATTAATTTAAAAAAATACTTGTAATATTTTGTAATATTGACTATTGTAATAATTTTGTAAAAATAAAAATACGCATTTTTCTCCTCATGCTTTAATGTTTTACTTAAAAATTACTTGGGAAAAATCTAAAAGAATATCTTCAGTTTAAAAAATCACAATTCTTAATTTTCTTTTGTATTTGCCAGGTATACATTTTTTTTTGTTTCGTTATAGCCCAACTCATAAAAAGAAAAACTGATTTATATCCTTAAAACATTTTAAATGATGCAAAAGGGAAAATTTTTTTATGTAAGACAACAACAAAAATGTATGTGAAAAAATATTTGAAAAGAAAAACGTAAAGCATATAAATTTTCATTCTTAAATAAAAGTTAAGTAATTTTACAAAAACGCACAAACACAAGAAAAAGTATAAAAGGAAAATATTTCTCTTAATTTCCAAATTAAATTAGTATTTTTTTTTTTTATTATTTTAAAGAACAATTTTGTAATTTAAATTCTGGTCAAATGAAATTAAGAATTTTGTTTATCATAGAGAAAAATTTATTTAAATGGTGAATTATTTAAATATTAAAATTAATTTTTTTTATATAATTGAATTATTTTATTAATGATAAACATAAAATATAAATTTAAATTATATATTTATTAAATTAATTTTATTTTTAACTAAAATAGGAATATGTTATACATACTTTCATTTTCGTAAGAAAAATAATTTATATTTGAAATGAATTATTAATAAACGCGAGTGCATGGTCTTTTCAGGTGTATTGAAACTTCGTCATATGTTCATATCATTTGTAACATTTGCTATAAGATCATTTGTAACATTTGCTATAAGATCATTTGTAACATTTGCTATAAACACGAATGAAATTAATAGTAATTAAGTATGGATTAAAATTACTTATGTAATTAATAAATTGCTGGTTATGATTAAATCGAATTTTTAATAAATAATTGTTAAATATGTAAAGCAGAAAATTTATATTATTATTAGCCTTATGGTTATACTAAATAACCATTCATATTATAGAATTTAGAGTACTCTTTAAGAATTACAATTTATAATGTAAGGTAAAGTTGTACTTTGATCTTTCTATCATTCTATATTTTAATATCAGATTATCAAAAGGAATATAAATGGAAATCATTAAATAACTATATGGAAAAAGGTTTTACAATCCCTGGAATCAAATCAAATCAAATCAATCATAATATAAATCAGTGTATAGAATATTAAATTATTTCTTTTAGCACATTGAAATTAAAAATTATGGAAATTATTTATTACAAAACATAAGTAAATTAATATAAAGTATTTAGGCACCATAAATGAAATTGCTCTTAAATCGGATACGTTCTTGGTTGTTTATTTATGTGCGGAATTCTATTTCATTTTCATTCAGAAATTCAAGATAATTGTATTATTTAAATAATATTTAAAAAAAAAACATTTACATATATGTACTAAATTACAAAATCTTAGGAAATCGATTATTCTCACTCCATAACTACAAAAAAATCCATTTAAAATTGCTTAACATAAAATGAGACCACAAAATTGCCTGACAAAATAAATTATTCATCAAAATTTTACATTTTTCATTGTCCTAGAAAAATAGGGAAATAGAAATTTTTCCAAATAATTCTGGTAAATATTAACAGTTTATAGATATAAACGTTATTATTTTTCTTTTTTATCTATATATATTTTCTCTTTAAAAATATAATAACATGTCCTAGATTTTTCCCTTTAATTTTCTAACTACCAGAAATTGGCAGTAATATCAGCTGCTGACTGTGATAAACATGACCTATATAATTTTTACAATATATACTTATATATTTTTTATGAACCACTATTAGTATACTATTTAAAGGATAAATAATATTTTGTTTTGTGAAATTTTGTTCATAAAACGAAATATTATTTATCCTTTAAATAGTATTGTTTCATAATATTGTAAATTTAGCATATTAGTCTCGCTAGCCTGGTAATAGATTTATTTGTATAAATATGTAGAAAAAAATTAAATGTCACTATGATGCTTTAAAGTTGTCTAATGACTAAAAATGGTCGAAATATTCAATCATTTTCCAGTTGTTGACAAAAACATTAGGAACTACAATTAGAAAATTATTTTTAATAAATAAATTTTCGCGTGCATAATTTTGTTGATTTTTAGTTGCTTAATATAAATTGACTTTTAACAAACCCCTAATTTGGCAATAAATGTATTTAGCATTGAAACAATTTTATAATAAAAAAAAATATTTTATTTACATTCAATTGTATTTGTGTATATTTCGATGCTTGTGTTCATTTATGATTATTTTGTCTTCAAATTATTTTTGTTAACCATTGTTTTTTTTTTATGACTTTTCACGTCGTCGAACAATACCAATACTAATTTTTAAAAAATTGTCAAAAGTGCCAGAATTTTTAAATGACAAAGGATATTTGTTTTCTTCCATCAAGTATAAAATATATACATATATAATATAGAATCATAAGGACTGTGGAAAAGTGTATAGAAAAATACGATATTAATTTATCATAATCAGAAATTGTGACGAATTAGAAAGGATAATTATAATATTTTTTGGTCTATATAGAGTGATAAAATTTCATTACTTAATTTTTCATTGGGTAGCAGCTAATGATTAGCCACAATTTTGTTAATTTTTATTTTATGAAAGATTTCAATTTTTAGCTGTTGACTAGTGAGAATCCCTTTTTATTAGGATCTAAGCTTGATATGATAATAATCTTTTTAGATGTTGATTTCTATGTACATTTTTTGACTTTGGATTCTAAAATTATTTTCTCATCCTTTTTTTTTTTAGTAATATTTTATATCGCAAATAAAATAGTATATAAATATTTAAACTTATTGAATTTCACAAAATTATTTATTTACAAATAATTTTTTTAATATTTTGTCTTAGTCTTAAATTAAGATTAAAATGTTCTAATTTTGGATTCAAAATTTAATATTGATATTGAATTTGGAAACTAAAGTTGTACAAAAAAAAAAATAAATGTTAAATTTTTTTACCAAAATTTTAAAATATTTAAGTAAAAATAATATTTACATAACTTATCGAATTTTGAAAATTGAAGAATTAAATTTTAAATTGATAAAAAAACTTTATGAAGACAACTGAATGATCAGATAGTTTCAATAAGTAAAGTATGAATACATTTTTGCAATATTATGTAATAAAAATCAATAAACTATTTCACATTTTTTTTAAATCACGACCTAAACCTAGGGGATGACCCTTTAGAGGTTTCACAGTGTTTAGATTATGTTGGTGGGTAAGGATAGGTATTTAATGGGATATTTTTGGAAAATATTTTGGTATCAACGTTTGTTTAAAACCTACACCGATGTCATTATAATTAATTTTATCCCAATGACGAATTGTAACTTTGAAAACAAGATACAAATTTTTTCTTCAATTTGGATTCGAACCTGAAACATTCCTTTTGGAAAGCAGATGCTCTAACCACTGCACCATTTAGCATAAAAAAATAAAAAAATATTTTAACATAAAAAAGTTTTGCAATTAAAAAATACTTGCAACTTTTTATAAAAAATTTAAAATACTTTGTTTCATATACAAAAATTTAATTTTATGTTTTTAAATTTTGAATGTTTCAGTGAATTCAGTGATTGGAAATAATCCATCTAGTAAACGCCGGTTTAAATATTCAATAATTTAATAATAATTTCCAAAAAATTATGAATTTTTTATTTAGAATTTGGAATTTTCGGACACTCTAGGACCAAAAACGCAAATTATTCCAGCAATTTTGGAAGGATTAAATTATTTGTTCTCATTAAGGATTGAAAATTAATTCAATTATCCTTAGTTATTCTAAATATCACAGGTATGTCATGGATATAACCAATTAACTTAAGAAATGTTTTTAATCATTTCTAAACAATTATTTTCCAATTCGAATTCTTAATTTTTGAACTATTTTTCAAACAAACCTTTTAAGATTTTTGTTAAATATTTTTTTTTTGAATTTTTTCATTTTATATTTTTAATTTATACAATCATGTATGTTTTCGTTTAAGGATTTTATGCTTGTATTTAATTTAATGAATAATACCAACAACAATAACAGAAAAATCTCATTTCCTGAAATATCCTGTAAAAGGCCATGGTCACTATAATTTTTGTATGTATACAGTTTAGTCTGCGTTTATATACAGATGTGTGTACATATATAAATAATCATTGACTATATACGAAATTGTATATATTTAAATATAGATATTTATCTATATATATTTATATATATATATATATATAGCTATATATGTATATATTCCATTATGGATAGATGTTTTATATTTTATGTAACATTAGTAATATGATCTTGAATGGCTGGTTTATATACAACATACATACATATATTTTTCTTATCATCAGAATTAGAAGTAATAAAATTTGCTTAATGACCTGTAAAATTAATGGTATATATTTATTTATATATATATATATATATATAAAAAAAATCCTTTATGGTTTTTTACTTTACTAAAAACATATTGTATGTTTTATGCTTTTTGTTCTATTTTATAAGTTATATATTTGGCGAATTTTCATTCATACTTTAGTAAATTTCTATATATACATAAATATATCGAAATATGTATATATGTATATATATATATATATATATATATATATATATATATATGTATAATAGATTTTGAAATTGTTTAGTTAGTTTTATAAGAACATTTAATATAGACATTTATTTGTATTTATATATTGATTGAAAATCAATTTTCCTCGTGTCAACAATATTTATTGTTGGAAATTTTCTTTTTATTGTTATTATTATTATATTGTTATTAAAAATCCTTTTCTTTTTATTCTCTCTCTTTTTTTTCTGGTACATTATATTGTAATGGATCATTGAATTAGAAAATGTGAAATTAATGAATGAAAATAATCTTTAAAAATATTTAATAGTAGTTATATGTATATATGTACAAAAAAATTGATTAAATTCAATGGTTTTTTTTTTTAATTTAAAAATAAATTGAATTAAAAATATTTTGATAATTTTAAATATTATTAATTTGTTCATCTACGATGAATGATGGTAATCTAACAGTTATCAACATTTACATAAATGGTCATGGTTATGCCTCAAATAAATGGTTTACTTTAGCTATGTAAATCTAAATATAAAAGATTAATTTTTCAATTTTTCTTTTATTCATTTCTGACCTTCAGTATTCCTGGAATAAAAAATTAAATTAAAATTTCTGTAACCTTAAACAATTTTTTGAATATACAAATATGTATATTATATTATTTTGACGTGTAAATCAAATTTTAGATTTACTGAAATTGCTGTAACACAACATAGCAGCAAAAAAAGCATCGGCAGCGGCAGCGGCAGCAAAACATGGCAGCGAGCAGCAGCAGCTTCTTTAGTACATCAATCCTAATCTATAAAGGATAACCTCTGACGTAACCGTAAGAATATACACGTTCACTATAATTATATTTAGTACCATAATCATCATTAGCAACAAATTGTACAGTATGCCCTACTATACCGTGCTTCCAAGAATGAACTCCGGTAACTATAGTATTTAACAAACAAACAGGTACAATTTTTTTTATAATATATAGTAGTAAAAAAGTTCTCTTAATATATACTCATTATTAATTTCATTTCATGTAAAGTATTTGAGAAGTTTAAGGTTTTTAATGATTTGGTGTGTACACCTTCTTAACCAAATTTTAACAAATTGGGTGTAACGCCTCTGATTAATACTCATTTCTGAAGCCATCAAAGACTACGACTATTAAAATCGGACTTCTGGTACATTGCGATTGAAAACATTTAAAAAATGTCATTAAATTTAATAGTAGTAATAAGTATTTCATTTTAATTAAATTTCAAACAACAACAAACAAAGTAATAATTAATTAACAATATTTTCAATTATATGAAGAAAACTATATTACAGATGAAAATCATATTTGCAAATAAAATATTTTGTAAGCCCAAATTTATAGTGGGGCACAATATAAATTTTGGCAATGAATTTAATTAATTTTATTTTAATTTATTATATAAACTAAAATTATTGCGGCAGCGGCAGCGGCAGCAAAATTTTAAAAACAATACAGTTTGAATGATACGTAACACAAATATGGCAGCGAGCAGCAGCAGATCTTTATCTATAAAGGCTGTAACACAACTCACAAATCTTTATCTATAAAGGCTGTAACACAACCTAGCAGCAAAAAAAGCATCAGCAGCGGCAGCAGCAGTGGCAGGAACAGCCAAACAAGTATCAAAACCTTAGAGTATATAATATCAGGTATAAATATCATAGTATAATTTGCCCCTACAAGCTGTTTCCTCGCACTTTCGCTGTCAGGTTACCTGAAATTGCTGTCTGTTTGCCTGAAATTGCTGTCAGCAATGAGCTTTCAATTAAAGCTTTTGTAAACAATTCCATTTTGAATATTTTTCAAATTTTTTCCATTTGTGTGTGCATAATTATTTGAATTAATTAATGAAAATATTGATATTATCTATTAAAAACGTTTAAATAAAATAACTGATAAGATATAATATAAATAAAACATGGTTTATTGTGTAGTTAAAGAGTGTAAATACAACTTGTACAACAAATTACATTAATACCCTGCAGTTTCCTTTTACCGCTAATTATAGAAAATATTTTAACTTATTCATTGTTGTGTTACTATATTTTAAATTAAAACACTTTTTATACCCGGGACACACAGGACCGAAAACTCAGTTTTCGTGTTTTCAAAGTTCAAAAATGGAAATTCATAAGGTTTAGTACAGTTTTCAGGAATAAATTGAAAACACGAAACCTACAAATTTTTAAGGTTTTCACGAAAATATATTTTAGCGCCATCTATTACAAAATAGAAGATATGTATTTTTGAAGTAGGCATAGCTAAGTTTCCATACAAAAGTAGCCATTTTTCTGAAAAATAAAAAAAAAAATCGAAAATTTTTTAAAAAAAAAGAAGAAAAATTAAATTTTATTAAATAATTTTTAATATAATTAAATCAAAATTTGACATTAAAAACAAATAACTACTATTTTTAATTTTTTTGGTTTTTACGTAGAGTTGTTTAAATAAATAATTTTCATAATTTGACATTCGAAAACGAAATCTAGCTCCATTTTTGGTGTGTCACTATAAAAGTTTTCAGCTCTAGTTTTTGCGAAAACTTTGGTTTTAAAATTTGGTGTGTCTAGCTACAGCTAGGGTATTATACTACAATTATTATATTATTCTGTTTTCATAAAAATTATCGAATTATTTTACACGAAAAACTATAAGTAATCAATATACAAAAAGAAGTACTACAAATTTTTTCAATAACCTAAATCAATTTAATTAAATGAAGAAATTATTTTTAATCCTCTGATATATTTTACCATTTTCATTACAACAACAAAAAAAAAAGCCTTGACACTAATAGCTTTTAAAAAGATACTTAAGATATTAAAAAAAAGGATTTATTTGAAATGTTATACGTTAAATTACGGACATCATTTATATAATAAAAAAAAAGAATTTACAAATTTTAGAAAATATTTTTATAAATATAAAAATTTATACTTTTTATTTAGGGCAATAAAAATTGTTGGGTTTTAGTATCTACCACTCTCTTTTTTTTTTTGGTTTAATTACAAAACGAAAAAATAAATTAATATTTTTTAAATATTTTATGTAAATTCATTAAAGTATTACCGCATTTTGGGTATACCAAAACATAAGTCTTTTTTTATTAAAAAAATAAATAAATAAAATAATAGAAACCATTACAAAATATTTTACTTAAATATGGTAGATGGTTAAAGTGAAATTATGTTTTTTTTAAATGAAGTTATTATTTATTTAGCCTAAATTTTTGAAATAAAATTTTATGCATCTTTTATTATTACAATTAAGAAAATTAATTTTTTTTTAAAAGAATATTTTGATTAAATAAAATAAGAGAAATTAGAATATAACTTTAAATTTATATTTGCTAATTTTAATCCGGACCATTAACTAAAAAATATACTTTAACCAATAAGCATTAAGGACTGAAAAATCTTCAAGAATAAATCGAAAAATTTTTTTACTAGTTATGTTATTGAAAACTCAAATATATTGGGAATTTATCTTTCTTTAAATTGGCATTCAAATCAATTGTGTGTTCTATATGCGATTACCTCTAGAAAATTGTATACTTTTCACTGATAATCAATTCAATTTGAATAGAGCAATAAATATAAATTATATTACTAATATATTAATAAATTTTCTATATTTAAATAACTTAAATGTATTTTCACATTATTGTATAATAAATTTTCTTTTAACTATTTAATAATTATATAATTTATTTACTTAATTCATTAACCACAAAATAAATTAATAATTATATTTGAATATTTATGAATATTTGTTTGAAAACTTTTTAACATCTGTGCCAGGCAATAATAATAATAATACATAATTGTAAAATTAAAATAATTAATGTCACTAAATAATCATTAAAAATAATAATTTTAATATAAAATTTTACCACTTTTTCTTTTTTTTAGTATAATTAGTTATAAATTTTACCAATCCATGATCCCCACCTCTTTTGATGAAAAAAAAATGGTAAATAATTATTATTCAGCCGCCCACCAATTTCTAATTAGTTCTGACATGAAATTTTTTATATAACTGAATTGTCGTGACATGGAAACATATTTAAGATCTATAAAAAGTTTTTGTAATTTCTTTTATTTTTTTTATATTTTGGTCCTTAAGGCGTTTAAATTTGAACTTTGAAATAAAATGAAGAATTATATGTATACACAGTATATACAATATAACAAAAGATTTATGCTTTCTTTTTGTATGATATTATTGTGTAGATGCTTTTTATTTTATGATATTTCATAATGAATTCTCACCACCTGTAGAAATCGTTAACAAAAATGTGTAACAATATAATAATTCATAAATTTACTTATACTTAATTATGAAAAAATAATTAATTATATTATTAATTTAAAAAATAATCATCCTTCTTTATCAGTTAATTTCATTTTAGATTAACATTTTGTATAATATGTTACACTACACAAAAATATTCATTTCTATTTTCAACCATAGAACAACACTTAATTAATTTGCGTTTTTTTTTTAAACATGCAAAAAAATTTTTCTAATTTTTAAACTATCTCAAGAAGGGAAGGCTGTTGTTGAATGATTGAAAAAAGGATACAATACATTTCCATTTTACTTTATATACATAATAATTTTCTTAAAAATCAGATAAGATTTAGGTTAATAGCTGTATACTATTTTACTATATTATTTTCCCGATATTTTGAGTCCACCACAATAAAGCTTCATATTAAGATGTGAAGAAAAATTGGAAAATTTATTTCATAAATTTTTATTATAGAATAATTTGTATGTTGTATCTCTATATTAACAAACTTCTTAATAAACTTTTTACTTTATATAACTTGTTATTGAACAAGTTAGTTATTATTTGTTATTTTACAATTTAACCATCAGCATTGATTATTATTTTTTTAAATATAAAAAATTATATTTATTTTATAAGTAAAACTAAAATGAATAAATATATATTTTATTACACCAATTAGTAAAATAAAATTTTTAATTTTATAAAATTTAATTTCTTTTTCATTTATGGTAAGCATAAAGTTGAAATATATTTTTATTAACTGTTGGTAACGAATATAATATGAGTAAATAATTGAATTATATTATACATATATCTGCAAATAATTGCAACAAAATAAATTATGGCAGAGATAAATTGTATTTAAAAATATATAGAAAATTGAATTTATGAAATTTAACACTTTTTATTATACAAATATAAATTTCAGCTAGAAGATATACACGGTTAGAATTATTTTAGTTATGATTTTTAAATATATTTTAACTAATATATAACTTATAAACTTTTCTATACCTATTTCATTCGAGCATAATATTACCATTGATTATAAATAAATTAATATGATAAAAAAGATATGAACAAATTTTAACTGTGTAAAACTTTCATAAAACTTTTAATATACCTACATTTATGTATATATATGATTAAGAAAAAAAAATTGATACTCTTATGCAGCATCAACACAACAAAAGTTTGGTAAAATTATATTTCCCTTTTTTGATTGGTAAAATTATATTTATATAAATAAAAACTTTTTTGAATGGTATTAAGTAGAATTTTTAACCATATATAAACTTTTTAGCAATATTATACTATTTGGTTTTAACAATTATTTTTGAGATTTTTTCCATTTTCCATATACACAGAAGGTGAATTTTCATCTTTCATATATAATTTAGTTTTCTATTATTCTATATCAGAGGAGTATAACAAAAAATTTGCCATTTTTTTTATTGGTTCTTAAATTCAATTATGAAAGTGAAAAGGTAATAGTAGAATATAAAAAATAAATTACTTTATTTTCTTTACCACTGCAGTCAAAAATCAAATATTTTAAATGTTCTGCAGCATAAATGAAAATATATAGATAGATAGTTATGTATATATATGTACATATATATATTAATAAAAAAATGTGTACATATATATTTCAATTTTTTTTTATATTATTTACAAGGACGATAAAAAGATTTTTAGCTTAAACTTTTTGTAGAATTTAATTTCATTTGGAAATCCCAGTATTTTTTTACCATACCTAATGAGTTGGTCTTTCTTATAACTTAAAGTATTTTTTGTATACAATACGTAAGTGTACAATATATATAGATTTTCTATTAAAGTTTTAGTCTAAATGGCTCACTGAAGGGCCGTTACGAAGCATATTAAATGGCCATCAATTGAAAATGTTTTCACTTCCGAATTCTGAAGAATTTTCTTATTTTTTTTCTTAATATATTTTTTATTTTTTTTTATTATTCCATTTACCGGGTATATATTTTATAGTACATATATATTCTTTACTATATAAATTTTGAGTAACAGGATGTGTTGACTTAACACGAAAGTATATATATATGTTCTAAATACATAAAATATCGTAATATTAACATTTAGAAGGTTTGAATAGTTAAAATTTTTGGTTTGTTAATATTGGGAAAGGACTAAAAGTATACGGAAGATTGACTAGATTCAGGAATTAAATATAAAAAAAATGTCTACTTTAATATATATATTACAAGTTCTGTTCGATTAATTAACAACATATTCGTCGTGGTGAAGGGTTTATCACCAATTAATTAAAACTGCAACATTTAAACAGGTTCTATTGTACAAACCTGTTGTACGAATAGTCCTTTTTCACATCATCAAACCAATCTTTTTACAAGAGAATTATGTGTTTTTACCAGACACACTGTATTAAAGTTTTTTTTGTAAATATATAAAATGAAAACCAACATTACCACCATCAAAATTGCCTTGGGATAAATTTCTGCAGATGCTGATTTTATTCTATATATTGTAAATATTTTTTTTTCTTTTTGTTATATATTAAATTATTCTATTACAATCCAGATTCAAAAATACCAGAATTAAATTTATAGAATATTAATATCCTTAGTGGATTTTTACATGTTCAATATTTTTCTCTCATATGATTTTACAACTTAAACGAAACATTTTTAGTTGTATATTATCGTTTGAGATAAAAAAGGACGAAGTAAAAGTTTTAAAATAAAATATTGAACGTGCAAAAGTCAACTTATAAGTATATACTATAATATGTCTAAACTTTTATACAGAAAGTTTAATCCTAATACAAACTATAAGAAAACAAAATTTTTGTCGGCGCTAATTTTACTGAACTTTTGAACAGTCACGATATACTTGACATACCAGAAAAATATAATAATAAACTGAATTCTTTATTATTGTTTTGTTATTTGTTTTTTTTTTATATCCATAAATTTTCCAAATCAATTTGCACAATAATTGGTAAATATTTAACTATACAAAATATTGAGCTGTCAAGGTGTTAAAATTGTAAATAATTAAATATTAATTAAAGTTTAAAAATGTCATTGGCATAAAATTTATATATTTATACTATAATAATAATTATTATTTAATTATAAATATTTTTTTGTTTTTTTTTTCTATATTTAGGTAAAATAATAAGAGGATAATGTAATGGCACGACAAATTATGTTTTCAGAACGGCAATTGCTCCACGTTCCGACAAATAACGAATTTAATATTAAGTTAATTTAATTTTAACTATTAAAAAACAAAATTTATTGCTATAATCTGTCGCTTATTAAATATTTTGCCATTCTAATATCAAATTTGTCATGCTGAGTACTTATTTTGTCGGGTCGATAATTGTATGCCAAGTAATAAATGCTGAAAGAAAATATATGATTTACATAAATAGTTTTTGCAATTTTTTTCACAAAAATACAGTAATTTAAGTATTTTCATTATTTTGCAAATAGTATAGTTAAATATAGAAATATATATGACAAAAAAATTATAATGTATTTATGCAATTTATGAAATTATTTATATAGAATCAGATAAAAATTATTTCCGATTTATTTCTGGCAACTTATAGAAAAATATTTTCTATATTGTCGAGAATATTTTCAGTCTGTTGTCGAGAATATTGTCAGGCATTGTATCGGACATTTAAGCACAAACCTATTATGTATATTATACAACTACGCTATACTACCTATGTATTATACAACGTCTTGAATTTTGTATAATACAATTATATCAGCATTCATTAAATAATCTGAATTCTTTCTTCAAAATCTTTTTACAATTAAAATATTATGACTGCGAAAGATCTACATTAAAACGAGATTTTCTATTTGTCTATCAGACAAATTATAAGCCAGAGTGAGTTTTATATTATTCCTTATGTTTAATTATGACATACAAAATTTGAATAAATTTATAAAGATTTAAATAATTTATGTAATTTATCAAAAAAATTATTGATGAATAATTAAACTAAAAAAATAATTATATTTTAATATAAAATATTTTTTTTTTGGTTAATATTAATGAACCAATCAAATACGTGACTGTGGTCCATTTTCTTTAAATTATTTGGTTTTTTTTTTATTTGTATTTCAATTTTATTCAATTATGGTAATTCAATGTTATACAAAAAAAAAAGAAAATCAATTCCATCAAATAATTTAAATAATTTTTCAACTTCAATGGAGTTAATAAGGAAAAATATATATTAAATTATTCTCATTATATTCTATAACTATGTATGTATAAGTATAGTATTTTTTTATCCTGTTTATTATTTTTTTTGTGCAAGTGTAAATTATATAATAAAGTTATGTTCAAACCAACATAATAACAAGGAAAAGTATTGTTATGTTATTTTATTTTTTTTTAAACATAATGAAAAAAAAAATAAAAACTTATGTTCATTATTTGCCGCAAGGATATTGATATTCCAGGATTATGCATTTCATTATATACAAAAAATCAATGAAGTGTTTCAGAATGGATTTGTTATGTTTTTTATATTTCATTGTTTTTCTTATTTTTAGTTTATTATAAAAATATAGATTTTTTTTTTTTCAAATTTTGTTTTTTATTTTTTATGTTCGAAAGTTTTTTTATGCTATATAATTTATGATTTATGTGTATAATATTGCCTAACAGTTAATAAATCAATTCAACCATAATTTTAGGTATTTTTTTGTTAAAAAAAAATTTTAAGTATAAATATATTTTTGTTTTTAGAAACTAAAGTTGAATATAAATTATAATTTTATTTAATAATAAAACATATTTTGTGTATTTTATATAACAATTTATAATTTTTTTTTTCAAGTATTATATTACTCTGAAAATTATGCGAACCTATTAAATAAAGATCTATGAACAAGATTTCAAATTATTTTTTTACAGGTAGATTGAATTTATGACTGTGAATTTATGACTTTTCCTTTTTGAACTTGTTTTTTTGAGATGATTTACTAATAATCTGACATTTAAAATGTGAAAATAATATGAAAACTTTTTTTTTATTAAAAAAAAAGGAATAATATCTATCCAACGGGAAATGGAAGGCTTCCCCATGTATGCTGAAAGCCTTTCTCGGCAGCTATGGAGGTATGAACTATCATCGTTTCCCTCATTATTTTCTTTTTTTATGTTAGGCTCCGCAAAAGTAAGCAATAGCTTCGTAAGTTTTCTTCATTCCCTGAATTGGATGGCATATATATGCCTTCCAATTCAGCAACATATAAGCGCCTTCCTGAGAAGCAGGATGCTGATTTATCTCTTTCATCACGGAAGCAATACAATTTTTTCTATTGTGTCTAGATCGCTTACCCAGGAAGGCCTTCTTAAATTTCCCATTGGGTATTTACATAATTTTATATATTTTTCACTTTTAACCGAAAATTAGACTAATTTTTCAATTTAATATAAAAGACATGTATATCAGAAATTGAAAATGTACTTAAATTATTTGTTAATTAAGACATTTATTTAGTTGATTAATAATAAATGGTGTAATAATTTTGCTTTGTTCCTATAATTCTTTACATCATTCTAATTTGATAATAATTATGTAAAATGTATGAAAAATATACCAAACAAACCTTCAGTTTTTATTAAAATATATTTTGTAAAAAAAATTGATTTTTTATTATTAAAACAAAATAAAAAAACCATTTTAACCAAAAACTTCATAAAACGAAATCCTTTTACAATTATATTTTTTTTTTCGAAATGATTTTTTTATAAAAACACGAATTCAAAAATCATTTATAATCTTTTCGTATTGTTTCGTCCTTGTTGTTAATATATACATATATATATTATTTAATTTTATTTTATGCACTTAATAATAACAATTCATTTTTCCTGCTGAATCGTAATCTCTTTTAAGTGCGAACTTATTTTCCGGACTATTCAAACGGAAAAGTCATTTTTTTTATAACATAATTTTTGAGATTTAATATTTTATTATTTTTATGAACCAAAAAAAAAAAACCAAAAAACAAAAAAAAACTTTATTTTGTAGGAAGCTTTAAATATTATATAGAGTATTATGTATATAAAGTATTTTAGAAGCTTATAACCGTCATCATCATCACAAACCACAATTCGGATAAAAAAAATTATATGTACATAGAGAAACTTATGAATCATCAGGATAGTCAGTAAATTGAGTACATTTTTTTATGTGCCAACGAAACAGTAACGTTAAATATAGGATTTCCATCTATCCCACTTTATAGAATTGGAAGGCATATATATATATATATTTACACAGTTTAAGGATTTTCTTCTATCTATAACCAAAATCAGGATGATGATTTTTCTTCTTTATTTTACTGTTCGTTTTTTTGGTTATCGCTTAAGTATACATTTCTGATGTATAAATAATTTTTAGAGTGATCCCTAAAATTTGTTGTTTGTATATAAATTTAAACTCTTCCTCTTCTATCTTTGCAATACTCAGCAACAAAACGATATAATGTTGAGACCATCATTTTTCCAGGATATATACTAACACACAAAACACAAAAAGCAACGAAGAAAAATATATGTAAAGTGCTTTTCCTTATAGATAGTGAATACGTGCAAGTTTAATATTTCCTTTTAATTAAAATTTTTTTTTTAATGATATTCGTAAATCCAAACGGATTAATTATATAAAAAAAAAATTATACCTTTTGCTATCATCACAGCTGAAAAATACACTTAAAGTCAGTGGCGAGTCATGGTATTTTATCACAAAGCAATCATATATCCAAATTTTTAGCTTTTCATAACGATGAATCAACAAGATGAACCATTGAAATATTAATTTGAATTTTCAGAATTTGGAATGTTAACTGAAAATGCTGTATGTAAGTAAATTCTTATTATATACATGTACATATATTAAAAATTGAAATACACAAAAAGTTACATTTAATAAATTATAAAGAATCAATGTAAATTATATACTGATAAAATGGAAAACAGAGAAAAGGTTATAATATAGCAAGTATATTAAGCGCTTTCATCAACAATGATTAAACAATTAAGGCCACCACTGATCCTAACATGTATTATAAACTATAAATTGGATTTTATAAAGATTAGATTTATATACTTATACTTTTAGAGTTAAAACATATTTATTTAATATTTATTTAGTAAATTAAATAATTTAAATATTTATAAATTATTTTGTCTATTGAAATTTTTTTAAATAATTATAATATTATTTAAAAAATATAATAATATAAAGAATTTATGTTTTTACGACAAGGAAATTTTACTAGTATAGTAGTAAATATAATACAATAAAGTAATTTAAAATTATTTTTTACCTTATCCAATTTTTGCGTTGTAAATTTTTTTTCGTAAAATTTACTTGTCGTAAAAACATAAATTCTTTATTAAATTGTATTTCAATTATGAATAAAATAAAATCTTTATCGTATTTCAAAACAAAAATATATAGATAATAAAACTTACTTAAAGAGTTTTTTAGAATGAGTAATTTTGATTGCAAAGAAACAACTTTTGCAAATAGATTATTAAAGTTATTATATTAAATTTATATTATTAATTTAGTTTATATATTTTGACACTTTAATTTACTTGAATTCAGTCAATTACATTATTTTGCAGGTGCCATTATGCTTCATGTTTGCAACAATAATAAGAAATGAAAATGTCTGAAATATTTTATTCAATTTTAGTTTCTATAATATAAAATAAATTTCTGTGCAAATATATTATGTTGATCCTTTATTTAGGATATAATTTTACATTTATTCAAATTCAGATAATATTAGTTTTGCATATATAAACTCTATCGTAGTATACATATTGTCTAATTTAACATTTAAATGATCTCGTTGCTTGCACAAGTTTAAGTTACAATTTGTTTTTAAGGATATTTATACATGTATATTCTTTAGTATTACATAAATGTATTTATAAAATTACAGAATCTATTGACTTTCTGTGGGAGGAGGGATTGTAATAATAATTTATTTAAAAATATATTTTGTTGCAGACCAGTATATCAATTTAAATCAAATTTAAAAATAATTTAAATGCAATTCATATACTGCAGTATATCCCTTTTACATACCATATATGTATGATTGTTGTACAATGAGTAATTTAAATAAAAGAAGCATTATTGCTGAAAAACAAAATCATTTTAATTAAATTTGAAATATTTTTCAAAATATAAAACCAAAAATGAAAAAAAAAATTCAAATAGTTCACCAAGAAAACAAATAATCATGAATAAATATAATAAATTTTTTCTTTTCAAATTTTCCTTTTAATTATTATTAGATATTCTTACATTGAATATTTATCATTTTCATTTATTTTCTAATTTTACAATTTTTACATTTTACATAAATATAAATTAAATTTTCATTGTAACACAAGCCCATATTTAATAAGGAATCGTCCAATTTAATTTAGTATCTACAAATAAAAAATATGTAGGATAAAAATGTCCTTCTTTTTGTTAAGGAAATTATTATTATTTGTTTTTGATAATAAATATAAATAATTGATTTATTTATTCATTTATAGTATAATAGATTGTATGTGAATGTTTTAAATTTATTTAAAATTCATTGAAAACACATCTGAATCAAGTTATACAAATAAATTTTAATATATTAATTTTATATGAGAAAAATTGTCAAAGACATTTTATTATGTTGTTTTTTTTTTGGGGAAAGAAAACCTTATTTTACCTTAAGGCAATAATTCAATTTCAACTTAATTGAAAAATATATATAGATAAGATGTAAATATAGAAAAAGTGCAATGCAAGAAAAAATAATAATTGAGATTAATACCATATCATTGTAATTTCATTATTTATGTATAGTTTCAACAATTCTGAGTATTATTTTGCATAAAATACTTCAGATTTATAATAGGGTTAGTATTTTTTTTGTCTGTCTATCTGTATAAAATATAATTTTACATATTTTTGATTCAAATAATAATATTCCTTATACTGTCCCAAAAAAATTTAATTGTATCTGATAGATAGTATATAATATATTTATCACAATTTTCTACTTATAAAATTTTCATATATGTATACTTATTTAAAACATATATTAAGTTTTTCTTAAATTTTTAATATCCTTTTTCATAAGAAAAATTTTCTATTTAAATATACTTAAATTTTTTTTTATTTTATTATCAATTGAATTTCTGAACAAGAAACTTTATTGAAAAAAATAAAAAACTTATCAAATAAAATTTAACAAATATTATAAAAACTTGAAAAATTTCCTTTCACAATTTTTCAAATTTTAGGATTTAAAAATAATATCATTTTTCATCTTCGATATATTTCGATCTTATAAAATCTAAATAAAGTTTATGGCCGTTTTCGTTAACGTAACGTCAAATGAGTACTGCAATGTTTTTATTCGTTGTTATGGTAGTTTAATCCACGAGACAGCAACCAGTTGACAGAAGGAACATTGGTTAATCTAAATTTGTTGATTTTTCACTCTCACCATTATTCAAAATACCAGTAAAAAGAATTAATACATTGAAGTACTGCGATCATTTGACATTAACGAAAACGGCCTTCCTTATGCGTGTTTAGTTTAAAAAAATTCTTTATTATTAATTTATAAATAAAATTATTGTGTATTCATGAAAATTGGACGAATTTAAGAAAGCATAACTTATGGTAAATCATTTTTAACAATTTTTTGTACTGATATTAATCTTACATTATTACAGTAAATTTAAAAATTAATATTGAATCAATGAATGACCACTTATATTTCAACAAACTTCTCACTTTGCAATACTTAAAAATGTAATTTAATATAAATTTTATTTTGTTTCAAACCATCATGTATGCCGCATTGAAAAAGTTTAAATTTCAAAAAGCACAAATATATAAATATATATAAAAAAGATCCGTTTTTTATTTATACTTACATATCCTTGTGGAAAGATGAGATCCTAAACGTGTTTTTAGAAATATAGATTTTTTTTATACAAATTTGGGTATTCGTAAATTTATCTAATACACATATACATATCTTCTTTTTTTATTATAAATATATTTTCGAATATCCTTATTTTAATGTATATAAAAGTGTGAAATTGTATATTCAATGCACGTAGTATAATTTGTCACCTCATGGAGTTTTTCAATGTATTTAGGAAGTGTATATGAAGTTAGTGAGGTCAAAAATTCCTTTTTTTTCATTTAATTTGATGAATTTATTAATTTTCAGGTTAAAAATTAATAAACAACATACAAAAAATTAAATTAACAGTGACAAAATAAGAGTAAAAAATTTTTATCCTTACCTGAAATAATTATAATATAATCCAAAATAAAATTTTAAATAAAGATTTTAATTTTATTTTATGTATTTAAGATTTAAATGTTTACAATTTGAAAAATAGATAAAAAAAAATATATTATAATTATTGTTAGTTCAAATATTTATTAACTTGATAAAAAATTTGTATATTTTTAATCAGACGCAGCGATATTTATAAATCAGGCATAATTGAAAAATTCATCATCATCATTATTATCAACTGGTGGTATTATATTTGGCTTTGAAAGGCTAATTTGAGGAAATCCTTTAAGTTTATTTTCAACTTGTTCTTTCCGGCAACAAAACATATATCCAAATGTAGACATTTTTCGGAATTTTTCTAGCGATGAAAACCAATTAATTTCGTCACATATATCATCGCAAAATATTGTTTCATTTCGTGGGAAAAACTGTTAAAAATAATATTAAAAAAAAATATTATATTATTAATTTATAATTATTTAAATTATGACAAACATCAAAATATGGTGAATTAACTCCAATAACAACAAACTCATCTGAATCAATTTCTCTTGATTTCAAATATGCCCATACATATTTTGGTACAGTAATTTTTTTATTGTAAAATTCCTTAAGTTAATCAAAATAAGTGAAATAAAAAAACAATATAATTACATATCAATAAATGAGAAGCATAATACTTTTAAATATAGTTCCTTTAGATTATTATAATTATCATAAGATGGAGCCACAACAACATCAGATGTACCCAAATAAACATCATAAATAATATTTTTTGATCTATTCTCAAGTAAATTTCTAAATAATCTCCAATTTCCTTCAATCAAATTTGTCCATCCCAAAAATCTGTTAAGCGTTTTTGCTTTGTTTAATGGATCAGAAATTTGAGGAAACCAATAACTTCTTGGATAAAATTCTTCATATCTGAATTTTAAGAAATCATTTTCATATCCAATTATGTCATATATTAAATGATCTAAACTATTTTCACTAAAAAGAATTTTTTTAATTAGAAAATATAATTAATTATATTTATCAATATAAATTACTATTTACAAATTTACTTACTTTATGAAAAATATTTCTGCAGGTGCTTCAGTTTTTGTTAGATATGGCAACTCGTCATTATTAGTAAACTAAAAAATGAATACATATTATATATTTATACATCATATTTGTAAATTATGCATTTTTTATAATTTTCAATAAAATTACAATGTTCAAAAAAATCATTTTTCGTTACTATAATATCAAAGCAGAATATTTTATAAATACGTGTTTAATACATAATTACATATATTTGTAAATATAATTTAATTAACTTACTTGATTATATGAAATCGGTTTATCAAATTGTTTAGTTACATAATGTAAATAATCGACATGCATATTATTCGAATCAAAGCATATATCAGCAAAGTTAAATGATGAATTTCCATTATTTAAGTTAATAGTATATAATTTTTTATTGCAAGTTTCATTCAATGAACCTTCAAATATTTCTGATTTATCTGAAGTTTGACATTGTAATTGGGATGACAAAGAATGAAAACCATCTGTTGTTTGTATTTTAGTTTCACCATTTATACATCTTAACAGCATTGCTTGAACATTATCTTCAACATCATTTATGTTTTTATAATATTGGTTTTGATAAATATATTTGATTGATCTGATGGAAATAATTAGTTTCACTTATGAGAAGTTTTTTGAGACAAATTTTTTACATTATGTATATTTATAGTATATTAATATTTGTGTATATTTCACTATTTTTTATATATGAACTTTTAAAATATATATTATAACATTTTACCCAAATCCTGATGGACAAAGTGCAGTTAAATAATTATATTGTCCAAAATTTATATGATCTGGATAAATTTGTAAAAATTCATTTCCAACTCTTGGAATAAATATTGGAGAACTATTTGGTTCAAAATCCAAACGACATTCTCCATTTATTTGAATCAATCCAATAATGATAATGAAAAATAAAAATAAAAATTTCATGATTAATCTCAATAATAATTTTTTTTAAACTGATTTGAAATAATAATATTCATTCTAATTTATATGAATGTTTAAGTTTTTTTTATAGATTAAAAATATGTTGAATAAGCATATATTTCCTATAATGTAATATCGTCGGGTCCATGCCAAAACCGCGAAAGTGCAATATTACAGTTTCGGGGAAATCGCGTTTTAATTTTTGCCGATTTGTGAAATTCTTATATAAGCGATATACAAATTTTAACATAAGCGATATAGAAATTTTTTGATATTAAAAAAACTACAACGAATTGCACATTTGTGGTTTTTGCATATTGTAGATTTTGAAATTTTACAATTTTTGGCATTAAAAACCCAATTTCATTAAAAACGCACATTCGCGTTTTTGGCATGGACCCGACGATATCATGCATGTCATGTGAGGTTCTGCGAAGATAATTTTCATTCATAAGTCATAAGTGAAGCTATAGACACAATTTCATTGCATAAATATTTTATTTATTAAATGTTGCTCAAATATGTACATATGTTATTTATTATATAATGTTCTATTACTAGAATGTCCTATTTACTTTTTTGAAAATATATTATAATATAATATATGTATATTTGTATAAGTGTTATAATTATCAGTATTATAATTTTCATAAATTTTTTGAAATATTCAATCGTACCCCAAACTCGTACCAAAATCGTGCACCAAACTCGTATTATCCATCCTCATTCATTCGACATATCCCCAATTCGACACATATATATGAGAATGAGTGGCTTTATAAGTTTCAGAAATTCACAATTATAAGTATACAATATCGAATTTCTTTAATAAATCAAAATTCAAATTGCTTTTATACATTCCGGATAATAAATACATACATATGAAAAAACTGTATAATTTTAATTTCATTTACATAAATTTTAATTATAGTTTTTAAATATCGATAAATATATCGGGGCTTTCCCTAATTTAGAAAAAAAAAATTATACGTAAAAAATGATGAATTTTAAAAATATAAATATAAAAATTATTATTACCCTATTATAAAATTTTATTATCAAGAAATAAGCAGAAATTACTGCTGATTTTTGATTTTTTAATTGATATTAAATTAACTAACTAAGTATTTATATTAATTTAATTACTGTACATAAATGATTTGTTTCCAAGATCAAGTAATAAAAAAAATGGCGCAATTGAATAAATATGTATTAAAGGATATCTTTTACAATAATAAATTCTCCATATATTTGCAGTTCATTCAAAATTTTCAATTATATAAAAACTGATCAGATTAATATACATTATGTAAATCATATTTATTTTTATTAAATATTAATATATTTAAATGTCTGTCTAAAATTATAAAAATTATTGTATTGTACCTTAAAAATTCAATTTTTAAACTTTATTAGAATTTTCAATGTTATTCCTTTTGAATTAAATTTCTGCTACTTATGAGTGCTTAACATATTTTTATATACATAATATATGTATTTATATTTTTAAATGTAATTTAACTCTGAACATGTTAACTAAAATTTATGAAAAACCATCAAAAAACCATCAAGTCAAATCAATAACCAACGATAAATTGAAATTATAGGAACCATTTAAAAAAAAATTTTAGATAACGCATCAAGACATAGTAGCTCGAGATGAATTTTTTGATTTTCGCAGTGTAGTTCACTTGACAGTTCACTGTACAAACAGTATAAATTAAACTGCGTACATATATATTAATAAATAAAAAAAAGCTTGAAGTCATGATAAATTTATTCGATACTATTTATTTACATAATCAAATTTAGTTCACATACATATATAATTTTAAATTGATTATACATATGTAATACAAAAAAATAGGGCTAGATTTAATATTAGCTATAATTATATTATAATAAAAATTTAAATTTTCTTTTTCATATAATTTGTTATTAATAATTATTTTTTTGATATTATTTTCATTCTTCTGTATTATTTTCATCAGAATCATCATATGTTGGTGATTTTGTTGACAATAATTCATCGAACCAACCATGATGTGGTAGTGATACTGTAGTAGGCAACACTAAAGGGATTATTTCATTTTCATTAAATACTGGAAAACCATCTAAACGTTTTTCAACTTGTTCTTTCCGACAACAAAACATGTAGCCAAAAGTTGCCATTTTGCGGAACATTTCCAATGGTGCAAACCAGTCAATTTCATGACACATATCATCACAAAAAATTGTTTCATTTCTCGGGAAAAACTATAAATGAAAGAAATTAAGAAATTTTATCATTTCTTTATTGAATAACTTGTACAAACCTCAAAGTATGGTGAATTGACACCAATTACTACAAATTCATCAATTATTTGATTTTCTTTTGATTTCAAATATGCCCACACATATTTTGGTACTGAAACTGTTTTAGAAAATTCCTAAAAGAGGGGAAAAATATTTAAATCTATATACTTGTTTATATTAAAAATTTTCGGATATTACTTCTAGCTCAAGATTTTTAAAAGATTTACATTCATCATTGGTCGGTGCAACAATTATATCAGATGTTCCTAGATAAACATCATAGGTAACTTTTTTTGATCTCAATTTTAATAGATTTTTAAACGATTTCCAGTTGCCTTGAGTAAATGAGGTCCATCCAAGAAATCTGTTTAACCGTTTTGCAATTTGTAATGGTTCAAATATATATGCACTTAAATTATCAGATGGATAAAGTTCTTCATAATTAAATGTCACAAAATCAATTTGATTTCCGATTATGTTTTCAATTAGTTTATGTGCAGAAGTTTCGCTTAAAGATATTACAAAAATATTTATAAAATAATTTAAAAGTAGTATTTCAAATATTTTAACTATTTAAATTTTAATTCAAAATATTATTATAATGCATAATAATTACGAACTCAATAAAGAAATTTTCAGATGGTGCTTCAGCTTTTGTAGAAAAATCGAGATTTTGATTCTGAAATTTGTTTTTTTTTTAATTTTAATTAAAGTTAACCAATAAAATAGTATTTGAAATGTCATTTTCTGTATTAGGAATTGTTTTATTTATTAACTTACTTGTTGTGATAAAACTGGCGTTGTTAACTTTGCAACATAATGTAAATATTTCAATCGCATAGTGTCCAAATCGAAACATATATTAGCAAAAACAATTGGTAATTTTTCTATATTTAATCCAACAGTATAGTATTTTTTATCACAATTTTGTGTTGTAGAAATTTCATAAATTTCTGATTGTTCTGAATTAAAACACTGTAAATTCAGAATTTTTCTAAAATCTCCGTCATATTTAATTTTTATTTCACCATTTATACATTTCAAAATCAATGAATTTGATTTACCCATATATGATTCATAGTTATAACTATTATACGATACTTCCAGATTGCTATTTATTAATAATTTAAATATACGATTAATTTAAAAATATTTATTAATAATTAAAATAAATATAAAATATAAATTATGATTATGTTATTATTATATTTACTGAAATCCTGAAGGACAATGCGCTATTATTTCGTTATTTTCTCCAATTCTTAGCTTGCTTCCACTAATAGGTAGAATCAAAAGCTCATTACCAAGTTTTTGCAAAAAAATTGGATTATAAATTGAACTGGCTAAATCGAATATACATTCACAATTTATACATTTCGATATAAAATTGATTATTGCAAATATTAATAAAATCTTTTTCATTTTAAATTATTATAAATAATTTTTTTCTGTTTCGTCTGAAAATAACTTTGAAAATGATATAAAAAGCTAACGTGAAACTTCTTTAATACTTTAATTTCTTATCGATCAATTAATTTCGCTTCAATACTAACGTGAAACTTCTTTAATACTTTAATTTCTTATCGATCAATTAATTTCGCTTCAATACTTTAATTTCTTATCGATCAATTAATTTCGCTTCAAATAAAATTTGTAATTTCATATTTTCTGCATTATTTAAAAAATGAAAAACATTTAATTTTGCTTATTTTGCATATTTTTTTTTGCAACGTTGTTAATTATAAACATTTAATAATAAAATAAATCTTATCTTTTTAAATTTGATATTTTTTTAGGGGATCTCCCTAAATATAATGTACAATAAAAATATTATTTGAAATGTTGAATTAAATAACAGAAAAATTGGGAATATCATGAAAATGTATGATATGAACTTTAATACTTGTTCATAGTTTTGAGGATTATTATCTGTTAAAAAATTGAATAGTCCATCATAAATATTAAAAAATACTTTATTAGATCATATTTGTTGGGATTTGTATTAAACATTATGAAGCACTATAGAATCGGATTGGGTATGGGTATTATAGTGCTTGAAATTAATGTATTAATTTTTATATTATTTTTCTAAAAATATTAATAAAAATTCTAAATGATATTTAAACTTTTTTTTTTTTAATTTAATTTAACACATAAAATACTAAAAATAAGGTAAAAAAAGATAATTATTAACAACTTGCACACTATCATGAATATCCTATATATGTAGTTGTAATACTGGACATCAAAAATTTTTCAAACAGTATAATTCTTGCTAACTAAATGATATAATTCCAATATTATTTTTTATTTAAAGCACGTTTTATGTTTTAAAGAACCTAAACATATATATACAATATACCTATATCAAAAAATAGATTATAATAATGAAATTTGAAACATATTGTGATGAATTTACAATTTTTATACAACACTAACAGTATAGTATAAATAAATACATTTTATATATACAATCATATCTAAATTAATAAAGTTTTTCTTTTTCTGAAAAATATTCTTAAATATTAAACTCGATAAGAGTATATCCCTTGTCGTATTCATTATTTTAAGAAATCAAGCCATAAGCATGTATATGTATCCATTTTTAAATAATTATGGTCACAAAAGGCCCATCAACTGGTTGCAGAAGGAACAACATTTTTTACATATAATTTTATATCTAGAAGAAATGTGAATACTTGACATGTTTTTACAATAAATGTTATATTTATTAAAAAGTGAATAAAACAAATAACTTTTACTGTATAGAAATTAAGGGTTGAGTACCATAGATGCCTAAGCCACAAAATGTGAAATCTGTAACTTGCGGTTTATTTTGTTCCGCAAATATGCGTATATGACAATTTCAAACTGATATGTAATTATTCAGTATATTTAAAAAATTTATTGTAAAAGTTATTTAAAATATTCTTTTTTGCTGCTAATCACCAGATTTCACAAAAAGGCTTTCACGTAATGTCAATTGTAATGTCAATGCTTAGGCACTTATGGCACTCAACTCTTCAAATATATAAATACTTTTTTTTAAAAAAATATTATATATTAAGATATTATTAATATTTTGGATATAATATAATTTAATATCATATATATTTTAACAACAGTCTGTGATACAAATAGAACTAGAAAAATATGATAAAATATAATAATAATATTGGTCAATAAACTTGTATAAAGGCTTCATTCTTTAAGGATCTAAAAATTATAATATTTCTAATATAAAATTTAAAAAAAAAATATTATAAATAAAATAAAATATTTTTTTTCTAAAATTTAATTTAATATGCTTAAAATATATTTAAATAAATATAATATACAAATCGTCACCTCAGTTCTTAAGTGTTCTATGTCCAAAAATAAAAATGTTGAGAAATTGAAATTTATGATTTAGCATAAAAGTTTTAATACTTCTTGCAACAATTCAACAATTGTAATTATTTTTTATAAATATTTCATTTCTTTTTTTATATAAAAGTGATAACAAAAATATTTATAAATAGTTATAATTTATATTTTTTTTAAAAACTAGTGATCGATGTCGAATTGGATATTAACAGTATATTATATGTAGGCCGGTAAATTATAAATAACTTTTGAACATAACTTTTCAAGAATATCTTGGAAACGATTTGTGATAGAACAAAACGTTTTACGACAATCGAAAGATCGTAGTCAAATTAGTAAAACTGCATATTTAACTCATTTTGTCAAAAAATGGTCTATAACACTTAAGAACTGAGGTGACGAATTAATCATTTTTTAAACTATTATTTTTAAATTAAATTCCTTCGATCTAGTTTTCCACAAATACTTTTGAGAATGAGAAATATTTTTATTATTATCTGTCAATTACTCGCGTTGATTATCGTAAAAGTTGAAAGTTGGCCAACTTTTGCTTTGTTACGCGTCGCGTCGGCTCTCTCTCTCTTCATTGTGAACAGAAGTATTGTTTTCATATAGTTCAACTTTTTAACTTTGATTTGCGTTCCGTTGCTTTGCGCATCGTTTCTCATTGTGAATCAGCAGTAATAAAATACATATTTTTAAAAAATTTTGTATAGTTACGAAAGATTTATGATTAATTGCAAGCTAATTTCACAAAATATTAAATGGGGGTAAATAAATGTCATGATCTTATAAATGAGTGATTATACCTCCATTACTATGTTTAAAAATAGCTTTTATTTAATCGTAAATTAATGTATAAGATCACTAATAATAAAACTCTCTATAGTCTGAACTGAACTTTTAATAATATTCGCGAGATCAGCAAATATAAATTTGGTATTAATCTATAAAAATTTAAATTTTTTAATTTAAATACGCAAAAAAAAAAAAATAATTTAAAGATCTTTTACTTTGCTCGAAATAAAGCACAGACAAATTGAATATTAAAGTTTTTTTATAATTTTTTCTCAATATTTTCACCAGTTTTTACAATAATTATATGAAAATTATTATTATTTATATATAATATATCATCAATTTAAAGAATAATGTTTCTATGATATTATTAATTTTTCAAAGACCACATAAGAATTAATTTTTTAGTATAAATTTAATAGAATATTTATCTAATTTTATCTTTATACTAATAAAACTCTTAATATATATATATACAAGTTTATTTCGAAATTAATTAACAACTCATATTATATTCTATATTCATAATATTCAATAAATTTAATTTTAAAGCTTCAATTATTTATCTAAAAAAGTCAAGAAATAAACAATATTTGGTTAATAATTATAATTAAAAATAAACATTTCTTTCAATCTAATATCTAAATTTTTCGGTTCACTCAAATCATTTTATTTTTTCTTTGAATTTTATCTTTTGGTCATCCATCGTCTATAAAAAATATTAAATTTGTATATAATTTATAATAAACAACGTGTAGTAGCTAATATTTAATAATTTTTTATCGTAATTAATTTTTAAAATGTTAAGAAATTTAATAAACATTTTTTTCATTTATTCGCCTACAATTATTTTCTTCCAAATTTTTTTGTCTCATAAATTATAAAAAAAAAAAAGGAAGGAAAATTATATACAAAAAAATCTTAAAGGAGGTAAAAGAATTTCATAATAAACAACCGAGAAAATTTTTATCTTTTTACACTAAATTTTTTTCATCATTTTTTTTATGGTTAAAGATTTTTTTTTTAAATAATTACATATTTATATATATATTTCTTGATTAATCATTGGAATTAATTTTTATAAGAATGAAATAAAATGAAAACGAAAACAAAAATTAAATCAAGAGAAGAAAGAAAATTTATAATTGAAATAACTAGAATTTTTATGAAAATAGCTTCTATAATATAAAATTAATATTGTGGAAATGGGTAATTATTTCCTAATTAGTCTCTTGAAATGAATATACAAAAAAAATGTAAAGCTTTATAATAAATACATCGGTTTAATAATGTCTAATTGGTTTATATTACAAAAAGGATTCTATTTATAAAATTTATTATTTAAGAATTTAATTTTCGCTTATACATAAATTTGATTCATCGAAATCTTATTTGGATTATATACTCGTAGATATTAGAGAAAAATATGGAACATGTATGTAGTATGTATTGTATTAAATTATATAAATAAGCGCAAACAGGACGATTTTGTGTATTTCCATATTTTGTCTGATTGAAAAATTGTGGATTATAAACCAAGTTATTTAATATGTCGAATTCAAACACTAAATTATCGAAATACTTACAACAATATAATCGTATACTTAGTGAGTAATTCTTTATAAGTAAATGATCTAATCAATTTTATCAATTTTGTAAAATCATAATCTCTTTTCTTGCTAATAAATTATGACAGAAACTATAAATTGTATTTAAATCTGATTTAAATTAGATCATTTTTAAACTTGTAGAAATTATCATTTTATAAATTGTTAATCAACAATTTTTTTTTTCAATTTGAAAATATTTTATAATGTTATAAATATAAATCAATGGCTCAGATTTTGAAAGTGGCATTTATAAGTCACTTTTTGCGAAAAATTATGATTAAATTATTGAAATTATTTATGCTATTTATGATTACAAATATGTATGATTTTTTCATGCTTTCACTGATTTATTGTTTAATTTATTTCAAAATTCTGTATTATTTCGTCCATAAAAATTTTACTGGTAAACATAATTGCAAACATTTTTTATAATATTTCAAAATAAATTAAAAGTGACTTATGCCACTTTCAAAATCAACGGCTCAAATTGTCCTAATAATATCAACTTTTCAATTTCAATTACAGAGTGGTACATTATTTAATTATAAAACATTTTAAGTAAAATCTTTATACTATATACCTAGATTATATCGACTATTATTATAATATAAGACAAACTATTATCAGTACCAAAAATAAAAATTATCTTATAAAACTAAGAATATTATCAGAAACTATTTTCCTATTTTAGTATTGTTTTGAAAATATTTAAATAATTTTTATTTTATTTTTCTATTATAATATTTATGTATTCAAATATAAAAATAAAGGATATATGATTATTGAAATGAAAAATAAACAAATAATAAAAACTATAAATTTTATAATGAAAAACAACACAGCAAAAGTTAAATTCAAAAACGAAAGAAAATCTTTTCCAACAATTTTTTTTTTGTAGATACATATTATAAATTCATTGAAATATTTTTGCAAAAAATAAAACAGATATAAAAAAAAAAACAAATCACAATTGTATTTTTATAAACAATTTCTTTTTTGTTTTGTAAATATATTATTTTTACATAGTTGGAAAATATATAATCATAATGAATCCTTTTCTTTATACTGAAAAATGAGAAGAGAAAGTTTTTTATTTTACATAGACCCAAACTAATATTAAGTTCATTTTGAAATTTAATGTACATATTTATTTTATATTGCATGATCGATCAAATGACCATCAGCATAATCTTGAAATTAAACTTAAAAAATATAATAAAGAGATATTATTAATTCCATTCAACTAGTAATAAGACCCCTGAAGGTATTAAATATTGAAATATATTTTCCAATTATTAAAAAGAAAAAAACAAAAATTTTCAATTGAAATATTTTTATGAATTTTAGTTTTACAAAATATATATTGCATAGATATGTATATATATATATTAAATTGGAAATTTCTTAAATTTATAAAACGAGAAACAGGATAGTACAAATTTAACTATTATTTAGAGCAGAGGTTCCCAAAGTGTGGGTCGCGACCCACCGGTGGGTCGCGATCTGACTTAAGGTGGGTCGCCAAAAAAATTATTATTTAGTTGTTTGTTCCTATTCATTATCTGCATATAAATTTGCTTTTAAATAACTTGAGTCAATATTTTTAGAGGCATATGTTTGTGCCAAAAGCTTGTAACATATTTTTAGGTGCTTGCGAAATTTTCCTATCAACAACTTATTTTGAATAATCGCATCATATGAACCATTGATTTACATTGTAACCAGGCAACCAATCACCAGTAACGATTCATAAAAAATTTGAGTTGGCGAACTTGAAATAATCAAATAATTTTTTTTTTACAAGTAGGTCGCAAAAACCTTACGGTTTTAATAGTGGGTCGCGATGATAAAAGTTTGGGAACCCCTGATTTAGAGACAGGATAGTACAAATTGAGTCCTTGTATTATAGAGCTTCTAATAGATTGTGCAACTATAAACAACTAGGACTTCTAGTGTTGATTTAGCTTAACAAAATTAAACTAGATTTTTGGTCAGTCTTCTGTCAGTTCTAAACGTGTTTGTATTACAATGACACAAATTGTAATTTTATTCATCGCATCAATTTATTTTATACAATTATAAAAAATGCAATTTATTGTTGGGAAAATATTCTTAACTTTCAATAAATTTTCATAATCAAATGCTTTTAAATTTAAATTTCTAGGACCAATATTGCTGAAAATTTGCATTTAAAGTATTATGAAACACTATAAGTATAAGAAGCAACCATATAAATATTATATTGGCCTTGGTATAAGTCTTGACTAGATTTTGATTAAGTATTTCTAACTGGACTATAGCACTCCAGTCCTAGCAATTATAGGAACAACAAAAAGAGAGTGCAAATAAGAATTCAATATATTAAAAACAAAAATTTCGCTTAAAGAGTGAAATGATTTGCCTCTCTGTCTTTGAAAAATTCTGAACCTAAAATTGTGTCTTAATTTTATAGAAAAAGGATATCAATTTTTCAAGTTGTGTAAAAAAATTATTAAATTTTAACTTGTTTAATATTATTATCAAACTTTTAGATTAATCATTTTTTCTATTATTTATGGAACAATTTTTTTTTACAATTTTAACCAAAAGTAAAAATATGAAATTTAAAAAGTAGCATTAATCAAGCCCCTGAGGTTATTATAATTTTGTATGTATATGCACTGCATTTTTTTTTATTATTGGAATATTGCCAAAATAATTTACTATATGTAATTTTCCATTAGGAAAATATTAATAAAAATATTTGCTTTTTAAAACACCCTGTTACCCCAAAATATCTATATATGTATTATTGTATTAAATTTTTCGATTTTATGTTTAAATGGTATATTAAACACTACTAAACTAATAAAAAGTGATTGTATAATATTATTATACGAGAACTAAAAAAAAGTTTATTGAAAGAAAAGAAAAGAAAAGAAAAATTACATAAAATCAAGTAGAAAATTTATCTAAATCTTATAATTTTGTCATATTATTATTATACGTATATGCCAAAGTTGCTTACTGCGGTTTACGCTAGTAATAAATTTATTTTACACTAGACCTAAATTATTATAATATATTATTTTCAAATGTTCGGTAAAGTTTACGTATAAAAAATATTCCAAATAAGAAAAAAAAAACATATTTATAGAAATGTTGTACATATTATTATATATAATAGGATATTTTAAGGATAAACTAAATATGTAATTATAATTATATGTACATATATATAAAAGTTATACGAAAATTATATAAGGAATGTAAAACTTTTGAAATAAAAAAGAAAATATTTGGGTGGAAGAGGATATTTAAATAAATTAAAAATTAAATTTATAGTTAATAAAATCATTTAATATTCTATAATATTCTTACACATAATAGTAAGAAAATATCCTATACTATTAAAATATTTTATATCATACAAAATGTGTGTATAAAAAAAGGACATTACGAATATGTAAAAAAAAAATTACATTTAAAAATTTTATTCATTTATTTTATTATTAAGAAAGTTTTTTTTTGTTAAGAGTAAAATTTTATTGATAATTTTCCAAAAACTTTTTCAATCTGATAAAATAATTTACTACTTATATACCATAAGTATATTTTGACCTAATATACTATATATAATATATTTACATAAATATCAAAGATAATAATTATTATCATATGTAAATGTTTTAAAACGATTTTCTAAATAAAATTTGGTAAATATTTAATATCTTTTGGTCAATAATATTAATTCAAAACTTTAAGATTAAAAATTATTCTCATACTCTTCTTAATAACTAAATATTTAGGAAATTTATATTATCTAATCTAAATAATTGTTTCTATATGAACAAGAAATGTTGGTGACACAGAAAAATATTTTTGTTTAAATAGTTATAAGTAAAATTTATTTATTTATTGAATAATTCTGTAGCAATAACCAATAATAAGATAAAAATTATCATTTATGAAATTTCTAAAAATAATTTTAAAAAATTTAATGGATCTATGATAATAAAATTTAATCATTATTTAATATGATTAATTCCATATTAAATATATTTGAGAAGGTAGTAAATAATTGACTAATTAATGAAAAACTTTATTTACAAGCTAATTTATGGATTTATCATCATCATAAATTTTCTTACAAAATATCGAAATTTTATATTTATAATATTAAAAACATTAAATCAAATTAAATTTTATAAATTAAAAAATGTAGATAACTCTTTTTTATATATTTTTTTTTAGTAATGAAAAGTTTTCTTTATCTTTTACTTTTTGTTTTGAGATTTTTAATTATCAGAGCCAATTAAAAAAAAAATTCAAATAAGGAATATAATATGTATGCATTTATCTGTCAAATAAGTCTTTTTACATATGAAAATAGTCTCTTTACACATAAAGATATAGACTTTTAATAAAATCAAATTAGTATTTATAAATTTCAAATTAGTCTTTTTATGTAAAATTAAGTGTAAAAAAACAAATTTGAAATTTATAAAGACTAATTTGATTATTAAAAAAAAACTATCTTTATGTGTAAAAAGACTAATTTGACCGGAAAATGCATATAAAACCGCATTCAAGTCATATAAACTTTTATATTATATTTTTTTTAAAAGTAAAATTTTATTCAGGTTTGATCTCAATTAGTTTATTTTTTTTAATTCGAGAAAATTAATCATTACAACATCTTTTCATTAATTTATCACAGTAAAAAAAATTATATACATAATAAAGATAAAAATAATTTTAAAACAATTTTATTCATTTTATTTAAATTGAAATTTTTTGTAATCTGAAAGTTAGGCAATAAACAAATAATTATTAAAATATATAGAGAACATATGTGTACTAATATTACATTTATTTTTAAACTTTTACATATCTATAAACTTTATCCTTCTTATATTATAAAATGGCAAACTTTACTAAAAAAAATAAATTTAATTTTAAGGTAATCATATTCAATGTACAGCAGTATTCTCAAATACTTTTATATGTACATATACAATTCATATATGTATGTTATATTTTTGATTATATGATAAGATATACTTTTGTAATCTTTTCTTATACCACAAAATATTTTATTTTCATTTTGATTCGAAAAAGTTTAAACAATTTTTTTATCTTTTAAGATTTGGAATTTCAACAATGAACAAAAATTTTTTATATGTTTTAAAATTCAAAAATTATATCAAAAGCAAAAACTTTGTTAAATTAATTTCGAAAGGAAATTCTTATTTGTTATACGGCTTAAACATGAAATACGAAAATTATTTGAACATGAATTTTTTTTTTCCAATTATCTGAAAATTGTTGAAATATATGTTTTAATAATATTAATGCAATGTTTTAATATTATTTCTTTGGTACCTATATAATATAAATATAGAATACATATATGTATAGTTCCCAAAAACATATTTCCATAATTATGGATGAGATAAATTATTATTTAGAATTTGAGTAAGTAACCAAAAGTTAAGTTTTTTTTTGTGAAAAATTTAAATTTTGAAATCTTATGGGTAGAATTTATAAATATAGAGATGTTAAGAAAGCAATATACTTATCAACACAATCAGAAAACTGTAAAATAAAGGATGAAATATGTTCAGAAAACTGAAAACTGTAAATTAAAGGACGAAATACTGAAAAACAAATATTGGCAATAAATATTTCAGTAAATTGCTGAAATTTTAAATAAATAATAATATTTTTGTAATTTGAAAGACCTGAGCTATGCACTGTTTCTATATGCACTGTTTCTGAAATTTTCATCAAATATCAGAAATAAAAATCCATAAAGCATTTCTAAATTCCATCCAGAGATAAATTGAACTTTAGATCACAAATAAACAAAATCTAAACAAACTTTTTTTGTATGTTTATTAAATCTGATAAAAATAAAATTAATAATTGGTCAATAAAATGGAAAAATAAACAAACATTGTTTGTCGCTATCTTTTTTTTTACCAAATTTAGTTAGATATATATGAATGACTTTCTAACCGCTGAGGATGCACTGCGCAGAAATTTAAAAAAAACTATATATCGAAAACTAAAATAAAATATATAAAGTAGACAAAAAATGTTTACAAAATGAAATTTTTCTATTAGTTTTTTTTTTCAATTTTATGTAATTTTTATGTAATTTGTAAAAGACTTACAAAAAAAATAAATGTTTATTATTTTGTATACCGCATAAAAATGTAAACATGCATAGCCAACTGATGCATCAGCAATAGTCAACAAGACAGATTGGTTGGTGGTACATACGATATTATACCATATACATAGTTTTATATAGTTGATGGATAGCAGCTCGGATGATGAATTTTCCCTAAAAAAAACTTTTATATATATATATATTTTTTTTACTTTTCATTTTCATAATGTAGCATATATTCTGATGTAGCATATATTTTCATAATGTAGCATATACATATATCGTGATACAATACATATTTCTTATAAACACCACAACCCCACAGTGTAGTTTACATACATATTTTATTTTATTCATAACTTTGGTGTGGTAATTTGGCTAAGTAAAATATTTTCTCTTACTGAATAATATTTTAAATATTAATTTTTGAAATACATATATTTAAGTTAAACCACAAAAAAACACATAAATTAAATTAAATATTATTTAATATAATAATTTTAGGATGAATTATTTAATTTTGAGTAATTTTCATTAATGCTTTTATTAATTTTGGAACTAAATTATGGCTAGAGAAATATTATAAATATGTTTTTATAATAGTTTTACCTGATGGAAGATCTTTGTGGAAAGTTGGCTGAATATATGAGATTCAGCCATCTTGCGACAAAGTTAATTGCGAATTATCGTATACGATAAGTCAACATTACATACATGTTCTAAATGCTAATACTTTCGATTAAATAATATTCGAAAATGAAACAGTAACAGGACTATTAAAAACAATTTCCTCTAGCAAGCAAATCATTAAAATTTTAAACTTAAGGTGAATAATGTCATTAAGTTCATTTTATGTTGAACTATAATGTTAGCTAGCTCCTATTAAAACTCTTTAACAACTAATATTAAATTTCTAACATTATAAATTTTAAACTTTTTGGATAATTAATAAAAAAAATATTTCTTAATTCTATAATTTAAAATTATAACAAAATATTTATCATAAATTTATTTTATATACTCAAATCAAAATTGTACGAAATTATTATTTAAAAATTTAAATTTATATAAATTTAACAACAACAACAAATCAAAACAAAAGCATTTTCATATATTGAGGACAAATATTATTTCGTCTGGAAGTAATAAAATTGGAACATCATCGGTCGAAATGGTTTTGTCTTATTTTATATAGTCAGATAATCATTTATACAACAATATTATATTATATTATTTACATTATATTATTTTTGTTTTTCACAAGAATTTCTGTAAGGATAATAAAGAATAAGGATATAATTTTATATATATACACAAAAAAAAAAACAACAACTATAAACCAAAAACTTATTCTTCGGTAAATTAAATTTTTGAACAGAAAAACAAAAGATTTTTTAAGAGGATATTATAGAAAATTTTGGGTTTGTATATAAAAAAATGCAGCGCAGCCGAACTACTGATCAGTAGTTTTATAATTACGGGCTTTTTTTAAATTCAACTACTCTAAATGCATATTTGGAGTATATGTTGTTATTCGTGATTTTATACTACTACTTACTAAATTTCAGATGCGACATTAAACCTATTTTTTGGAGCTTATTCACAATTGGCAAACACATTTTGAACACTCTTTTTCCATATTTTAGTATTTGGCGCCTCTAGCGGTAGAAATTTGAAATACAGTTAACTGCATCGTATTCTACTCTTAACTATCTTTCCAACGAGTAGTCACACTTCATTTTTGGTGCACATTTACTATATTAAATTACAACTTTTTACTTATATTTTACTGCCCTCTAGTGGCTAAAAATCAGATTATGAATATGTCTGATTTATTTTAGTTTATATTAGCTTTCCAGCGCTTGCTTTCCCTTCATTTTTGGTAAAGATTCACCAAGTTGAATAACATTTTTAAAAAACAATATAATTTATATGTTTCACCCTCTAGTGGTAGAATTTAAAATTATAACAACTGTGTTTTTATACTACTACTTACTACCTTTCGGATGTGACATTAAACCTAATTTTTGCGGCTTGTTGACTATTGGAAATCACATTTTAAATATTAACATTTTATATATTTCAGTTTTCAGCGCCTCTAGCGGTAGAAATTTGAAATACGGTTACTGGCATAATATTCTACTCTTAAATATCTTTCAAACGAGTGGTCAAACCTCATTTTTGGTGCACATTTACTATATAAAATTATAATTTTTATTCGGAAAAGAGGTTCTGGCAAAATGCGAATTGCGCCACCTACCGGCCGAATTTTGAAATTCTATCAATTGCATCTCGTTCTCAATAAATCAAGCTTTCCATCGGTTTATCTATCATATACCTGAGTGTACATTAACCATGTGAAATAACTGGTTTTTATTGTTTACACCGGACGGACAGACGGACAGACAGACGGACAGACAGACGGACAAAAGCGTTAGCATAAGGGATTTTTTTTTTAAAAAAAGCCCTAAAAACATTCAATTTATTATTATTAGTTATATTATTTATTATATACATAAATATACATATAGTATTTGACAGAAATTGTTGATTTAAAACAAATTTTAAGGACATTTAAAAATATAAATTTTTTTTTGAACTAACCATAATTTACAAAGCAAATTCATACATATACATATATACTCGTAAATTGATATTAAATGTAATTCTATCAAACTCCTCAATTTATTATTATTAAATGGTATATTAAATAAATTATTTATTTAAAATTTGGTTTTGTAAATATTTATATAGATTTAAATGAGAATCCATAAAATCAACTAAAAAATTAAAATTAAATTGTGTGAAACAATATGAAAACCTTTAACAGAATATTTTGTGATAACCCGTATTTTAATCTTTAATCTTTTATTATTATTTTTATTATACATATTTATTTATATATATATATATTATTGACTATACTTAAAATATATAATATTTTTTGTTTTGAAGAATTTTAAAATGCTGGTTTTTCTCTACTTATTGATATTTTGTTATTATATTTTCGTAAAGGATTTATGAGATAAATGTTCTTTTATCAAGATTATAAAAAAACCATCATAAGTTTTTGTTTTTCTTATTAAGTTTTATAAATATAAATGAGAAAATGATTTTTATTTTATTGTCATTAAGTATTAAAAGTCTATTATTACTTACTTTATTTATCTTAAATTATATATTTATAAATTTTAGATAAGTTTGAAATTTAAGTTGAAATTTAAATCGATTTTTCTAATTCTTCTTTAATTTTATTTGAAATATTAATTTTGTTATTTATATAAATTTTAAATATTAAAATGAAATTTAGTTTAGAAGTTAAATTTAATTAGAATTAAATATTATTTAGTTTATTTCTAGATCATATAATTATTTAAATAATGTATATAAATGTTATTAAATTACAAATCAATCTTTTAGGTGATCTTTATGTAACTTCTTAATCAAAAGAAAAATGATTCTTCAGTAACAAATACCAATTAAATAATATTATAGTGAAAATGATAATATAAATATATGTACATATAAATATAAATATCATAAATTATTTTGTCCATTACAATATTATTTAATTCTAACAAAATATTTTTATTCTGAAATGGACAAAAATACTCTGAATAATAAATTTAGAGATAAAAAAAAAAATTTGTTTATTTTTTTTTTTTCATATTACATTTTTTAAATTTTTATATCATAATTTCACTTGAGATGCATTATACAATAAACTTTCTGATGGTATCCGGCAATAAAGCACGTACTTGTCATATTTATCTTCCATATAAGGTTTACACTTTTATGTACATGTACACCTACATATACGGAGTATATACACAATAAAATGCTCCTTAAATAAACATTGGCAAAATAAAAGCATAATTCTAATATATATATATAGTAAGTATATAATAAGAGAATAGAAGAAACATTATTATTTATTTAAAATGAAATCTTCAATCTAAAGTACAAAAAAAAACGAAACGAAGAGTAAATTGTACTGAGAGCTCCTATATGTACATATATAAAAAAATGAACGGGCAGACATTCATCTCAGAGGACATCATTATATGGCAAAGAAAAATTTTTTTTAAATAAAAATGTAATATGTAAAGGATAAATTTTCTTATATCATTTTAAAGGACTATAAGTATTTTTTTTTTTTTTTTGTAAAAATTAGACATTTGAATATGTTATTTTTTGATAGATTTATAGTATGTTCCAGGATAATAACTTAAACTAACATAAAGTAATTTTAAATTTAATAATTTGTTTTACGACACAGTAAAATAATTTATAAACTTAAATATTAAATTCAGAATTCTTTTTAATATTATTAAATATGTATATTTAGTCCGTTTTCAAAAGGATCTATTTTATTCAGCTTCATAGAATTTACTTGAAAACAATTTCTCCATGTTCTTATATTGCATGTAAATAAATCATACATGTAAAATTTGACAACAGACGAGGAAAATAGATCCATTGAAATTTGTAAATTTTTAATCCAAATCGTGTTAATTTTTTCTTTATAGATTTTATTATTATCAAAAATTAGTCCAAATATTCTGTAATACGTTTAAAGATATACAATGTTCATCATGTTAATCTTAATTTAAGGCATATAATTAATGTTGCGGTTACCTGTAAATCTGGTAAAGATATGCAAAAATTTTATTTTAAATGAAGAAAAAATAAATTGAGAAACAAAATTTTTTTCTCCCATATATAAATAATTTATATTTATGCTCTAAAAATTATTTAATGATCGTCATCCTTATATATACGCATAGAAAAAATGTAAGAATTTTAAATATAATGCAAATAAAATATCATCACCATCATTATAATAATTTCCATTTTAATTTTTCACATGGTTAAATTTAAGCTTGTACACTGATTTCTTTTACAATGAGTTGCATAACGAACCGATATACTTATACTATACATGCAATTTAGCACCAGTGTCAAGGATAATGAATTTTTCATTTTTACATAATATGTTTTACTGTACATATACTTTTACATATGCTACATATAGCTATATACTTATACTTTCATGGACAAATAAAGTAAAAAAAAAAAATCTTTGTAAACAATTTTTTTCTTTAATTCCATTTTTAAACAAATAAAATTAAAAGAAAATTTATGCTACTCTTTAAATACTTTAACATATTTTGTAACACTAAAATAAATAAAGATTTTTTTTTTTGTAGATTTGAAAAGTGTCAAGCATTCTTTTGAACATAAACATAGAGATACATGCATATTATGTGTACAAGTTTTTTGAAGTAATAATTCACTAAAGCTTCGAAGAATTTTCATAAATTATACATTATTTTATTTTTTTTGTGTGTATATATTAATTACTTTAAATTCTTTTTGTTGTAAATTCTTTCTGTAATGAAAATAGGCTATGAATATAATTTTCCTTGACATAATTAATAATAGCATTTAGTTAGTAATTATCTCTATATAGATGAAAGAAAATTTGTTAATAACGAAATTATTATCTTGGATATTAAATATTATTTAACCAAGAATATACTTCTTATATTTTTCGCAATTTAATTTTTATCAATTAAAATTTATAAAATAAAATATAAATATACACTATTATAATATTCTAAGAAAATTTTCTTTTTTTTTAAATTAAAATTCATGTAAAAGAAAATGGAAAAAGTAATTTCAAATGAAATATAATAATAAAAATTTATACCTAAGTTTTGCAAGAAAGAAAATTAAAATTTTCCAGACAAGATAACGACAATTATAGAATTAATTACGCATAGATACATGAAATTAAAATGAAATAAATGTTATTCAAAAATTTCAAAATTCATAATAATATTATAAATGATTGTATATAGTTTTATTAAATGGAGAATGGTATTAGTGGTAAAATTCACAACAAGTTCATCGTGATGGTTTCATTATCTGGATTTCTGTTGTTATCATTTTGAAATTCAAATAATTTCTTCAATATAGCGAAAACATTTATAATACGATTTTAGAGTCTATCATCATCATATGTATATGTACATGCATATAATATGATTTATAAAAATATAATTAAAGAGTTAAACTGCGTTAAATGAAAACCGAAATTATACAAAAACAAAAACCATGAATATATGAGACAACCTGTATTTGTAAATATCTACTAATTTGTTCAACTTAAAAATATACTAAAATGTTATATAATATACTAATAACTAACATACATATCTATGTTACATTCATATAATTTGTAAAATCTACTTGCTAAATTAAAAAGGTAATTACTTGTTCAAATGAGAAAGTTTTCAAATGAATGAAATTATTATTATGAAAATTTTAAAAGTTTAAATGAGCATATTTCTATGGGGTACGCTGTACGCGCACATATTATGTTCAAGAGTAATAAATATATTTAAGTATTATATGTCTATTAAATTTAATTTAAAACAATTTTTATATACTATGTACATTATGTATATGTAAATATAAAATTATATTATGCAATTAAAATTATTTCACTAGGTTTAAGAATCATAAATGAAAAAAATACGACAAAAACAAAACTAATTAAAATACTATTGAATTTTTAATCATATTTAATGCATAACCAGATGTAAATAATATTAAATTAAATATTGTATTCATCGTAATTATAATAAAAGTATTAATTAATTACTAAGGTTACAAGCCAAATTATCAGCTTTCGATTTATTTCATTCATTAATAATATGATTTTTATTAATATTTCACACTTATATGAAATATTAATAGGCAACGTAGCAAAAAATACTTAATCAATTTTATTTTTGTTGAAAATATTATTCGAAATGAAATGTTTTGATTTTGTTATGTAAAACTTTTTATCCTCTATTTCACTTATTTCGTATAGTAGTAACAAAGCCGTATATAATATATAAGTATACACGGCTTTGGTAGTAAGTCACTAAGAAGACTGTTTTATACACGAATTCATGATTCAACAAAAATCCATTTATACCAAAAAAATTAACATTTGTAGTAGTATACAATAAATTTTATAAATTTAATAAAAATATTATAATTTTTGAACTATGTATTATATATACAGGGTGAACACGAAATCGCTGATCGAAGTATATTCCGTGGACCCCTTGGAAAGTTATGAACCCAAACATTATATAATCTTTTTTTTTAGAGGTCCCACTAGCAAATCGTCTTTAGCTCGAAGTTGGGACCGAATCCAGGAAAGTGCACATATAATTTTTTTCTTCCAATACTACCACCAATAGCGTGGTATATCGTCGATCAGCCATTTCGTGTCCACCCTGTATATATATGTACATATACATATATCATACGAAATATGAAAAAATAATTATACTATTTTAATTGAAAAGTACTTAAATATAATATGCAAGTAAATATAATTTAAATAAATAACAAAATCAAATTTTATAAATTAATATTAATAATTATTATTTAAATATATTTTCAAAGTTATCAGAAATAAATAAATAATTTTTAAATAATGGAAAATAATTTTTTTTAAATTATTTTCAATTATCTTATAAGCATTCGAATTTGAATGCCATTAATAGATATTATCTAATAATTGCACAAATATACTATTTAAATTAACATTTATGACTGAAAGATTATTTTTATTTATATAATACACACCGAAATTACTAACTCAAAAAGATATTGAAAATTCATTAACAATAATAATTAATGTATTTTCCTAATATTTATATTACTTACTTAACGTAACATAAATCTAATGTAGTATTAATATTGATCCTTGAAAAATTACTAAATAAATATTGTAAATTTTAATTTAAACAGAATTTTTTTTTTATATTAATCAATATGTAAATACAAGTAGATGTATGTTTAAATTTTAATTGAATAGTTGAATTCTATAATACCAAAAAATATAATTCTGAAATTCATATTTTTTTTATATTATAATACTAAAAAAAATTTAACTCGAGTCCCTACTTAGATGTCATGCCATTAATAGATAAGTTTACGTAGCCAGACAAAATATTGGGGCATTTCAAACGTTTAACAGAAATCGTACGCCATGCCATACGAGTTGATTTAGGGACTCGAGTAAGCAGCAATTATATATTTTTTTAAAATGCACTTGTGGAAATGAACAATAATTACTTTTCGAAAATTAAATAACAAATTTTTATTGTTAATTTCAAGATTTCAACACAGAAAAATATTTACGTTTTTGTAATAATATTTTTTCTGTAAATGACAACTAAGAATACCATGGTTAAAGTTAAAATTTTATAATTTGAATATAAAGTTTTTTCTCTTTCGAAAAAAAAAACTATAAAAAAGACCAGTAACACTTAATTTTATTTTAGGTAAAAGTTGTTGGTTTTGTTTTTGTTGAAAAGTCATGATAATTTAAAAAAAAAAAAATTTTTTTTTACTTCAGGAAAAATTAATTTACAGTACAGAAAAATGAGGAGGAAAAAAATAATGTTTCATTAAAAAAGTTTTAGAAAAATGTTCTTTCAGTATTTGTATACAAAATGATAAACGACTTTATTTTAATATGATGGCAATTTTCTATGAAAAATAAATCGATTTTTTTTTGTCTCCATAAAGTTAAAATTCGCAACAAGTTAAACATGTATAAAAAAAAGAGAATTTTTATTCATTCATCTCATCCATTTTCTATGGTAAACTATATATACAATAATGTTGTTATTGGATAAGGACATACATTTTTTTTTCGTAATATATAATCATATATACATTTTGTTATAGTTGATTTTTATATCCTTGATTAAATATATATTTCTTCATAACATAATAAAATATTCATAAAATAAATAAATATAAAACTAAACTATTCACATTTAATTTATAACTTTTTCTATATTATGTATATATGATAAAATTATATTTTTTTTCATATTTGAAAAAATATATATATAAAAATTGCCAAAAGGATTTAACTAATTGAATAACATAATAATCAAATTATATTATTATTGATATATTCAATAAAAATATCAATTTTTAACCAAAAAAAAAAAAGAAAATATAGTAAAAATTCTCTTGGTAGGTAAATAGTTTACCAACAAACCAAACCAAAAAAAAAAAACGAAACAAAATTATATATACCCTAAAGGTGAATATGATAAGCACGTGCTTTACTCTCCAAAGTACCAACCGTTAATATAACCTTTATTTTTCTATAAAATAATCTTATTCAATATTGTATTTTAGCGTAAGAAAAATTATTTAAAAAAAAGAAAAAAATCAGCGAAAATGCTCATTAAAACCAATATATTCCCTTAAGGACATTCCAGGAATTTGTTCTGCAGATTAAATATAATAGGAAAATTTAAACAAAAAATCGTATAGCAAAAACACACACATACAGAAAAAAAAAATATAAATCGCAAAAGAAAACAAAAAATAATAAATAAAAATAATTTCGTACAAATTTTCGATGTGTGTGTACCAAAAAAAAAAAAACGTAAAGTTTTTCATTATTATCCTTTTCTTATTCTAAAGTGTGGAATAAAAATGACAAAACAAAAAAAATCTATACTAGCTTAAATGTTGCCCTATTTTTATGCTTGAACAACTCTCAAAGTCTACCAAGGATTATCGCACCTTTTCGATAAATTCACGTTCTCTATTACTAATTTTTTTTTTCTTTCTTTCTTTCATTCTTTCTTACAAAAATATTTATAGTATAAATATAAAATAAAGAATCAGGGAAAAAATGTAATCATAAAAAATTAATGTTTTTAAATACATATACAATACAAATTAGTAGTCCTGTCGAAATATACAGACAAAAAGTCTCAAGTGCAGTAATTTCAATTTTATAATTTTTTATTTTGTGCTTAGCTTCGTGAAAATATTTTTCTTTAATATTAAAAATTTTCTTTATTCAACTTTTTTTTTCGTTGTAGGTTGTGTTACCTTTCCATTTGTAAAATTCAAATTATACTGGCGGAAAAATCTGTTACAAAAGGATAAAAATGATAACTTAAAATGGTACATTTTAAAAAAAGGATCATAATTGGTACACATATATCAATATCATTGAAAAATGGACCAAATATTCGAAATTAGCCATGCGCTGGAAAACTGGAATGATTTTTTTTTTAATTTTACATTTGTAATTGTAATTCAGACAAATACATAGATAATTTTATCAATGTGTGAGAATATGGGAAAAAATTGTGAGATATTAGGGAAATTTGGAAAATAACAAATATAACATATTAAATTTTTCATGAAATTTAGATTGGAAATGGAGAAAGGTCCTTCAAATATTTGTTGTTTTTTTCTTCTGAAGACATGACTTCTTTTTTTTTTTTGTAGTAATGAAGGGTGAAAATATAAAATATGTGTGTGGATGGTTAAAAAGCTTTCATTTGTGGATTATATGTCAGAAACATTTAATTAAAAGTAATGTGCTAAGTAATAAAAAGAGTAATTAAACAATTATTGCTGGGATGTTGGTATTTTATTCTGTATTATTAATGGATTTGATATAAATAGGGTTCTGGATTTCTACATCCCCTTTCATTGTTTTATCAACATATTATATGATATTTAATTATGAACAGAAATTAAAGATTTGTTTTTTTTTATATAATATTTTTTCAGAAAATTCAAATAATTAAATTTTGAAATTATTGTTAAATAAATAAATTGTAAAATTAAAACAAATATTATAATTTAATTTAATACAAAATCAAGAAAATAAATTTCATATTTCTTAAAATTTACAAATTAAAAGTTTTGATGCATTAAATTATAATTAAAAGTTGTTGAATTTAAATATAATTTTGTCCAACTAATAAAGAGGATATTTTTATCCTAATAGATTTTATAATTAAGAAAATTTTAATTAAAAAATATACATCAAATACAAATAATTTTCAAAAAATGAAGTGAATTTATTGAGTTAACATTATGATAAATATATATCAAAAGATTTTTCACAAAATTGAAATTATATTCAATTTATGTACAATATCTTTGAATATTATACACATAAGGTCAATTTATATGATGCAATTGTTTTTTACTCAATCTCCTTCTATATGTCATCTACAATATATATAGAAATTATTTATTTAAATTGAACTCAACTATTCATGTCCTTTATTTTGAAAATTTGTATAGTGTACATACATATGAAGTTTATTATTTGAATTACAAAGTATAAAATGTAAAAAAGGATATAAAGTTTCGTATTTATTTTTACTTAAATTTATAATATATAAAAGTATATCTTTTATTCATATCATTGGTACGACAATTTTAATTTGACATTTTGCCTTCATTTTTGTTAACAAATTACAAATTTAAATCATAAATATTTCATCAATTTTAAAGCTGGATCTACATTTATAATAAAATTTTAATTATATGTACTATATATTTTATAGTACAATTATTATAAAAATTTTTATTAGATTCAAATACGAATTTTAGAAATATGTAAATGCATAGTTTTTATAACCATTTTATTACATTTTGATCTTCCAGGAGATTAATTAGAATATTATGAATATTAAATTTTAAAAACAAATTGTGAAGAAATACTAAAATATTTAAATATTTATTTATTCAATAGTAAAATAGTTTTGGTGACACTATAATCAAAATTGTAGTTATGTATAATTTAATAAAACTATTGCATTTTATTAAAATAGTCCTTAATTTATAAAATTTTATTTGTACTATTCAAATGTACACACACTATCAAAAATAAAATTTATCCTATGATTAAACCATATCCTTCTCATTACAGAGCCATCTTTCTGATTTTTAAATCAATTTTTTTAAATAACTATCTATTGCAACGACAATATTCCAAGTCACGGACAATTTCTGATTTAATTTAGAAGGGGCCAAGTTTGCGAAAAAAAAGGAGTACCTTTTTTCATCATTTTACTGATTGTGAATTTATGTATATTGGAGAATGACTAAATGCATTAATATTAATAAGTATTTTACCCCAGATCCTTTGGCTATAAAACAAATATTATGTAATTAGGGTTATATGTATTAAATAAATTGGAACTCTTAGATTTTTCCTTTTGTTTTTGTTTATGTTAGAATTAAATTTAAATTTTAAAAAATCCTAGGATTCTTAATAAATATTTTAATTAATTAAAGTCTTTGGTATATATATATATATATATATATATATATATATATATATATATATGATAAATGCAATTCTATATTATTGTTATACCATATGTCCATGACATGATTTAAGCTATAAAGGAATTATTGTAAATTCTGAAAACACTATAATTAAGGCATTCTATATAATTGACATTGATGCGATGCAATTAGTGTTATTGAATATTGCAAATAAAGCATTTATATACAAAAAGTACTTCAAGTTATATAATAAAATGTTTTAATCTCGTCGCATAAAATATAAAAATGATTTTTCATTCTACATTTTTTGTGCAATTATAACAAATTTATTCGTTAAAAATAGATTAAATGTTGGTTTGGCTATTAATTAATTAAATTGAAATCATTAAATTGAAATATTTTTTTTTTCATCTAATGAATTTAATTATTTCTGTTAATGATATTTTACAATTATAATATTGATTATTTTTACCAGGAAACTTTAAACATTTATAAAATATTTTTATTCCTAATACTTTTATGGTAATTATGACAAGTTTAATACCTAATTTTAAATACTTCCTGAACCTAAAATTTAATCCACAGACTATACAAAAAAATAAACTTTTATAAACCAAATAAAATGTTTCTGTTTGTTGTTTTCTTTATTTAAACCAATTTTTTTTTTTGGTTTAGATTAATTTGATTAAGTTAAGAAGAAATCCGGTAAAGAACTTTTTAATCTTTATGTAATATTTATATACCACAAAATAAGTGGGAATATTTTAAAAGGTATACCTAAATTATATGTATATGTATAACAAATTGTAATTTTCACCTGGGCACAACAATATTTGTTTATATTAAAATGAGATATAATTAGATAAATTTTATTGAAATTAATTTAAATTCCATATAAAGTAAATATGAATGAAAAAACTATATTTAATAATATTTTCGAATGTTACATTATAAAATGATTTTAATTAATTAGTAATTTAGAGATATTATATAACAAATTAAATTATTTAATCCCTGTTTTAATGATTTGGGAAATATATACACTCATCAGTAAGAATTATTTGACAATAATTTTAATTATATAAAAAAAAAATTAACCATAATTTAATTTTAAATTAAACATTTGTATACTTTCACATGAATAAATTATATTTTTTTTGGAATTAAAATATTTAAATAATTTAACGAATCAGTTTATTCTTTATTTATAAACACTTTAGTATATAATAATTTATAGTAATTCATATTGTTTTAGTTTAAATATAAAATTACTGATAATATTCAGGTATGTATACATAAATATAATTTTCAATTTGAATATTTCAATTAATACTGGCTCATCAAAGGCCAAAATATTATTGATTCAATTCTTAATTAAGTCAATGATACTAGAATTTAAATTATTTTATGAATATATTTTTTTAAAGGACACAATGTCCTTTTACTGACAAATATACTTTAAAAAATTATAGAATTTCTTGTTTCAAGACAGATAAATATTTTCTATCAATATTTGGAAATTTTATGAGAGAATTTATTATTTTATAGAATTTATCGTTAGTCTTTATAATTGAATTACTTTTCTTTTTAATGTATGATAGGGATTTCAATATGGATCACAATAAAATAAATTGAAAAGTCTGCAAATTTTATTACTTACATATTCAATGAAAGATATACTCGTTTTTTGTTGTTGTTGTTGGTTTTAATATAAAAATGTCCAATGTGTTTACATTGTGATAATATTTCATATTTGGGAGATTCATTAGTGTCTGAAAAAAAAATATAGTATAAATTTCAAAAGATATAATATATGAGAATTTCAGAAGTCAAATTAATCAATGACATAAAATAGATTATGTTTTTACTTTTCTATATAATAACCGGGGTCCTAATCGAAATTAGTTCTGAAAGATATATATCAAAAGTTTATTTTTTAAATTGAAGATAGTGCCAGCATATTATAGTGATTAATCAAAATTATAGTTATGTATATGATTCGAATGAGCTTGTTGAGTAAATTTAATGTTTGTAAGTTTTTTTGGACTAAGAATATTATTTCAAAATATTGTGATTCCCTACTATATTAGGTATACTGTATACAGGACAGAACTAAGAAAATCCATTTCTCGTATAAATTACAAAATGATAAAAACATGCTAACAACTATATTAAGAATTACGATGTGTAAAATAGTTAAATGATGACTTTCTAAATAGGTTGATATCAACAATGAATTTTATCTTATTATGATATAAATTATTATGTAAAATTAATTTTACCTAAATTTAATTTATAATATTTAATTTATTCTCCACGCAAATAAAAAAATTATGATATCTCATTTATAATTTATTAACATCGTATAATTTTGATGTTAGGCAATTAATTTGTTTATTATTGTAGAAAAATTTCTTCCAAAACATAGGGAAAAAGAGATTTAATAAAACTTTAAAAAAAACACACACGTAGATATGTAAAGTATACCAAAAAAAAAATATAAATTATCATCCTATCAAAATAATGCTTTTCTACACTTCATTAAATATAATATATATATAACCAAAAAACTCCTTAATATAACACTCTTCTTGTCACATGTAAATAATATTGTATAGCTTTAGCTATATACAATTATCCTTATATATTTTTAACTTTTTACAATATCTAAGGATTTTATGTATTTTAAAATATTTATAAAAAAAAAAAAACAAAAAAAAAAGACTTCGTTGGGTAAAAAATCAAAATCAAGGCACCAAAAAAATTAAAATAAAAAGTATATCTTTTTATATATAGTATATATTATAAAAAATTTAACATACATGTAATATAACAAATCCCAAAGGACATTTAAGCAGGTGAGAATAATTTACCAACATTAAATGTATTATAGTCATGTATATTTTGTTTGTAATGAAATTTACAATATAAAGTAAGTATAAAAAAAAATGTATTTATATACAAATTGAGACTTTATAACGATTTGTTTAAATGAACTTTTTTTTTTGTTGTTGCTGGTAGAATGTAATGTATATTTACTTTATAATATTATTATTCTCCTAAATAAGATTTATATTTTAATTATTCATTGAATCATGTAATATAAATTTAAGAGAAATAAATTTAATGGTAATATAATTTAAATACAAAAAAAAAATAATGCGTTCCTTAAAAATGAAATGTAATTGTGTAAATGAAATTTTTTGTTTTACTTTCCTTATGTAAGGAAAAGTATATAATTTAGATTTAAATTAAAATGGATATACGTAGAGTAATATATTTTTATGTAATAATGAAAAAATATTTATCACTAGAGGATTTATTTCTATGAGAAATAAAGCTGTTGTTTTATTTAATGGATGTTAAAAATAATTTTAATAATTTTTAAAAGAGTTAATTTTTAAAGAGTGTCCTAGATTGTGTTGTGTTGTGTTGATTTTGCTGGTAAAAAATTATCAGTTAGTTATATTTTAGGATTATGAATTAAACCTCAATTGGGCAAAAAGGGAGCTCCCGTCCCGATAATATTTGAATTTTTGTTTTCTAATTTTTATATTCAATTGTGAATTCAAAATTAGAAAATTTAAATTAATCAAATTTGAAAAAAAAAATATTGTTGTACATGTTAATTTAGATTTTCGTACGGTTTGAGATATCTGAAGCCCGATTTGACGGCCAATGTTACTAGGGTATCTGACCCTCGATGGCCGATAGTGTTACAAATTTTTTTTTGCCCATATTTAAAGTTATCAGCAAAAAGAAGATATTATATATATTTCATAATTTTTCATTACAAATTATGTATAATAAATACCTACAATTAATTAATATAGTTAAACATCTTACATATTTTTCGTATAATATTTTCCTCTTAAATATCCTGTAGCTGATATGGTAATGATGACTTTTCAATTTTCCAAATGCAAAGAAGATGTGTGTATATCTAAATTTACTATATCAAGGTTAAAATACTATACTAAACTTTATCTATCTACACCGGTAAATCTATAAATATCAAAGAAATTATAAGTTAAAGTAAAAAAAAGGACGAAAATTATAAAACTAAAATGTTTTTTAAGTATACCCATAAAAATAATAATTTAAAAATTGAAGTTTCGAATAATCAACTCGTTCTAATCCTTTCCAATCTGGTACAAATTAATAAATAAATAAAGTTTCTTTTCAATTATCATCAATGTCAATGTTGTATTACATAATTTTTATGTTTGCACATAAAAATGTATGTATTCTATGTATATCCTTCACAAAAAGTCATAGAGCAATTCGGAGGAATTACTGGGAAAAAGGTTTTGTGTTTTTAAATATGTATTTAGGTCGGAATGAATGAGATTTTATAATTTTATCAAATGACGTCAGATAGATTAGAAAATCTTAAAAAATATCTTTTTCATAATTGTAAAATATTAATGATTCCCTATACTTATACCGGTTTATGTTCATTATACTACATTATCATAGAAATATGAAAATTGATAGGAATAAAATAAAATCGATTTTTCCATAATATTCTCTATGTACCAATTCGGAATGCGCTTAATTATGGATTTATTTTATGTACATATTTTATAATTGAACAAAACATTATAATGTATACAGTATATTCCAAAGGCTATGCTAGTTATTCTCATTTTACATATACTAGCTAAATGTAAAAATAAATATTCTTTCTAGATAATTATTTTTTGTTACATTAATTATAATTGAATTTATTTAAATATTGTATGAAGCTATTAAATTTAATAAAATTAGAATTATTAAAGAGAAAAAAAACTATTGAAGCGATGTGAAAACTAAAGGAATAGTATTCATATACGATATACCACATAGCACATACTACATTCATAATAAATGTAATGTAATATATGTACCAACAATTGTATTACTTTACTTTCCATAAGAAAATAAATTTAAAATAACATTTTTAGTATAATATTAATATAATGGTTTCAAATTTACATAATGATTACCACCATTACCAACTTTTAAAAAAAATTATAAAATTTCTAACTCACCTTTCCTCTGTTTTTTCGTTTTTGTGTAATTGGGGTGACATCGACATGTATACTTTAACTTAAGCGTTATCTACGTTAAAATAGCAAAACCAAGATATGTTTTAAAAATTTCATTAATTTTCACTCAATTTAGAAAAATATATATCCCATATTTAATCTTGGGAAATTTTTGATATAAGATATAACTGATATAACTGTACACTAAAGCATATGCAAAAACTAATATTTTTAAAATGTACCGTGATTGAGATATTTGTAAATTTGTATACGGGTTCGAATATATAATTAATTGGGATATTTATTTCTGTTATACCATAGATACAATTGTGTCTATGGTTGGTTACACTATAGTCGCTTCCCTATTAAGTTTTTATTACAAATATGTGCTTCGATAAGGTTTAAAACCTGGATAAAACATTATGCAATGAGCCCACCTATTGGTTGGTAGTTAAACCAAATTAAATATAGCGCCTAAATAAGCAAGCCTGACAGCAGCTACTCGATATCGATAACTACATATTTATTGAAAAAAAATTGAAATAAAAGTGTTAATGCTAGCGTTCGATTTAACTTTTGACTATAATTTTTACTCAGGAGTACTCCTGAATAATTTCATCTACTACTTCATTCTATAAGATTACTAGTAGGCGTAGAATAGAAATTTCAAATACGAAGAGTAGATAAGAAAAGAAAATCCTCAATGATTTTTTGATTTTTTTTTTCTAAGAAATTTACAAAATTGCATATTTTTAGGAACTAGTTTTTTAAATTTATCTACCGCTTAAAAGGGGGACTTATAAATATTTTATTTATGAATAGTGAGTTATTAGGTTATTACAATTATTTTATTTGGTCTAAAATAGAATATTCAATACACAATTGGTAGAAATATTAACTGAAATATTTCAATTTATAAAATTAGGACAATTATGACGAGAAGACTAAAAAATCCCCTTATGAATGAAAATAAAATTGACAAGAAAGAAATGTTCAAAAAAGAATTATTGTAGTATAGTCGTAGTTTGTAGTGTGTACAAGATAGTGTTGAATATAATTTTTGTTTTGGCTTTTATTTTTATAATTTAGTCCTCTTACAAGCAGAAAAACATAATCTTTGGAGAATTCCATTGACTAAAATTGCTTATAATGGAAATGGAATACAGATAAAAACTTGAAAGCAAGTATCGGTTGCAGAAATGCAGAGGGATTTATTGACAAACAAATTTACTAATGCCCAGGCCTGCCCTGCCCAATGTAAAACTGACAATTGAGTTGACAGTGATCTTTTTATTTTAAGGTTAATTATAGTGTATTTGATGTTTGGTTACAATTGATCCTATTTAAAACATTTTAACAATCTAATTTTCTTGTTATTATTTTTGAATTTGCAACAGTATAATTAATAATTTAAAAAAAATGAATCATTACTCAGATGAGCCAGCAATTATGTCAAAAAGAGGGTTGATTCGTACCCGAGATAACCGTCCAACTAGTACTAATTATGATACTCCCGCCGAATATTTTCTATCAATGCCACCCGGCGAACAATCAAGCTTTGCAAATGCAAGTAGTTTTGATAGTACAAATTTATTGAGTGAATCATTTCGTGATTTGGATAATAAAAATCTTGAAAATTTATCAACAAAAGAAAAAACAAATATGTTATTCTCACAATTTTTAGAAATATTACAAAGTCGAACAACTGATTCCGAAGTCTTTGATACAATACAAGATTTAATACAATCATGTACCGGAATTTTAGATGAAATTATTTTAGAAAGAAAAAATATAAATGAAATAAATCGATTAGATGATAGCCAATGGTTACAACATGAACGAGATACTTGGCAGCTATTATATGCGCTTTACCAGGATCGATTAATTGTACAAAAAGAGGATGCTGATAATGAGACATTCTCATTAAGTGGATCAGAAAAGGAAATTGTTTCACAACTTTATTCAAGTACCTATATAAATATTTACATTTTTATATTTTTTCATTTTTTTCCATATTTTATCTATCATGACTATAGCTTATTTTTCTTTGAATAGATAATGCCATTTTACGAGAATATCAACTTGTTGTTGATTGGCTAGAAGCATCTTCATCTGAAATAAATAGTGTTGAAGTTGCACATTTTACAGATCGAACTGTTGCTTGGGAGAATACATTATGGCAATTACGAAATCCCAATACAGTTGCATTTGGTGGTAATTATGAAATTGTTAAACATTTAGATCCAGATGCACCACATCGTGAAAAGAAACCATTACATCCACTTGATATGGAAGATGATGGCAGATTATCTAAAAATATGTTTATGAAAATTCGTCAAGGTCGTATAGAAGATGCTAAATCATTATGTGTATATTGTGGACAATCATGGCGTGCTGCAATATTGGAAGGATGGCGTTTATATGAAGATCCAAATATTGAATCCGGAAATATAAATGAAAAATCACCAATTGAGGGTAATCCTCGTCGTGATTTATGGAAAATGTGTGCATATATGTTTGCAGATAATACTAAATATGATAATTATTCGCGTGCTATTTGTGGTGCATTATGTGGACATTTGGAATCATTATTAAATGTAACTGAAAATTCGTGGTTAGATTTATTGTGGTCATATTTAAAGGTTATTAGAGTTTTATAAATTCAATAGTGTAAGAATATTATATTTATTTAAAATTATTATTTTTTTTAGGTACAAATTGATATTCGTGTTGAAAGTGAAATACGTTCATGTTGTATAAAACATTATGTTGCAATGCCAGAAAATTATTGGAATGCTAAAATGACATTAGATCAAATATTTGATGAACTTTCTGTACATAAAAATTTACAAATTCGTAATGAATCTAAACTAAAAACCCGTATTATTCAAAAGTTATTAATTCAAGATAATATATCTGAATTATTAAATAATATGAAACGTTGGATTGAAGATGAAAAATTATCACCACATATGTTAAGATTTCTAACACATATTGTTTTATTTTTCCGTCAAATTGGTAAAATTGATAAAGAAAATATTGCTGATTTAGTAATTAAAGAATATTGTGAATGGTTAATTGGTTTTGGTGATCCACAATTAGTTGCTTTTTATACAGCAGCACTTTCACAAAAATTACAAATAATTATTTATGGTAAATATTTGGAAGGTTTAGATAATACACAAGCACGTAGTAGTGCATTAGAAGAAGCATTAGCAGCTGGTTTAGATATTGATCGAATAACAACATATACTGTACAAGTAATGCGTAATCGTCAACCAAATATTAATGAAGAAAAACGATTAAGAACTGATATAACAAAATTAGATGAATCAAAAATATCTGCATTGGAATATTTAACATTTTATAATCAACACAAAGGTGAATTATTATGGCAAGCTAATGCTGTTATTCGTACATTTTTAGCTGAAAATAAAATTGAATGTGTTCGTAAAGCATTTAAAATAATACCATCTGAATCAATTGAACAAATTATTAAAATGTATGGTAGTAAAGATAATTTACCATGTCGTGAAGAATGTAGCATTAAAGAATATTTATGTCATCAAACATATTTGGTTGCAATTGATGGTTTTAATGATTGGACTCATTTATATCATAATCGACCAAAAGAACCGCCACAAGCAAAATCTAGTGCAACATTTACAGAGAAAATGGCTTCTGAACATAAAGAACAAACATATCGTGCAGAGTTAAATCGTTGGAATATTAATTTAATGGAACAATCAAAACGTATATTTTCTTTCATCATAATATTAAATTTTATTTCATTTTATTTTATTTTAGTTACAAGAGATTTACTTTATAATGTTTTACTATTTCCCGATAAAGGATGGTTAATTGATCCAGATACTATTAAAGAACCAAATGAAATAGATTTAATTGAATGGGAAATTCGATTTGTTCAAATGGAAAATTTAAGAAAATTATGTATACCAGAAATTGTATTATTATTACATAAAGTTTTGCATTTATCTGGTGATTATAAAGATTGTATCAAATTAGCTGATGAATTGGCATCAGAACAACGTCAATTATATAAAATATATCCAAAACATAAATTAGCTGAAATTTTATCAAAAATTGTTGAATCGTCATTATCTTTAATGAATGATAAATTAGATCCATGGGGTTATAAAATAAATGCATAAAATAAAATATTATTAAGTTTTATATTTTTTGATAATAAATAAACATAATTATATATATGATATTTTATTATTTGTGCTGGAAATTGTATTTTTGCAAACACAATATTATATTATCCGTTTCCATTGTACTTCTAATGAAAATTGGCGACAGACAACCCTTAATTAAAATAAATACACTAAATATTTAGTTTTTTAAAATAATATTCTTTATTTGGAATAAGTTTTAAATAAACTACAAATTAGATACAAGAAAATATATTATTTTATAATGAATATTTATTTATAAAAGCATTTATTTAAAAAAAAAAGAAGTAAAACTAAACCACAAGTTTTCTAACATTTTATTATATTAAGGTACATTTCAACAGGTAACAGTTTTATTTCATGTAAATATAAAAATAGTTATTTTTTCTGTGTTTTTTTGTGCATTCATTGAAAATTGAAGAAAGAAAATCACTTAACTTAATGCATAAACTATATTACGGTGGGTTTTTATTGATTTTTATAACCATAGAAATTAATAATGATTTGATTAAGCATTTATTTTGTTTTATATAAAAGATTCATGTTTAAGTCTATCAAGTTTCTTTACTTAAACAAAAAATTAAAAAAAAAAAAAAAACTGCACTTATGAACATCTTAATAATCTCATTTGTTTTTAAATTTTGTCAATAAAATTTATTTTATTTATCTTATTTTTAAAAATTTCTTAATTTAGAATTTTAATTTTTTTCTTTTAATTGAAATTTAGTCTCTTGGCACCTACACATACAATCATCTCTTAAACAAATAGTTATATTTATAGTTTTAAATATAAAATATTATTTCACTATATTTACGAGATATGAAAAATAAGTTTTTATTTTTTTTTTTAAATTCGAATTTCTTTATTTTTACGAAAGTTTTTTTTATACGTTTTAATATTCTCAATAGAAAAATTTATGATTAAATTTTAATTAACATTGCCCTTTGTTTTTTATGAGAAATTGTACAGAATGTATAATGTTTATATTATTAACATGAAATTATATATTTAAATTTCGGTTTAATTCAAGATAGAGCATATTTTAATATTTATTTAGTTTAGTACATATTTACATTAATTTTCATTTTTAATTTCACTCTTCAATTTAAATAAATTAAATAATAAAATCTAATTATTTAAAACTAAATATATTTATTATAAAATATTCAATTTGAATATTCTATTTAATTTAATTTAATTTTATCAATTTTTTTTTATAAAAATATAAAATATTTTATATTCATATTTTTTTTTTCGAATATCGAATTCTACATTTTTTTGAAAAACCAAAGTTTTCAACATAAAAAAAACTCTTCAAAGATTCAATTTTTTTTTAAATTAAAAAGAAATATTAAACAAAAAAATAATTTCTAAATTATTTTTAAGATATAAAATCTCTCATCTAATTTGTACTATTTATCTATATAAAGCTTTCTAGAAAATAAATAATTTAAAACAAAAAAAATTCATGGTAAAATTTAAATTGACAAAATTTACGCAATTTTTATCCAACACATTTAACTTTAATATAATAATTTTGAAATTTGTATTAGACAAATAATTTAACATTATATTTTAATATTGTGGATAGTATCTGTTTTACGTTTCATAAGTTTTCAAGAGACATTTTTAGATCACAAGGCTTCTTTTTTTTTTTTACTATAAAAAATTATCAAATACAATTAAAAATATTTGTCAATTTAAATTCACCTTAAAAGCTACACTTTTGTGTTGTATATTATAATTGTTTTTTTTTATCAAAATATTTGCGCAACACAACGCAACACTAATTTCTTAAAACTACGATTTTTTTTTTCTTTCACCTAAAAAAGTAACCAAACTAATGAACATAAAAAAAAAGAATGTTCATAAAAACTATTCAATAATTTTTGAGAATAAATAAATAAATGGTACCTTGTTTTTCTTTTCAATTAAACAATATAAGTGTAAACTAATTTAAAGCACCATTTAAAAAAATAAAATAAATATTCATTAAATTCTCAACTAAAGCAGCTATCTGAGCTATTTTCACTGCTACAATCCATTAATTCAGGTAATGATGATACACGATTTGTAAGAAATTTTTGTCCTGTACCATTTATAGAAAATGACATCGCTGTTGTTGATGATGATGATGATGATGACGATGAATGAAGACTATTACGTCGAAAATTACTGGAATTACTACCACCATTACTAGAGTTACCACCATCAGGATTATTGAAAAATTTTGGTAGAAATTTTATTATTTCAGTTAGATTCTTTACAATAAAATCAGGTTTCGGTTGAACATTATTAGATATGTTGTCATATTTTAATGGTATCCATACTGTTGCTGATAAATTTGCATCTTTACCTCCCTAAATTTTGTATAGTTGTTTTTTTTTTTTGTGTTTCGTCGTAGTTGTTTAGTTTTTTTTTAGAAGTGTGATTGTTTTTGGTTTTGTGATCGCAAAAAAATTTTTACGAAAAAAAATTGAATTTTTTCGGAAATTTTTTTTTTTTATTGTTTGGGGAGTTTTTTTTAAAGAAAATATTTTATTTTAAAAAACAATATATATATATATAATCATAAATATATTTTATATATAATAAATATATATAAAATTAAATATATCTTATTTTAAACAATATAATTACAAAAAAAAAAATATATTAATAAAAGTACAGGGGGTAATAATTTTAGTTGGAGTCAGAGGAGTCTATTAATTTTAATTGGACTATAAAAGGATTTGTAAATATATAAATATTTGTGCAACAACAACAGTAAAAAAAAGTATTTTGATAAAGAATAAAAAAAAGCGTTTTTAATGAAAGAATTAAGAAGAGTTATATAAAATTTTTTGAAATGAAAATAAAATAAAAATAAATATTTTTAAACCCAAACTGAAGGGCAATTGAAATTATAAAATTTAAATCAATATTATTTATTCAATTTCAAAATATTCCATGTGTTGAGCAGCTTCAATTCTTGTTATTGAAAATTTGCTGCAACTTCAAATATAATAAATAAAGAAAACCAGTTAAACACAATTTATAATAATTCATTTTTCCTGTAAAGGATTCAATAATATAAAATATTATAAAAGGATTCAATTGGAGTAATTGTTAAATAGGGATTAAACATTTAATTATTATTATTATTATTTAAAAACATATATAAAAAAAATCATGCAAATTAAAATAAAAAACAAACAAAAATAAAAATAATAATAAAGACACAATTAAAAATATATTATTTAATATTTTTAAAATTCACACAAATAAATTACCCAACCGTTTTTTTTTTCATTTTTAATTTTTATTTTTATATATAAAAATAATTAATATTTTTTTTTTATTTGTTGCGTTTTTTAGCAAGAGATTTTTTGGCTGTGATTCGGCGTGTGTTTATATTTAGTTTTCTGGTTAGAATATATAAAATATAAAAAAAATTTAAATCATCTTCGCATATTATTAAAAAAAAAATCATTTTTATCTTAAAATATATTTATATAAATATTATAATAAATAAATATATTTCTTCGTAAAATTATTTTATCAATCTAAAGAAACGAATAAAAAATCAACAACAAAAAAAAAACCACATAATTTTTTTTTTTTATTTCTTTATCAAATCCATCAATAAAAAATTTAAATATTGATGAATAATATTCTTATATTTACTTACATACCTGTATATCTGTTTCCAATTTATCACCAATCATCATACATTCTTGTGGTTTAACATTTAAATAATTACAAGCAGCTAAAAATATATTTGGATGTGGTTTTTCCCATGGTAAATCAGCTGATACAAATACACAATCAAAATATTGTTTAACTTTTAATTTTTTAATTTTTTCCCATTGTGCATTTGATGGACCATTTGTAATTAATGCCAATTGATAATGATTATGTAAATTTTTTAATAATTGTATATAATCATTACTTATAGCTAAATAACGATAACGTAATTGTAACCATTGTTCATATATTACATTATCAAGATGTTTATAATTATTTGGTAATGATTCTGACCAAAGATATGAACGCCATGAATCTAAAGATGTTTGTGGATTATCTGGACAACTACGAAATGATTTTAAAAATGTTGTTGTTGATTTATCGGCTTCCTCATATGAAAAATTGTAATTTGTTTGTAATATTTCAGACAACTAAAAAAAAATAATTAAAAAAAAAAATTTATTAGTACCGCATAAATATTGATATATTGAATTTTACAATTAAGGTGAAATTTTTATTTTTGCGTTAATTAATATATATTATAATAATGGTGGCAACAATTTAAAAAGATAATTAGATTAATTTAAATGTTGGATCTGAAACACAATTCTTAAGTAATTAAGTTTTATGTCATAGATAGGGTCGTACCCTTGCGATTGAATAGCTAAACGAGAATTCTCAGTTCTGCAACATGGCAAGAGGAGAAAGCTTTGAGCTGATAGTATTTTATTTATATTATTAATAATTAAAGTATAATGATTACTGGGACTGTTCATTATTGTAGGAATATAAATTTTATTTTTATCCCTTGGAATTTCTCTCCAGATTGTGAAATTAAAAAGAAATGATTTAAATTGGTTTGAGTTTATTTTTAAATTTTTACTATATTCCATTACAAATTAAATTATTAAAAAAAATTAGAAAAAGAAAATTTAATCATTCATTTTTTATTCAAATACTATTTTTTCGACTATATAATAAAAATTAATTCAATCATGGCCACATATATATTAATTTAAAATTGGAAAAATATATTTTTTTTCTTAGATTTTGGCAAAATATCAAAAAAAAAAAATTTTTACAACGATTATAAATTTATTTATAATTGTTATTCATGCATTATATTCCTATAACGAAAAAAAATTAACCTATTTTTTTTATATAAAATAATTTAATAAAAAAAATATAATTTTCTTTTTCATTACCACAATAATTCAGTAATTTTTCAATTCGATAGGAAAATGAATGAGAATTTAATTTTTTTTTTGACGGAGAATATCCATTTTTATATTTAGAATAAAATACTTCAGTTCAATGCCTTCTAATTTTCACTCTGTATAGAAAAACAAATCCAAATGAGTGAATTTCCCTGACCCCTAAAACATTAAATTTTCGAAGAAAACCAGTAGAATAAAAAATAAAAGATTTTATACTTTTGTTTAAATGCCAGATTTATTTTTGGTTCTAAATAAAATCTTGGAAACTTTCACAGAAATTAATTTTAAAGTCGTCAACACATAAAAGTGCATTAAAGAAATAACAATTTTATCATCAAAGTATAATATACAAATATAAATATAAATAAAAAAACTTATTTTTCAAAATTTTATTTTTAGAAATTTATTTTAATTTTCATAAATGATATATGACACAAGAGTGTTTTTTGTCTAAACACCACTTTTTTTCTTCTTTGGAATATATATGATGAAAATTCTAAAAAAAAAATATTGGAGAAAATGAATATTTATAAAGATGATTCTATTGCTACATACACAAAAAAAAACTTTTCTAAAAATAAAACAAATTTTTTTCTTTATTTTTATTTTTCTTGTTTTAAAACATTTTCTTAATTATATAAAATAAGTAGTAGTAATAAAAAAAACAGAAAAGAAATACAAAAAATCTATCTTAATTTATAACAGAAAAACTGTAGTAAAGAAAAAATTGATTAGAAAAATTCATTTAATAGAAGAAAAAAAAATTCAGTTTTTTTTAATCACCAAATAATTTTTTCCCCAAATCCATCATTCGATGATTACGACAAACTCTTAATGCATCAGCCTTTTTCAACACAGCAACTGTATCTGGATTAGCTGATACCATTTCACTTAAAAAGTCCTCATAAGCTGATTTCACATTTCCTGCTAAAGTTCCAATTTTAACTTTTTTTAATGTTACAATAATTCCTTCAGCCCAACCACTTTCTAATGCAAATTCAGAAATCCATGGTACTAATGGTAATACACCGCACATTGTTTGCATACCCAAAAACCACAATTCACTTATTTCCATCCAATGTTCTTTATAATGTAAAGCAACAACTAATGCAGTTGGATCTGTTGATTCATCAATTGTATATGCATCCCATAAGAAACGAATTGTTGCTTGTATATAACGACAAATTGAAAAATCATTTTTCTTAACTTTTTTAGCTTGTTGTTTTAATAATAATAAGCCCAATACAGCTAAATGTCCATGCATAACTAAATTATCAGTAGTACTTTTTAATTCTGGTAAATTATCAAAAATAAAACGTAATATATTTGCAAATAATGGACTTTCTTCAACAATTTTTGGTTCAAGAACAGTTAAATTCATAAAAATATTACATAAACTAACAATACCAGCACGAGCATATTTCATATCTTCAAGTTGTTCGGGTGTTGGAATTGGATCTGGATCATTCATACGTGCTAAACGTTCAGCTTTTGGTATTGGTGGACGTTTATAATGTGCAATTGAAAAATAATATTCAGTTGCTTCGAATAAAATTTCATCTTGTTTTTGTGCTAAAATTATTTTTCTAGCTTCATCTTCTACAGCAAAATGACAAAGTGATGGTAACATTATACGTAAAAGATCAATTGGTGGATCACCAGATTTTTTCTCTTGACGATGTGCACGAACTTCTTTAAAAGTTTGATTTGCTAATTTAAATAAATATGGCAATACTTTGTAAATACCAGGTCGCATAGCTGTTGTCTCTTGAGCTAACCAAGATGATAATACTCGAACAGTTGCATATACAAATGATTTATCTTTTTCTGATAAATTATCTTTAATTTTATCATTTGAAATTCGTGTGATTACAGCTAAAACTGAGTTGAATGCACCTTTTAAGGCAGTGTATGTTGTTTGTTTTTCTTTTTGTTCTAAATCCACAGCATCTGCGGCCATATGAATAATACATAATTCCAAAATAATAAAACAACTTGCCAATAAATCACCATTTTTAAATGTTTGTTCTAATTTTTTATCATCCATTCCCATACGAACTTCAATTGCTGCCAATTGTATTAATAATAAGAAAAATTGCTTTTGATCATCCATAAATGCCCATTCAATACCCAAAACTTGTAGTGTTGCGGCAGCTAATTGTAATGTTGGATCACGTTGTTGTTTACCAATTTTACTTTTTAATATATCATTGGTGGCCTTAAAAAGGCTTTCTGGCCAAATTTCACCAGACAATGTATTACTTATAATATCCTTACGACAACTTAATAATATTGGTGATAAAATTTTACATAATTCAAATTTACGCTCGCTATGATCTGTTTCCATATCAAGTGCAATACGTTGAACTAAAGCATGAAATGGTTTTGGATCATCACCCCAAGATGCTTGACCAAATTTCGATGTTAACAATACTAATAAATGTAATGCTTCATCAGTTTGGAAACTTTGTTGTGAATAAATTTGTGACATTTTAGAAATACCACCAATTGACAAAAGTTGTTTCTGTCCTGGTTCATAGCTAGCAATACATTTCAAACAACTATATGCTTCACTAACAACAATTAGATTATCATCAAAATCATCATCATCTGCTGTTTCAACAATTTCCAATAATGTTGGTATTGCTTGGAGCATTTCTTTATGTGTGGCCAATTCTTCTTCATTACAGAAACATGTAAGAATTGACAGGGCAACACTTTTATAGACCAATGGTGGACAATCACTTGGTAAATCTTTTGATGATAATAGTTTTCTTAAAAATGGAAAACCAATTGCTTCAAATAAGCATAATTTAGCTGCAGTATTACAATCTTTTCCTTTTACCAATTTTGTAACCATAAAAAGTGCAGCAAATTTTTCTGTATCACTTTTACTGCCTTTAAGCATTTCAGCACATTTTTTCACAGTTTCTGGTACTCCAGACATTTTTTCAATATTTCAAATAAAAATTTTTTTTGGCTATTTTTAGATTAGAAGAAATTCTTTCAAGAGAATAATTTTCTTCTTTTTTATTTGATTTTTTTTTTTTTGGAAGATATTAGATGTTTTTTCCGTAATTTTAAATTTTAAATAGTTTATACAACTTTCTTCAACGGCACACGAATATCAACTGAAAATTTTTCTTTTAGTTTTAAATTTTCCTTAATCATTTTCTCCTTTTCGGCCGTTTTTACATTAAAAATTTCAAATGCGGGACGACGGCTGTTTGCTGTCTTTTTAATAATTTAATTTTTTTTAGTGTTGAGTCTCTATGAGAATTATTTGTTGATTTAATGATTTAATTTTAGATTTTAAAAAAAATTATATTTATATATACAAATTTTAATGATGTTAACAACGTGAAAAAAGAAGGAGGCGTTATGTATACGCAATTCAATTCCTAAATCTAGAAATATTGTTTTTAATTCAATTTCTCCAGTATTTAATTATCAAAACATTTTTGAATTTTAAGCTAAATCAATTTAAATAATCTAAATTTCTATTGAATTTATTCTTAATAAGCGAGGTTATGTTTAATATTTAAAAATAAAATCTATATTTCTATCAACTTTGTTTGTAATATAATTTTATTTTAATTTGGCTTAATTTCAAGTAATTTTATTAATTTGTAAATATTATTATCAATTGTTAATTTTGTAAATATTTGCAGATAATTTATTTTGGTCACAAAATTATTACCAAAAACGTTTTAAATTGTTTTTGACAGTTTCTCAAGAATGAAGAATGACATTAAAAACAACCTTTGACACTCGTACCAAAAAAATATATCAAAAGTGACTTTTAGAATTAAAAAAAATGCAAATTTTAAATTTAATTTGCCACCACAACAAATTTACATAATAAATTTAATTACGAAAAATTATGTAATTGTTTTATTTTCGTAGATGATTTTATTTTTTTCGTTTTAAATTTCGCCACTTTATTACATGTGATAATAAATGATATATGACGTACATAAATTTTCATATGCATATCTCTTACGTCACAATTTTTTTTTTATATTAAAAAAATAAATGGAACCTTGAAAAACTAGAAAATCTTGCAATTTTTTACTTCCTTTCTCCAAAACAAGGGCATATATTAATGAAAAATATTTTTTTTATTAAAAACACTTACTTTTTTACATGCTTTTGCATCTCCAGTCCTTGTTGGAATTAATGTATTGTCCAGATCAAAGAAAATTGCAGAAATGTTTGTTGTAATTTTACTATTTTTAGAAAAATATTTATTTGTTGTTGCCATTATTTCGAAGTTTTCTTCTAAATTAAAGGAATAGCAAAATAAATTGAGAAAATAAAATTCAAGCAGGAAAATATGTGGAGTCAACATCAGACGTTCACAACAGCTGATTTAATAAAGTTTTGATGCAAAAAAAAATAAAAATTATTTTTCCAATAATTTTCAGAACGCACTCTTTTTTAACCAACATAAATCCCAATAAAAATAAATCAATTTGTGTCAATCTTTTCAAAACGGATCGGTGTCGGTGGTGATGTGATCGCTTATTTACAACCGAGTTAATTTTTTGTATATCATTTTACTCTCAATGTTTAGTATTTCCTTTCCAGTTCCACCAGATTTAATTTAATATTACATTACAATGTATAGTATAACTACATGCTTGGTATACTCTAATTTTAGTCTACTCCACCGCATACTGCAGCCCTAGTTATACGAGAATTCTTGCATGCAGCAACCTTCCATATTTTATATTATATCCTAAAAACTAAAAAAATCAAAAATTATTGAATATAGGGTGTGAAACGAAGAAGGAAAAGCACTCAACGACATCAATATCTTGGCAGGGAATCTTTCAATATGAATTCCTGGTCGAAGAACACGCACAGAAGTGTTCGCTCGTGAATAGCCTCCTTCGACCTGAAATGTTTGCTTGATGCTTGAAATTATTGCCAACTTCATTATAGTTGACATTTTGGATTTCATTCATTTTTTAAATAAAAATTGAATTATTTCCCTTTAAAATGGCGGGAAGGCGAAATTTTGAGAAAAGTAAAGTGTATTTATTATTTTCTATTTTAAAAATTATTAAATATTTTAACGTTTAACAGCTCCAACGAAACAGACACTTTTGGATGATGATGGTTTAATGGCATTAGAAAAATTGGACAGAGCTTCACCCGATCTATGGCCTGAAAAAAGTAAATATTTAGTTATTTATTAAAAACATTATGTCCTTGTGCATGTCAATAGCTATAGCATGTCAAGTCACCATATAATTTTCATTTGTTCGTGATTTTAGCCTCGAGCTTGAGTCTTGACTTGAGTTCCTTGTTTTTCCTAGACTAGATGTTAATAAAATGTCACCTATCAAAATTTATTTAAAAAAAAACATTCGATAGGTTTTTGTTTTTCTTTTCTGATTTATCTTTTGGTAGAGTTTAGAGTAGAAAAGATTCAAGTGTAGTTGGTTTGGTTAATAGAATAATAACTCTAATACAATTCATTGTCTCACTATAATAAAAAAATATTGTTTCGAAAAATTTATTAAATAAAATTAAAAACAGTTCCTGGTATAACAGATTTTATAGCCATGAATACACCAATTAGTACTTCACCACCTGCTTGGACGCGAGGACTATCTCAGGACGATATAAACGCAATGAATCGTAATATAACTTTATGAATATTTTATTATCTTTATAATAAATAATTCATTTTTTTAGAACTTGGTGTTTTGTCGACTAATGGTTTAATATCAGAAGTGAAAAAACTCTATGATCAAGCATATCAACTTGGTGTAATGGAATCTAAAGAAATGACTAGAGGAAAGTATCTTGGAATTTTTGCAAATTCAAAAAAGAAATAGATTGTATAAAAATACTTCTTATAATCGTAGGACATTGTACAAAATATACCTATTTGAAACATTGTAAATATTTGAATTAAGTACCGCTTAGATTTTTATATAACTTGTAAATTAATTTATGTCAAATAAAATTTAAGAATTCGATTTTATAGTAATACAAAAATTGTTTTATATTTTTCACAGACTATTTTCCAAACTAATTTAAAATTTGATTTTTTTTTAATAAATTATAAAAAGTAACAAGTAAATTAAAACGAAAAATAGTATATGCCTAATCGATCAAGTTCCATCATTGAGCCCATAAAAATTGTTTATCGTAACAAAAAATAGTTATAATATTGTAAAACATAATTACTTACATGAGTAATATCGCATAATCGGAAAATATATTTATATGAAATGTTGATTATAGTAATAATTTCATAATTAATCTAATTACTTTCAAGGATTTGATATTCGTTGATAATAGAAAACACTTCAATGAATCATTAATATTTTATTTACTTTTCTTTTTTTACATTAACAACATCAAAAAAACTTAATTTCTATTCAAAAAAAGTTAAAAAATTCCAAATATCTCATATGTTGCACAGAAAAATTAGACTTTTTTACGATATTTTATTATTATTATTAATCAATATTTTTCTAACAAAAAATATTAGCATGATTTTTTTTTTAGTTTTTAGTTAATTATTTAAGGCTCTTTATTTATGGTTTAGAATTTAAAATTTATTATTATGTTTTTGCAGGTTCCTTAGAAAAATATATTGATGATATATTTTTATCATTATTAATTTTTGTTTTTTATTTGAATATATTAAATTTTTAAAACTCATTTTTACACAAAATATATATGTTAATTTATAATATATAATATTATTTTGATCTTGATTGGATCAAACTTTAATTATTTATTTTTGACTCTTAATAAATGTTATTATTACATATTATTATTTTAAATATTTACATTGAAAAATTAAACAACTATTAATAAAATGAATAAAAAATAATCAATTTCTATATAATTATGATTATTATAAGCAAAATTATATAATTTTTTTTTTCATAATTATTGCTTTAATTTAGCATAACCACCTTCTTGAAATTTTTCCAAATGTTTGTTTTTATTACATTTAATTTAAAAAAAAAATATTTTTTAATTAATTTATTTTTTTGTTAAAATTATAATCTATGGGACATTAAAAGCTTTTATTTATTTTTTAAGGCCATCAAAACTAATATTGCCTGATTTTACATTTCACAGAATTGTTTATTTGTTTTTCCATTATTTTATATATACATAATATATAAAACCTTTCAGACAATATTGTTGTCTAATTTATATTAAATGGTATATTATACTTAAATTAATCTTTACAATTAAAAAACATAAAAATTTATTTCCTTTTATTAATTAATAATAAAAAAAAACAAAAAGTTAAGAATAAATTAGACAAAAATTTTTTAAACAAAAAAAATATTATTATTATATGGTGATATGCTGAAATTTTTTGAAAAAAAATAATATTTTTATACCCAACCACCAGTTAATTTATGGAACATTTCTTCGTTCAGTGTTTGATTTGTTTCTTTTGATCTCATTGACATAAATATATAACCGCCAATAAATTCATGAACAACTTTACAATCAGCTGATTGACATGAAAATACAACATTTTCATCAGAGAATTGAATCATCATACATTTGATACCCCAATTAACATTCCATGCCTATAAATTTGAAGAAAAATATAAAATTAGTAAACGGATATTAAAAATAACAATTTTAAAAAATTAATTTTATATTTATAATTTTCAAAATTAATTTACTAAAACATTTGTTTTTACCTTCATTGTATTATATCGCCATGTTTTTATATGATCACCATTTGTAACATCCATTCGCATAATACGATTTGGTGCTACACCTAATAATTCTTCTTTTTTATGACCATCAAATTTAATTATAAAGAATGTTACACCAAAATCTGGTAAACTTTGCCATGCTTGTATATATTTAATTTTAGCTTCAATTAATGATAAATTTTTAACATTAGCATGTGCTTCTAATATTCTTTGTGATGCACGACCACGAATTTTTTTATGTATTCTTGGTGATAAATAATCAGATGCATCTATTGAACCAGGATGTACACTAATTGTTGTTTCTTGGGCTGGTTTTTGCATATTTAAAAATGATTTTATACTTGCTACTTCACTATCATATGAACTATCAGCTAATGATCGTCCTTTTGATGCTAAACGACATGCTGCCATCCATTTAGCATATTGATCTTCATTTTCACATCGTATCCATACTTCACTATTTGGTCCATTTTGACCTTCTGGTGGTACTTCTAATTTAATATTAAATTTACCAAGTGATATATTTACTTCAGGTGTTACTTCACATCCACGTAAATTAATAACAACTGATGGTGCACTACGTCTTGAATCATCGGCACTTTTAAATAAATATAAATGTAAATCACGATATGTAAAGAAATATCGTTTCCATGCTTTCATTGTGAATTTTTTCGGTCTATTCAAAAAAATAAATAATTTATTAATGAAATTTCAATAAAAAAATATAGCTATATTTTTTCTTTTAATTCTTACTTTAAAAATCTTAAGTAGTCGGTAAGTTCAGGTATTTTTGTAATATTTCCATTTTGTACATTTGAATTTGGCCCTTCAAGAGTAATTTGTAATTCACTTAATGCTGCATCAATATCATCATCAGTTCCATTTTCAACACTAGATGTATCAATACCGGAATCTGGTTGTTGCATTTCATTTTGTTGTCCAACTTGGAACTATAATTTTAAATTCATTATTTTTAAACATGTAAACAAATGTTATTTAGATTATTATGTTTATAATAATTATTTACCTGTAATGCAGCAAACATTAACATTTCCTCCTCAGTACAATCAATTTCTTCATTTAACAATGCCCATTTAGATTGTTCATATAATTGATTAATTCTAACTTGATCATATTTTGGATTCAAATCAAAAAATGTATAATATTTAAATCTTAAACAAAGTGTATCATAATCTCGTATTCCTTGTTCCATTATTGATAATGATGAATCTAACCAACCAATATTCATTCGTGCTTTTTCTATTAATGATTTTGGTCGGATAAAACGTGATCGAACATCTGGACTAATTGGCCTTGGACTAGCTGCAAGATTTTCAGTTAAATCACCTAAACTTGAAGATGAATCAAATGTTGTATGGCCATTAGTACTATGTTTCCATGTCTATAAATTATATACATGATTAAAAAATTTTTATTATTTTAAAATCATAAATTTTTTTTTTATATATTTACCCCTGATGGTGAACTAATTGGTGTACTTTGTTGTTGATTAATTCTTTTTGGTGTATGATGAACTGGTGCACATGAAAAAGTACCATTATGTTGATTTTCTAAACTACCAGAACTACCATTAAATGAATTAATTGGTATAAATGAATTTGTATCTGGTGCTGGTGATAAATATGTTGTACCATTTTGTTCAGCAATTGGTATTTTCCTTTGTGGAAATTTTGAATAATTCTTTTTCAAATGATCTGGTTCTAATGGTTTACATAATGATAATTCTTCTGGATGCCTTATATCTAAATCTTTACATAGATTTACAACAGCACCAAATGTTTTTATTGAATAATCAACACGACAATCTAAATATCGAAGATCTGGTAACTAAAATATAATAATAATAATAATGTATTAATAATTTTTGGAAGGATTTCAATAATTATGATGTTATTAAATTTTTTTCTTATTATTAATGACCTAATTTAAATTTTCATAATATTCCTAAATTATATCTCCAATTATCGTGAAATTTTTTGGGTATACATAATATATATTTGATTTTAATTAGCTCCATTTTTATATGTTAACATTTTGTGTTAAGTAGAGTTTTCTAAAATAGTATAAGATCAACAGCATCAGATCTCTTTGTTAAAAAAATTGTTGTTCTTCGAAATCATAATATATCTTTTTTGGTTTATTTTTTTTTTGGTTACTCTTTTAAAATAATTATTTACATTTTCCAATAAATTTCATTGGAATTTTTTAAAGTACATATATATATTTAAAAAAGAAAATAAAAAATGAGATCATTGATCGTACATGAAAAAAATTTCAATTTAAATATAACGATAATACTTTTATTTATATAAGTTTGAAATTAAACAGGTGTAATACTCGCTGAAAGTGTGAATATGCTATGTTTATTTATTAAATATGTATGTATAATCATTGATTGGTAATATTGAAATATAGTTTGTTGTTGATTCTATCACGCGCCTACCTTGGGAAGGTACCTTTCATATTGATATATTTAAATTATAAATAGGAATCTGTCAGTAATTGTGGCGAAAGTTTCAATATTAATAGAGCGCAAAATTAAAAAAAATAATGTGTCTCTATAATAGTATACAATACATAAATTATTTTTCATGCTTCGTACTAACAATTTAGTTTATTTTTTTTACATGTAATTAGAGGGAATTTTAACATATAATTTGGTGAAAGAGTTATTTTTTTTAGTGGCAATTTCATGATTATATATTTTAATTATAATTTTTATACTTTTTGTCCTCAATTTTAAATAAAAATGAATATAAAATTTTACAACTTTTCTATTGAAACTTTTCATTTATAATTTATAAGAATCAAAAAAACTATTTATTATTAGTTTTAGATTACATTTCACCCTGAGTCTTAATTTATTATGTTTAATTGTAGTACATATTATACATGAATTTACAGATATTAAAAAAAAAAAAATTTCAACTAGTTTTATTTTTCTACCATGAAATTTAATTGCCATCAAATAAATAGCATATAAAAAAGACATGCAGTCTGACTTGTTTTTCTTTTATTATACTATAGTTAAATTTTATTTTGTAAAAGTTACAAATTATTTTGTGGGGGTTGTTGCTGGTTTTGTTACTTGCAACAATTTAATAAAAAAAAATTGTCGCTAAATGTTGCCTCTATATAATGGTATGATTTAGCTAATTCTAAAAAATATTTAAAAATAATTTCAAATAACTAATAAATTCATAATTTTTATTGCGTTGGATTAAGTTACATAGAAAATAAAAATAAAATTATTAACAACACCCAAAAGGAATGTGAATGTACTTTCAGATCAAGTTGATTTTTCCATTTCAGTTTCAAAATTGGAATATTGAGAAACAAATTGTTGATTTGCCTAGCAGTTTAGGCGTTTGTTTTTTTCAAATTAATAATACAGATGGCAATAAAGCTAATCACAGCACCCACTTGTTTAATTGTAATTTCCAACTTTTTCGTATATGTACAATATACGTAATTCATATATAATTAAAAGCTATAGATATTTTTTAAGCTTTCATAGTATTGAGATATCATATATATGTATGTATGTAGAGTAGATGATTAAAATATCAAAATTAATTGAAAATTAATATATGTACGTAAAAAGTTAATTTAAAATGCTACTATCCGAGTATATAAGAAAGCTTTATAAGGCGAATAAAGTTCTGTTTTTTATATAAATAATTAAGATTTTAAAAATTACAATAATATTCTTACCTGTACTCTTAAAGTTTTATGCATAGGTGTAAAATGAAGGCAAGTATCTGCTTGGACGCCACATTGATCAAGTGTTGATTTTGTTCGTGATAACCAAATATTTTTAGCTGGCCACCAAAGTGCATGGTCTGACCAATCTTTTGGATTTTCTACAAAAAAATAAAAATATATTTATAAAAAATAACGTTTTAAATTTAACACTATTAACTATTAATAATAATGTCTCAAAATTTCAATGTAATATTAGAGTTATTTGATATTCAAAGTACAAAAATTTATTATTAGTAAAACTTTATAAATATCAATTATTTATGTCAATGATGTTACAAAAACATTGTTGATAATTATTATTTTAAAGTAGATCATTCAATTGATTATGTCACAATTTAATATCATTCAAATTTGTATTATGATGTCAAGTATGTGAAGTATAAGATTTTATTTTCAGCAAAATAATTTTGGAATTATATAATAAATTTAATTATGAAGTATTTATTTCTTTATACAATTTGTTTTCAAGAACAAGCACTTCAATAAGATTTCGATACTTTTCGATCTTTAAAATATTTATTAACTAAATTTTAGTGTGATCGTGTAAATATTTTAATAAGTTGAACAATAATAATTGTATTAATATTTAATTACATTTATGTATTTATACGATAACACAATATATTTTTCCGGTAGTTTGCAAATATCATTCACGTTCTTAAACATTTTTTACATTATGAATAATAATTGTTATTTAATCATACGTTGATAATTAAATTTCTTCCTTAATAATGTAATTTTTATTTTTCTTATTCACCAAAACTATTTTGATCGCTGATTTGTACATATAGAGTCGCCATTATCATTATACATAACATACATATTATGTTTAAAATTTTAGTGGCGCCTGGAAGTGATTTATGCAAAACGGAAGATATAGTTAATGTCTCGATAACGTACAGTACAATTTACTTATATGGATGGAAAAACATTCAGTTGCTGCGGCATGTGTATTTTTAATATTTAAAAAAAAAACTACATAATATATTTGCATAATTATTACGCCATTTTATCGTCAATTTATGGGGAATTTAAATTGTAAATACTTTAGCATGATCAAATCAGCATAAGTATATGCCTTTACAGAAACTACTATATCATTATAAGCATTTAAATTTCCTTTCACAATGACAACATTATAAAGATCACCGAGAGGTCATTTTTCTTTTCAGTATTCAGTATAATGATTCGTGGGTGGTTTATTCAGGTGCGGCATATGGTTTTTAAGAATCATAGGTTCATACATAGTATATCACTAAAAGGTTTAAATTTTCTACTATTAGTAAGCATAAATTAAAAAAATAGAAAATACGATTTATAATTTTTCGAAATAAGCTAATTTTAAATTATTTCAACAAGAAAAAAAATCACAATTACAAATATTATTTTCATTAAAGTATAAACAAATTGAATTCAAAATTGAATTGAATTGAATTTCATAATTGAAATTGATTTAAAAAGCACGTGCCAGAAAAATATTAACAAATTTTTTTGTTCTTCAGTTTTTTTTTAAATAAAAATTAATACAAACTTTCAGTAAATAAAATTTCCCCCAACATTTACAAAAAAAATTTAATATTTATAATTTTATATAAATATAAATATGAAATGCATAAAACTTTTATTTTATAAAAATAACAGAAAATATCATAGATTTAAAATTTTGAAAGACTGTACATATATAAAATTCTTATATACAGGAGTTTTTAGTTAATAAAAAGATATAATTTGAAATTATATATTTATATTTTCAAAATTTCAAATCTAAAAACAGAAAAAAACAATGTTTGGTTTTATCAATTTATATGTTATGGAGACAGACAGAGCGTAACATAAACTCGAAAGCATTAAAGATAAAGTCACGAAATTAATATTCATATTTTTTTATTTTTCCTTTTGGATTTCCTGGGATTATCAAATTGAAATTGCCACGTAATATATTCCAGCAAGATTAAAAAAATATGGACTCTAAAAAAAATTTAATCTATTGGAAGGAAGGTTTTTTAGTTGTAATAATGTTTATGTGTAAATCTTAGACTCTTTTTTTTATTATTATTATTTCTCGGTTCGTTTACAAAAAATTACAACCGCAGGATTTTTATTGAATTTTATTTATATACACATATTTGGTATATATTAAAAGTGCACGTACGTTTGTGTACTTCAGCACTTGACAGCACGTGTTTTCATTCAAAAAATATAATAATTTTCAAATATTTATGTACATATATGAAGGCACACATCATCCTAATTATTACATTATTATTTATGCCCTTAAAAAGTTTAATGATTTCTTTTTTTCATTTAACAAAAATCGTCGTTTGTTCCTTGTTTTTATATCATTTCAGTTTTTTTTTTTAAATTTAATATCCGATGATCATACAACATAATGAGCCAGTGAATAATTTAAATTATGAATCCTGACTGACTGAATGGATGGATAAATATAATTGAAATTGTCATTTTTGAACAAATTAATAGTTTAACTATATCCCAGAACCCAGAAGAACTAATAAAATTGAAATTCCTTTTTTTTTTAATTTTTCCTACTCTATCAGGGATGATGTAGTATTATATCCAATTAAATATGAAAATATTTCTATAGTTCATATTTCTTATTTTCACAACATATGTTCAATTTTTATGTTTATACAAGTTCCGGTAGTTTGCTCTAATATAACCGCCGCCCCTCCTGTTTCTCAGTCATTTCCTTTTCCTTTCACACTATGTAAATTATATATTATACCTTAAATATCCAAATAATTTGTTACATATTGAATGAAATCTGGATTACAATATTTTTGTCTATTTTTAAAATTATATACATAGTTAAAATTTTGTAATTTTGTATTTAGATTAAAAGAAAATGTTTATATCAAACTATATAGTCGTCCATTTTCGTGAATGAAAATCCGACAAATTAAAATTATTTATTTAGAGTGTGTAAGGGGTTTGTTGAAAATACTATGGAAGGGTTACATCTTACATTATTGGTTTACAAATCTTTGTAAAAGCTTTCTTCCACTTTTTACTTAAGTTTATAAAATCACTGTTATCTTGCACTGAGAGATATTTAAATTATATGACTAGAAAATTCGTTAAACTTAATTTCTCTTCTCAGAAGACAACGGACAGACAATATCAATTTAATTATAGTATTTTTTCTAACAAAAGAAAATAAAAAATGTACTAAAAACATGGAAAATTTTATGTTTGGACAAATAAATCGTTAAAATTATTTACAAAAAAAAAGAAAGAATTTTCTTTAGATTTTTTCTCACATTAAAAAATGCCATGAAAATTTTAACATAAATAAAATATTATAAAATTGTTTATTTAATAAAATTAAAATATATATTACATATATACAAGAAGAAGAAAAATATTTTTGTTAGCATAAGATTACAAGACAAGAGAAGAATTTTTTATATGTGAAATAGAATTTTTAGAAGAGATTCTGTACTACATTGTAAATCTGGTATATAAAATCGAAAAATTTTAAAATGCGCGTACAAAGATAAAAAATTTTATGTGGAGGACATGCCAGGTAATTGAAAATAATATTTTCAAGATAAAATGAAAAAACATACAACTTAAGATAACTATAAAGTATATGGTATATTTTACTTGTTGTGTTGTTACTAAGGTGTATTCGTTCTGTTGTGTAAATATTACGCTTCATTATTAGCTATTTATGGAAGGACTACTTTTGACTACCAGTTTGAAAAATATTTACTTAAGGTCCAAAATAAAAATATTTTATAGTACTGACAAAAGTATAAGTATATGTATATTATAGATTATGTATACAAGACGAGCAAGTTTACTTACTAAAGAAGATAAGATAAAGATCAACTAGAAATTTCTAAATGGAATTGCAAGTAATGTTTCTTTTTTTAATTTTTAATTTTTAATTTGAAATTAAAAATTGAGGTCGGAATTTTATTTTATTTATTTCTATAAAAAATATTTCAACCTGTACAGATTATATGCATATACAGTGAAAATTTTGATAGTTTTTTTTTTGTGAAAAAGATAAGGTTTAATATTATAATTTAGAAGTTACTACAACCTTTTGAAGGTCAACCATAAAACTTACCTATTTTTGTAATCTAACATAGTTATTTTTTTGTTTTTTAAAAATTAATGTTGAAATTAGTTTAGTGGTTTCAGATAAGTAAAGTTTAAGATTAGATTTCGTTAAGGACAGTGTTAATGTGGAAACAAAAATTTTAATTGAATTTCAAAATTAATAAACAACAAATTGAAAATATATATTTTTTTGTTATTATCTTAATTGAAAATTAATGTTGTTTATTTACTTTTAGTTACTATCTAATGTTAATTAACATTTAATATTCGATTCAACCAAAGTTTTAATTATTACAAGTTTTATATTTGTATTTAAAAATTCATTTTATAATGACGTCAATAACAAATTGAAAATAATGTTTTATAATTATTATAGATTTTGATCAGAAACCTTGATATGCCAAATAAATTTTGGAACTTAATTTATATTTTTCAACATTTATATTTTAATTAAATTTGGAAATTCTAATTAATAGTTAAATATTTAAAATCTCAATTTAACTAAATACAATAATTATGTCTCTAATTACGTGGTTAAATTAATTTCAATCGTTTCTACGAAAGAATTATGATAATCTACTAAATTATTGTAATTTCATTTTCAAAAAAAAAAAACAAAATAATTATTTACCCTGAAAAAAAAAATTGATTTGAAAATTTAATATAATAAAAAATGTATTTACTAAATTTCACTTTCAAATTTTTTCCCAAAACTAAATCCTCAGTAATCTGATAACCTAAAAACCAATTTAGATTTTTTATAATTATTATTTTAAAATAATAAAAAATAAAATCTACTACACTGACCTTGCCAGAATTCTATTTTCATAATTTTACATTATAAAAAAAATAATTAAAAAATATCCGGACAGACAGACTTTTTTTTTTTATTTTGCGTAAAACTCACACAGCACAATTTTGAATTAAAAAAAAAAAGATTTTATTTATGAGCTAATTTATCTTATTGAAAATACGACAGCAGCATTAAAGATACACACATCATTTCTTTTTCTTTTTGATGAATTTGAATACATATTTCTATATTATGTTTAATTTTATTCGTTTGTTTTTCAAAAATTTTCGTCCAAAATTTGTTTTTTTTTGTTTTTGAAAAAAGCACATAAAAAATTTTAATTATAGTCAAGAGGTTGCCAAATCTTATCCTAAATTCATTAGTGGTTTCTTAAAAATTTCTAATTCTTTAAAATTTCATATTAATGAAAAAAAATCATATATATTTAAACATATTAAAAAACAAAAATTGGCGCCATTCAGGGCCAGAAAATCGTTTTGTAAAAATAAAATAAAATTGGAGGATAAATCAGCTTTAGGACAACACACAACACCAAAGTTAAAGTTATATAAAAATGAACACCCAGACCAGACTATACATTATAATTTTTTTTTTAATTAAAATCAATTTAAAAGGAAAATTTATGTTTCTTTTTTTTTTTTTTTTGGAAAACAATTTAATTTATGCACAAAAATGAAATATTTCTATTAATTGTTTTAATGTGATTTGAAAAAATTGTCGCGCTGACAGCACAACGGGCTAAGAACTATGTTATTTATATGACCTTCAAGCTGTGATTTTTTTATGCACAGAATCTACTAAGACCCCAAAATGGTTATGTTCATAAATTTTGTATTTAATATTATTAAAGTCATGTTTGTTAAGTTGAATTTATCAGAATTGATTAATTAATGAATTAATAAACAATTTATAAAATAATAAGAGGGGAATCGACATTTTTATTTTAATATTTGAATTTTTAGCTTTTTTTATATAATAAAAAACATATTTTTGAATATTAAATAAGCGCGACTGAATTACTTTGTAAATGTTGTTGTTGATCGGCGTAACGCACCCACTTTAAATACTACGAGTATATTATAAAATTGACAAATCTATATCAGAAGTACAGAAGTATATACGTCGTCGTCTAATGTGGATTTAAGTTCAAGGGCTTTTTCATTTTAAAGTGTTGTTTAACATTTATACAATTATCAATTTTATTAAATTGTTCATAAAATAAATGTTGTTAATATTTCTAATTATAATTTTTTAATGTTATATGAATATGAATGCTAAAAGTAGAAGTAGTAAATATAAGCTGATGTAATATAATAACAATAATAAAAGAAATTCCTCCCAATTTTTATTCACTAAAGGGAATAGAATTAAGAAGTATAGTAGTTTCACCCATGTTACACTATATTTATCCTGGATGGTATATAAAGACTGATTTCTATCCGCATCCGCAATATACTAAGCATCAATAATGTCAATAGTGTCTTCAGACTGTTTCTCTTATTCTCTTAGATCCAGATGCGTAAAATTGGCTTCTCAGAAGTCAATTTTCAAAATGTTTTCCTTAAATAAACCAGGAAAAAGTAATTAAACCAGGAAAAAGTAATTAACAATTGGAGGTCATTACATATTATGAAATATGTAATGTAAATTAGAGACAAAAAAATAATCTGAGTTATTAAAAATGGCACATAAAATAATATTTTACTATCTAAATTCTAAATGACATTTTTTTCTATAATTATTTATCAGCTTTGATTATTAAATATGAAAAATTTCATCTTTGAAATTAGTCATTCTAAATCTAAATGTAATTTTACTTAACTTTTAAGTAATAAAAAACATTATAAATATTCTTTGAATTACAATTTATATTTTTTTCTTCTGGTTTTTACAATTTTTACATATGTTTATTGATTTAATTTTCACTGAAAATAATTTATTATATATTTCATTATGGTATGTTATAAATGCATTTCTTTAACTTTGTTTATGGTATAAAGTTCAATCGCCTTGTAAGGAAGTTCTCTCTAATCAGCAATATAATATATTAACTATATAATTCATCGTTTAACGCCATTTATTACAATATCAATAAATTTGATTTATAGTATCCAAAACAAAAATTATATTAATTAATTTAAAAATGAATAAATAAAAAATATATTTTCAAAACATTAAAATGTTTTGAATAATCTTAATTGATGGAAAGAAAGAAAATATCTAATCAAAACAAAATAAAAAGAATTTTTTTTTTTAAATGATTAATTCTGATTATGTTGGCGGCAGTCATTTTATGCGTCATAAAAAAAATAAATGCAAAAAATATAAAATAGTAATTTTACTTTAAAATATTTCATATATAAATTTTATGCATTGCATTTATAGTAAATTTAAATTTTTGAAATAAATGAGTTTGAATATTATTTCTTTTATATTTTGAAGTCTTTTCCTGTTTTTTTTTTATTTTTCAAAAAATTAAAATGTAGAAAATTTTATTATTTAGCACAATTTGTAATTTTCTTTTGAATTATCTATTTAAAATAAATTTATTTGTAGGGGAAACTAAAAGTCGTATAGGTACCATGTTATCTTACTTTTATTATTGTTATTACGTATTGTGATTACGGATATTTAAATTATAATTTATTAATTTTAAAATATTATTTAAATTATTACAACAATTTTAGATTCCAATAAATTGGTACAATCACAATCAAATAGGACTAGGTGATAGTGGATAGAATCCTCATTTCATTTCGTATAAATCATTTATATATTGTTCTGATTCAAACAAAGATTCGAAAATTAAAGTCTAGAGCTAGAGTCTCACTTATATGTTCAATTTGAAGGAAATGCATTTAACTATTTTTAATTATTAACATATAGTGTTATTTCTAATTGTATTACATATCAAAGTTTAGTAAATTTAGTATAATAATTCTTTAGAAAAGCATAACTAATTATGTATAAATTTCATTTCTTTATTCTACGAAAATAATGCTTTTTCATTGGCTTTATAATATGCAATTTCGACCATGAATGGAATAGCTTTTATTCAAAATATAATACTTAAACCCATTAACTTGAACGTCGTCAATTCACTTACATTTTACATTATTCATTTATTTTTTCTTACTGTACATAATTTCGCCTATAAAATGATTTCTTTTTCTTTTTGTGTAAATTATAATGAAGGAGGTCATAATTTAACTTATAACAATCAATTGAAAGTATGTATATAAACATTACATTCATTCAAGTAAGCCGATGATGAAGTTAAAATATGCTGAAGAAAAATTATTTAATATAAACAATTTCTACACGGTTTTTATATGTTTATAAATTGTTTTCAAAACATTTTGTTTACCCATCATATTATAACTTTTTTGAATAATAAATAATAAATATAGAATTGAATAAGTTTTGTATATAAATAATATTAAGTCTGTCAGCAAAATAGTAGAATGCTACAGAATTGTATATAATAAAGCCAAATTTTTTCAATGTTATTTTCTAATAGTTCCAAGAAATTGTATTTTATTATTTATATTCTTTATTATGTATATACAATATTAACAAGCTATTTAAATAATAATTTAGCATTATGTATAAATTGTAATGCCAATTTGATTCTATGTATAAAATAAAAAAAAATATTTATATTAATTTAATTAATAGGAAAGTAAAGCCTGCAAAATTATATTTATAAATATTATATTCCAGATTTTTCCTTAAATCAACAAAATTCTTTAGCATAAAAAAGGAACATAACAACACAAAAGATAATTATAAAAGAATAATTTACTTCGTTCGCGGATTTCAATTTCCGACAATATCCAGAAGTTCTCCCCAGTTTATTGTCCTTTATAACTCTTGCATTACCAGACACATTAATTTTATATCTACACAACATAAATTTATACTTTTCGTTTATTTTAAATAATTAAATTGATTGACTCGACTCGCACATAAACTAAAAAAATCTTAACTTAAATCCGCACTTTTTTGAAATTCTTAAGAAGCTGATTCATAAAGTAATTCATTACCAAGAATATTTTGCAAAAATCTATACATAAGCCCTGACGGAGGAGCAGCAGAGTCATTAGAATAAACATAAGCATGTATGTTGTTAGTTTTTGGCGCCCTTAAGCGAAATTATTTAATAATTATTATTTTTTTCTATGTTTTCATATTGTAATTTATTATTAGTATATGGCATTATAAATTAAAATTAACCAAAGACAAATTTTGGGGTTTAACTGAAATTTAGAAATTCTGCAAAATTACTTAATGGTCTACATATATACATATATTATATACCCATTAAGTGACGTTTTTATTAATGGCAAATATAATCATGAAATACTTAAATGAAGGCTGAAAATTTATTGAATTTATTATGCGAACGGGTTTTTTGACATTATTAAATATGTATACTGACAAATTTTTGTTAAGACTTGATGACATCAGAATTTTATTTTTTGAGAAATTTTTTGCCTGAATGCTGGTTCAGCGAGTTTTTGTAGCTAAAAAAATGTGCGAGTTATTTTATAACAACACAAGGGCGTTTTTTCATGTTTGTGGTTTTCAACAATTTTGCAAAGATACAAATTAAATGATTTGTGCATATTAAAAAATTAAATTTTTAGTCTAAATATTTTACTAAGATCATGACACTAAATAAAATTAAATTAATTTACGAGTTAAAATGACTTAGCTTACTATATTGATGACTAATTATATAAAATATTAAGTTTATTACATATAATTATACGGTATAGTATACTTCCACATTGTACATACCTGAAATAAAAAGAAAAACTAATTATTAAATATAATTATATATTTTTTTGATAAAAATTTAAAATTGAATAAATTTAAAGTTTGATATGTTTTATAAAGATCATTACTGATAACTAATTATTTTCCAATTTAAATAACAAATTTAGATCTATATTTTCATTGTCATATTTTCATTGTCAAATTGTCACCATCATTTGCTACAAGTATATCTGTTTAGATATACTTGTAGTAATATGGACTGACTAATTGGTTTGTTTTTTTTTTTGTCTAAGTATAATTTTTATAGTAAATTTCATATTTAACAAGAAAATTAGCATTTATTCTATTTTAAATATTTATATAAAATATCATAAATATATATTCTCAATTTTCTGCAATTTTGCATAAAACAAAACTAAACCAGACAATATGCCCAATTAATATAATAAGATGAAAAGGAATTCATATAAAATAAACAAATTTGTCATGTCACATTTTTTGAATATTGTGGCACCACAATTATGAAGAAATTCTTTTTGATTAGAAAAACGTAAATAAGTAGCAGAGGGTCATTAGAATAGATTCAATATACTTCTCCATAAATTATTTTCAACCGTATCAAATCAATTCTGATTAAAACTTGTAATTTAGGATTAACAAATCTAACTATGTACCAAGAATTTTCATATTAACTTAATATCATGGTTAATAATTTTTACAAAAATTCTAACTTTAAAATATTTTAGTATTATATAAATAACATACTTTTAATTTAAATTTTACACATTCCTAAGATAATTTTTCCATTTACCCTAATAGTTTTCGCATAAAAATATATAAAATGATCATAAAAATGAACAGTAAAAAAAATTTCAGAACATAAAATTATTTTCAAGAATTAATTATATAATTATTTATTATAAAAGAGTAATATTTTTCACATAACTCTTAAAGGGCGCCACTTTAAGACCATAAAAACAGAATTTCAAATGTAAACTTCGAAATTATACAAAAAAAAATCTCATTATTAGCATAGCAAAAAGAAAACATCTTAAAGAAAATTATTTCAAAATGAAATTTTTTTACATTAGCAAAAACATTAAAATAAAAAGTGAAATCACATAAAGAAAACAAGCCAGAAAAATAAAACAAATTTGATGAACTATATAGCATTGGCCATTAAGATAGCAATGCTATATGGCAGATAGCAATGCTATAATGGCAATATTTCAACTCGAATAACAATAATGAATTTTCTGCTTTGCCCTATTGTATTTTAGCGTAAAATTTCTCTTTATTTTTATATATGTACATACATAAATTATATGTTTAAAGAAAAACATCAAAATATATTCATCGTAATCTGATGTTACATTATGAGTTCACAGCTGCATCTTTATTTTTGTTGTAAGGTTTGCCTGCCCGCCAATAAATTGCAATTATGTTCTATGTTTAGGGAGCATCTTTTAAAAAGTTTTAAATGATTTTTATTATAGATTTTACTAATTCTTGTGTTTGTATGTTCTATATGTAATATGTCTATATTGAGATGTTTGTGGGTGTTGATCGGAATTTGTTTTAAGATTAAGCTAATTATATTAGGCATGAATAAACTATCTCAACAGAATGAATAAACAAATATATGTGTAAATAGATAGGAAATGCAATGATATGCGGATGTAAACGCAAAATGTTAAAGATCATATTGGAAAGTGTTTTTTTTTTTTGAAGAACATTAAATAGAATTCATGATCTCTGATTAATGATCGTTTGGGTAATCAATAAAAAATATATAACTAAAGAATTGATTAACCCTTTTTTTAATGGACTCAATTTATGGGGCCATATATGTATTTATGGGGGCATCCTACACCAAAATAATTAAGATATTATTATGTACATCAAAATGGGATAAATAAATTTCACACCTTTTTATTACTAAATAAGAATATAGATTTTGTTGTTTATTTACTTTCGTTTTTGTAGTATATAAATATATATATATATCAATATATATTTTAAATTAGTTACTTTATAAGACTCTAATACTAAATCTTCTATGAAACATTTTTTTCATATTGCGATTGTAGGTTTTTAATATTTTTGTAGTTCTTTCGGTTCATGGGCGTACAAAGAAGTTAAAAATTTGTAGAAAAAGTGAAAATATTATAAATTTAAATTAAATATTTTAGTTTTTCGTAGTATCTGGATAGCAGATGTTGTCAGAATAACGTACTGAATCTCAAAAAAAAAAAAACATAAATAAAATATAATTGTTAAAATTCAAATGTAATGCTTAAAACTTGATATTGAAATTATATACCTATGTGCCAAAAAGTGATCTTTCTATATATTCGCCCAATTGTCAAAAAAAAAAACACGTAAATATCCGCAAATATCAATTAGAAATTTGACCATAAATATTGAAGTGGGTGCAAATGTTCCACTATCTCTCCTTTCATTGCTATAACTGTTACAGATTTTCCAATATATTTTTTAATTTTAATTTAATTATCACTTTGATATTGACAAATTAAAGTTTTAATTTTAATAAATAAAAAAAATTTGAATATTTAACACCACATTAATTGAACTGTTAATAATGTTAATTTTTGTTTTTAAAAAGTTATTTATGATTTTAATTATACTACAGAAATAAAAATCTTTATTTTAAAATTCCTTAATTGTTCGCATAAAACTGGTTTTAAATATCTTTTAAGTGGCGTATTTATAAAACTATACATGACAAAATGAAAATTTTTATATACAATTCAAAAATTTATTTATCTTATGTACGTAAACTAGTTTTAGATAAAAGAATTTTTTATTAATTTGTTTGTTTTTTTACACAAATATTAATTACAATATTTTTTATAATGTAGAATTTTTATTATTATTTACTTCGTGGAGCAAAAAAAAACTTTAATTTCCATCTGTTAACATTAATTTGCACAGCTTTTAAATGCTACAAATAAAAAACCATAGCCTAAAATATTTTATAAGATTGTTTTGATAAAATTTTATAGAAGAATTTTTTCTTTTCACAAATATTATTAATAAATAATAATAATAATAATAATGTTTATTTGGTTCAGAAAGTAAATTTGAAACCTCCAAGCTATAATGAAAAAATATTAGTTTAAGCTTTAAAGAAATATAAACATACATACTTCAGAGATTGTTATCTAAATATTGTTTTCATTATATTTTATGAAATATTTTTTTTTTAAAGGTGAGCCACCATTAAAATTTGAACCATAAGGAAATAATTTTATTTATTTTGATCAAATATTTCTCAATATTTATAAAAAATATTTGATTTTATCATAACATTTTTTTATGTTGTTGTTGTTCAAAATCAATATTAAAATTTGCCAAAAATATATTTTTTTTCCAATTCCTAAGAGAGTTTACAAATTAATTAAAGCTAATTTCAAATAAATTGAATTATATAAATTTTTTCGTTTGAAAATTTTTTTTAGAGATAAAAATGTGAAATAAAATTTCAATGAATTTCAATTTTTTATAATTTCAATATTGACACAGTTGTTTGCCAATATTTTATTTTTGTGAATTTTATGAATTTTATTTAACAATTTTTTTTTTACATATTAAAATATTTCAAATTTTTGATAATGAAATACGTAAATAAATTTTAAATAAAAGATCAACCTAAAAAATTTTCAATATTAAATTAAATATTTAATTATTTTAAATTAGTAATTTTTTTTTAGGTTTTCATTTTAAATTTAAATAATGTTATTTATATAAACTTTCAAAATTATGTTTAATGTAATTTTTAAAATCAATAATAATTGAGAATTTAAATTGCAAAAATTAAAAAGAAAACTGCAAAGATGAACAATAAATAAATGAATATTAACAAAATGAATTATAAAATAATTTTAACATAAAATTTTCTTCTCACAGAACAGAAATTATTAAAACACCATTTTATAAGATATTCATAGTAATCATATTTTCATTAAAATAAAATCATAATATTTATTAGAGTAATAATCAAAGGCACCGCAAAACCAAAAAACCATTTTAATTACAATAATTTAATAAATATTTCCACCCATTTTTTACATCCTCTTTTATCAGTTTTTGCAAATATTAAGTAAATGAAATTTAATGTTGTACTCTGATAGTGTTAGCATAGCTAAGGGGGATTATAATGTAATTTTTTATTTAATTTCTGTAATTTTGTATATCTTTGAATTTATATTAGCTGCAGGGTTGGCATTAATATAATTGTAAAAAAACAATTGTTTTTATTTCATAAACTTTTATCATTAATGTTTATTATAGAAATTGTAATATAATTAATTGTTTCCTTATCGATAAATCTGATGAAGGAATATCCAAATAATTTACTCCTCAAAATAATTTATTTAATTTTAGATTATGTATTTCTAATTTGTAGTATTTTATTTTTAATTATTTATTATTAGATCTAAAACACAAAATCTTGACTTTAATTTATACGAAAATTCAACTAGTTTTTCTTTTCAATTATTATTATATTTAATATTTTCTTTTTCTCATGATTATTTTCTACTCCAATATTTAATTTAGTTTAATTCTGAAACAAAATTATAATTATATTAAAGATTTTATAAATAATCGGCAATTTAATATTAAAAAAAAATTTCAATAATCTTTAGTATAGCAATAAATAATATTAATAATAACAAACAAATTCTATTTTCGCTACAAAGATGACCTAAATCTAGAAAAATTTAATGGATAAATAAATTTATTTTAAATTAAGATATTACATAAAATATTACACTGCTGGCTTTATATAGTTATTCCATTTTAAAATCGTGAAAATTGTATATAAACAATTTCAATTGTTTTTCTTTATAATATTATTTCAAATTTAGAACAAAATTATAGATGTGTTTTATTGAGCAATATAATATGTACATAGAATTACATTATTTTTATGAAAATATCGTTATGAATATTTTGATTTTTTTAAATTCGATGTAAGGCAAGAAATTCAATATAGCAAGTTTATTAATGACGTAATTTTACTAAATACGAACAACAATTATTTGTATTTTAGATTTCTATAACAAACATTTATCCTCAACATAGAATTCGATCAGTAAATAAATAAATGACTGATCATATTTCCAATAAAACTAATAACTATACATAAAAATACGTGTATACATATAAAATAAAATTGAAATTAAAATAGTTCCACAATTAATTTATATTTCACTATAAAAATATGAGATCCGATAAAAAGGAAAAGGCCAGCATTGTTTTATTTTTGTTGTAAATAATATAAAATAATTGGCAATATAATGTTTTATTGTAAAAAAATTGAACCCTCTTAAGACCTGTCCTAAATCTGTAAATGATTTCACAAAAATACCAATTCAAGATATCAAAAAATTGAAAATATTCAAGTATTTTAAGTTATTCAATTTCATTTTCGTTTTTAGTTTAAGTTTAATACAAAATCTTTCAATCATTTTCGAAATTTATCAATTTATCTAAAATAAAATTTTGATGTTGGGTATGGGTATATACTTTTTGTAAAATCAGTTTTAATACTCTTGTCATTTTCAATTTGTATTAAATGGAATAAATTATTTTATAAACTTTTAGTTTTTTTTTTTTTGTTGGTGAATCTTCATTAACATATAAATCCAATATCTGCGGGCATTTTGAGTGACGATGAGTTTTTGTTTAAGTAAAAAAAGGGCACTAAAATAATAAATTCGAATAAATAATAAAAGACCCTTTTTGGGAACAAATTATCGAAATTGTTGATTGATTGATTTTTAAGTGATGGAATTTTTTAAAAATAAAAATTATTTTATTTTTAAATCGAAATAATTTAAATGAATTTTTGTTTTTTCAAGAATTAAATTGCAATTTGTTAATAATAAAATATTGTCTGCGGTTTTAAGTATATGTACATTAATTACATATAATTTTATTTAAAAAAAAAGTATTTTGAAATTTACCTAATTACTCTTTTAAAACCGGATGTTTTTTTTACTGAACTCATAAAATTAAAAGCAATAAAAATATTTGACAAATTTGTCATTTGTAAAATCATAATTAATATTTTTATGAATTTGTCAGGTAATTCAATGGTAGCTGCTATTTTACAATTTCCTGAATTAAATTCATTATTACAATTTTAATTTTAAAATTTCATGTTTTCATGATATTGAATTTATTAGTAATTAGTAATTCCTAGTATACAAAGAACAATGATCAATGCCATTGACTAATTTCGCAATTTTGTTCCATTCATAGATTTATGTATAAAGTTACTAAATTTTGTTTTTTCCACCTCTTATTTCCGCCCTTTTTTTGTTGTTTGTAAATTATTTAAATAGTAATCAGCACGTAAAAAAAATACAACAAAAGTGTGACTAATAAATTGGAAATTAAATAAATTTATATTCATAAAAATAAATTTAAATAAATTATTTATTGAGATGATTAATAATTATTTTTGAATTAATTGATCATGATCGATAAATAATCATCATCATCATTTCCACAGTGTTACTTGCTCATAATGATGAGTATCTGCCCATTTAATATTATTATTTAAATATTTTTGATCTATTACAAATATTTAAATTTTCTTCCTATTGCGCATCGTTAACAATAAGGAAATTAATATTTCAGATAGAAAAATTAACAAAAACATATGTGCAATTTTATCTTTTTCTATATAATTATCGTCTTTAACCCAACATCAACACAACAACTAAAATCGAACACATGTTTTTCAAAGATTATATTTCATTTTAGAAAAAATATCGACAAAAAGATTGAAATTTATAAAGCATTTTATTTAATAGGTTTACATAATCTAAATACATAAAATGGTTTAAGTAAATATGGAAATTTTTTGAGAAAAAAAACATACAAACTGAAAAAATCTATTTTTGTTATTTTTATGTACATATATATGAAAAAAGATTAAGCATATCATTTACAGATTTATAAAATTGACCAAAATCCTTCCTGTTCATCAGATAAACAACAATGGAAAGTGAATTTTGCTTTTGTTAATGGGAAAAAAGCCAACAACCAACATCTGCTAATTTCAATTAGTTTATAAATTTTCAGCTAAATTTAAAGTTTCATATAGGATTTCAGCTAAATTTCATTTCAGCTAAATTTAAAGTTTCATATATTCATTTTCTGTTGTTTGAATGGTCGATCAAAATTGGCAAATCGATTAGTTTCTTTATTGAGAAATAATTAATTATTAAATATGTAGTTCGTAAAAAATGCTGAAAATCATTTATATTTTTCAAAATTTCTAGAGTAAATTAAGGCAAACTTTAAATTGGAATAAATTACTAAATGAATTTGTAACAATAGCAATCCTTATATAGCTCTATTATTAATTAGGAGATCTAGAATCTAGATCTAGACCAAAAAAGATAATTTTTAAATATAATTTTGTTCCAGAACACAATTTATATATGTAAAAATTATTCTTACATAATTAAATCGATTTTCTTCGTTAGTGAATTTAAATTGTATAAAACAGATCCTATCATAAAATATCAGAGCTTAATTTATCATGATCATTTTGGCGGGAAAACAGAAAAGTTAAACTCATAATTAATCAGCTGCCAATTTATTTTCACATTATAGATCATTTTTCAGATATTTTTTCCAATTAAACAAATTTATTAAGGAGCTTGAGACTATGTACAAATGTATATTAGAAGAAAATAATACATAATAGGAAAAAAAATATTTTGTTCCTTTTATTTTACAGGAAATCCCTTTCAATTTCCAATAGTGAATATTATACGATAACCTTATAAAATAACCTTTAACCGACTATCAGTTTGAATCGCTTCAATATTTAATTCAAAAAACCAAATTCAATAGCAAGAATCTAGCAACTGGGCATAAAGCAAATTTTTTGTATTTACAATATATAACATTTTTAAATAGATCAATCGTGGCCCGCATTTATTTAGATTTATTTGAATCTATTTTTAGTGATATTATGCCGCCAGAATATTTTTTGTGATTGTTTTTTTTTCGTTTTTATAAGAAAAGTAAATTTAAATTAAATCGAAAGAAACGAAAAACTATAATTCACTTCTACTTTTTTGGATAGCAAGCAATTACTTTTTTTTGTTTAAACTTTTTTTTATATTATAAAGAAGAAGTTAATCGAATTAGAAAAATGAAACTATTTTTGTTTTTCTTTACTCTCGGTGGATTTCTTTCAACAAAATTTCAAAATATAAAATATCGATTGATCTCGATATACCAATTTATTGTAATTATGTGCTCTCATCGTGTAAGTGCCATGAATTGCCTTAATAAACACTGAAAAAACAACAACAACAAAAACTATTAGCCCTAAAGTAGAAATATTTGATTTGCATATCGTGAAATCTGGAGGAGTTTTTCTCGTTATTGCCCATGTATTTATAGTAGAGTAACAAACTATATGAAAAATAATATGTGGGAAAATGCTGGTATATTTTCATGTATTATATTTGTAAAAAAAAAATTAGTATGTTTATGCTTGGTAAATTGCAAATAGAAAACATGATTTAAAAAAAAAAAATTTCGATTTAAAGAAGTGTTAAAAGTTTTCTGGTTAAATAAAAAACCAGAAGGATGGTGTTAGCAAAATATTTAAAAAATCAATTTTCTTAACATGTTAAGTTTCATAGATTTTAATCAAAAAAATTTATGAACATAAATTATGCTTTTAGGGATAACATAAATATAAATTATCTTTTACATTGATGTGCAATATTAGAGTGCAATTTATAAAACATTTTAATGGGTCTAATAATAAAATTGCATAACTAAACTTGCAGTACGTATTATAATAAAGAAGAATACAAATTGGAAATTCGCTAAAAAATTTAAGTTTTAAAAGAAACTTTATTTCTATTAAAATTACTTTCATTTTAAAATAATATATTCCAATTGAAATCATCTTTAAAATCAAGTAAAGATTGTAAACTCAATAAAATTTCACCTAAAATCTATAGAAGGTATAAAAGTTTGTCATTGTATCTTTATAATCTCAAATACAAAATTCAAAAATACAAATATGAAATTTAAATTTATGAATGAAAATAAAACTTGAAATAAAATATGTTTATAATAATTTAAAGAAAAAACTAGTTTTTGTGTACTGTTTAATAAAAATAAATTTATGCAAAACATATTTTTAATAATTATAAAAAGAAAAAATATATTTACACGGAAAGAAAATATTAATTTAAATTTCAAATCGAAAATTTTCAAAAATTACTAAAATATTTATATTATATACTTACATAAGTATATATGTATGTATGTACTCATAAGTATATTGGAGATTTAAAATTTGTCGTATATTTATCATTACGCATTTTTTTGACATCATTTTCTACTAATGATTAAAATTTAATTATCAAGATAATCAGCTTACCCTGGCGCATCTTAGTTCGGGTTTGGGTAATTATATAATATACATACGAAATGTGTTCCAAATAACAATTATGTGAAGAAATATTTTCAAGTGATTCCTAGCAGATATTAAATGGAACAAGCTCAATATAAGACCCTATAGTAAATTAAATTTATTAATTGCTCAGTGTTCATATTTTCATTACAAAATTTTTATATCCAAAGTCTGACACGTACATTATTTTTCTCACCTCTACAAAGTCAATCTAAGTTTTAGGAAAATTTATATACATACATATATATGTATACATATATCTATATTTATTTTTTTTATAAAAAGGTAAAAATTTATCTATTAAATAAACCTGTTAATAAATTGGCACTTGCGTGGGAATCAAAAGTAAATAAATTTTAAAAAGAATAAATAATATGTAAATAGAAAAAAATTCAATTGCATGCCAGAAAACTGAAAAATATAATTTCATAAAAATTAAATTTAATTAAAATTGTAACTTTTAATGTCAACAATATTTCAATCATCGGAAAATCTAAAAATTCTGTAATATTACAATATTATTCACCTTATGATTAAACAAACCAAAATTTATGAAATTTTATAAAAGTCATAAAAACGAAGACATGGCTGAATATTATTACAGAAAAAGATGGTATATCTTCCCACATCTCTAAAAAAAAAAAAAAACAAATAATTTTTATATTATAAAATCTTTACAGATGTGTCTAATTGCGGAATTGACAAATCGAAATATTTTCAAATTTTAGCACAGGAAACCCCATTTTAGGGGGAATTCAATATTTATGATATAATATTATTTTTATGGAAATTCAAATATAAAATTTTATTAATGGCGAATTTGTTTATAAATAAATATTGACAATATTAAAATTATTTAGAGAGCTTCAAGATTATTTTATTTATGAGTGAATGATAAGTCTGATAAAATATTTTGAAGCTGTTTTGGTGAGTTGAAGGAAGATTTATTAGCTCGTTATTAATTCATTAAATATTTATTTTTTATGGTTAAGGGTTAATGGACATTTATTGATTTACCAATTTTCCATAAAGGTAAAATTTATAATGGTAAAATAAGCGTCTTACGAGAAAACTAAATAAAATACAATTTAAAAATCTAATTTTGGGCATAACTTTGAAGATATACTCGTATCGTATATATTGTCAATTTTGGACAGAAATGGGTTTTTAATTTTATTTCAAACTTTGAAATAAGATTCAAAATTGAAAACAGAAAAGTAAACATTTTTTGTGATATTTAAACAAGAAATTTGTGGTGGGTGATTTAAAAATAAATGATATTTTCAATTTAAATTTTATTCATAATAAATTTAATCTCACATTTATTCGTTCCAATTTTCAAACCTAATAAATATTGCTTTTTGGGTATACAAAAAGCTCTAAAAAGTTTCCAATTTTAATGAAGTGTTTTATATAAAACAAAAAATTTGGAATGCTTAGCAAACATTGTCAACAAATTCAGTTTTAGAATTTACATTTTTTAGGTAAAAACTTTCTAAATTAAATCACAAAATTTATACAATAAAAAAAATGGAAATAGTTTCTGAAACTATTAAAAGAAAATTTTGCCAAGGTGAAAAATATATATAGTCCATATCATCATTTAACATTGAAGAAATTGATAAATTAAGTTAATTAAAGTGCGATGAAAAATATTGTCATATTACAATGGAGAAATTGAAAAGGAAATTGAATTCAATAAAAAGATTTCTAAAAGAATTGAAAAAAGAAGATCAAATTACAAAAAAATATATTCCTGATAACAGTATTTTACCAAAGGAAAAATTCAAAATTATTAAGAAATTATATATATAAAATATAATTGATAATGAAAATAAACTAGATCTATATTCCAGAAATTATAAATTTTTAATCATTTATCAGGTTCGTTTTCCATTTCAATCTATTCAGAAAAGTATTTCCTTTTTCTTTAAAACATATAAATTAAATTAGTTCCAAAAATATGTTAATTAGTTCTAATTTTATGTTCCATAAATATTTCTTTTATATGATTTAAATTAAAATAACTCAATTACCAATTTTAAATTTTCAGAAGAAAGTCTTGCATTTCTCCCTCCATCGAATAAAAACATCAAATTCTTGTCTACCTTTACGATAAATACGAAATTCTCAATGGTTAATCAAATTCTCAATGGTTTGATCCCAAAATTATATAAAATTAGTTTCTCAATTTATATTAGACTCAATTCCATCCAAACTTTATACATAAAATTATAACATCATTTATGTAGGATAGGGCATGGTGTATCTAATATAAATTATACATTATATTCATTTTATAATGATGAAGTAATAAAATTAAAATAAAATTGACTATAACATAAAATCGTTGTTCTTTTGGTCAAACGCCCAATACATATTTAATTGGAAGCATCAAGTCAATCGTTAGATTTTTTTTATGTTATTACATTAATTTATTATGTAATTCAATTCTTCTTCATAGTAAAGAAAGAAATAGTTTAAATTAGTGTTCTATAATTTTCATTCATTAAAAGATATAAAAAAAATTGATAGTGTTTTTTGTCCGATATAACAAAAAAAAACAATAATGAATAAAAATTGACCTAAATAAATGTTGATTGTCATTAATTTTGTTACATCATTTTATTTTTACAATGTAAAATTAATTCTTCTGATATAATTACACTCTTTATATAAACGTAAATTATCAATGAATAAATGAACGCCTCAAGTCTTAAAAGGTCGCCCACTGCTCTAAATATTAAAAAAAAAAAAAATTATTAAAATGAAATTATAAATATTTCCAAGGTTACACCTAAAACAAATTATTAAATTTAATTTTGAAATAATACTTTTTAAAAAAATAAATAAATAAATAATGTTAAAAACAAAACTTATTGCCGTCCCACAATATTTATTTTACATACTACCCGAGTAACCAGATGTCAACATTTTGTCACAAATTGTTGACAAAAAATTGTGTATTGTCGACAGAAATTTGTGACAAAATTTGTTGAAAAAATGTCAATGGGGTTTACCTCATTTGTCACATCTCAGGCGACATTTTTGTCGACAAATATGTCAACAATTTGGCGACGATTTGGTGAACTTTTTGTCAACAAATAGGGGAACAATTTTGTGAAATTTTTCATAACTTTTTGTCAACAAATATGTCAACAATTTGGTGAACTTTTTGAGAACTTTTTGTCAACAAATAGGGGAACAATTTTGTGAAATTTTTCATAAATTTTTGTCAACAAATATGTCAACAATTTGGTGAACTTTTTGAGAACTTTTTGTCAACAAATAGTGGAACAATTTTGTGAAAGTTTTGAGAACTTTTTGTCAACAAATATGTCAACAATTTGGTGAACTTTTTCATAACTTTTTGTCAACAAATAGGGGAACAATTTGGTGAACTTTTTGAGAACTTTTTGTCAATAAATATGGGAACAATTTTGTGAACTTTTTGTCAATAAATATGGGAACAATTTTGTGAACTTTTTGTCAATAAATATGGGAACAATTTTGTGAACTTTTTGTCAAAAATATGGGAACAATTTTGTGAACTTTTTGTCAATAAAGTCAATAAAATAATAATTTTGACTGAACTTTTTATTTTTTTTTAAATTTAGCTTTTTTGTTTTTTCGTTCTTTATTTTAAATTTCATTTTTAATCAAATTAAAAATCAAATTAAAAATTATTATGATTTTTAATTTCTATTCGATAGAAAGATTACTTTGATTTTTAATTGAATAATATTACTTTAAGGAAAAGTATTTTTAAAAAACTTATTTTTATTTATATTTTTTATTTCATACTTTTTTATTTTATTTCACCGATAATTTATTTCAAAGCAATTTACCGCGGTAACATTATTAAATTTGAAAAACTTTAAAAACCCAAATGACCCACGGACTACGCAAAGAGATGTACACTTCACGACATTTTTTACGATTTTTTTATGCCGTTTAAGAGTTATACATACCTGACAACAATTTTGTGAACTTTTTTGTGAACTTTCGACATATATTTGTTTGTATATTTTTATATATATACTTTGTATATATATACTTTTGTATATATGGTTTGTATATATATACTTTAAGTGTGAGTTCATAAAAGGGAAAGTAAAAATGTTTAAATTCTTTACATTGTTTACCATGATTTTATGCATTTAAGCAATTAATTCTTTACCTGTAAATGTAAATTTATTGTACAATTTTATGACAAAATATAGACAAAATTTGTCATGACAATTATTCAACAAATATTTGTCGACAATTTGTCGGTGTAATTTTGATGACAAAATGTTTACACAATTTTATGACAAAATATAGACAAAATTTGTCATGACAATTATTCAACAAATATTTGTCGACAATTTGTCGGTGTAATTTTGATGACAAAATGTGTACACAATTTTATGACAAAATATAGACAAAATTTGTCATGACAATTATTCAACAAATATATGTCGACAATTTGTCGGTTAATTTTGATGACAAAATCTGTACACAATTTTATGACAAAATGCTGACAAAAGTTTGTCATGACAATTTCTGGTTTCTCGGGTAGGTATATATAATTTCAAATGAGTGACATCGCTTAATTGAAAAGCAATCAAAGTATAATATAAAGTTTTGTTTATTTATGTATACCAGAATTAAATATAAGGGAAAAATTATTATGTAAAATAAAAAACGCGATTTGAATAATAAAAATAATACATATAAAAATTAATTAATTTCTTACAATGTAAATAGAAAATATATGTCACTGTCAAATTGTAAATATGGTATATGGACAAAAAATTGTCTTAATTAATATATACTTTCCAGAAGAAAGTATAAATAATTTGTATTTTGAAAAATTATCCATAATTATATAAATAGAAAATTTATATTTTATTTGGAGTTTAGTTTATAATTTAACTTACCCCAGGTTAATTAACACTAATAAAAGTGACCAAATCTACTAACAAATTTAGGTAAATGTCAGCATTGATTTAATTAATGGGTTTTTTTAAATTGTAGAAAATATAAGTTATTATAGTTAGTTCACAATTAATGGAGGAAATTAATTATCAAATTATAAGTACCATTTACACGATCAAATAAAATCAATATTTTATTTGAATGACTCATCCATCAAATAAATTTGAACGTGTAAATGGTCCATCCAATATCCTATCAAATAAAATCTCAAATCAAAATATATTGTGTTTATTTCAAATAAATTTGTCAAATATGACGTCACGTCAAATAGATTTGATCGTGTAAATGCTTTTCGCTTGGATTTTGACAGATTTTTCATCAAATAAAATTTTGATTTTATTTGATAGTGTAAATGCAAAATGTTTGACAGCTTCATTTAACAGCTTTTTTCATCAAATAAAATTTTGATTTTATTTGATCGTGTAAATGGTACTATAGATAGTGCTACAGTACTTAACTAATAACATACATATATGTATGTATACTGCAAATAATGAAAGCTCTTTATAATATCGTTACCACCATGAGCAAAATTCTTAATCAACAATTAATATACCATTTACTCTCTAATGTTAAAGTCCACATAAAATTGGGTTTTAGCACAAAAACAATATTTTTTACATTATAAATTTACTATTTGCTTGTAACAACAAAGAAAAGAAACCAAATTCTAAAAAAAACTTATGTATAAACTTTAATCTTAGGAAAGTTATTAGAAAAACCTTATTTTTATCTATTTAATTATTATTATTTTTGTGTACGGTTTTTTTTTTGTGTAAAAAGAAACACCGCTTTGTACGCTTGCGGTTTGAATTTTAAATAATATTTTTGTATATAGTCATAACTTTTATGATATTAAATTGATGGATAATATAACTTTACGGAAAATAGATATATGTATTAAAGTGAAAATTCGACTTTAATAAATACATTACAACTCATCAAAAAGTAAAATTAAGTTTATACTTTGATTTATTGAAATTTAAATACATTTGTAATTGTATACTATTTTATTTTGTTGCAATAAATTTTCTATTGATGATGATTATAATGATGATGCTAGATGACAAATGTGCATTGTAATAGTAGATCACATTCCATTTATACACCATTTCCTTCTCTTCTTATCAACACTAAAATAAAAAAAATCAACTTTTCTACTATACGAAACAAAATGTAATTTAAGTTTAAAGTCGGTCAATTCTATTTGGAAAAAAGAAACACAACAACAATTATTTGCTGACGACATTTTCATTTTTCTTGATAAAGACTATGTACATGTACATATACAATATCGTTGTCGCTGGTTCTAGTATTATACAATTGCACTGTAAAAAAATTTCATTGCAGTTGATTACACTGTAATAATATAGTTGTAGTAATACACCTTAAATTTTTAGTTAAACATTTTATTTTGGAAAACAAATTACCGAGCACACATTATTAAAATTAATATATGACTACAAAAATGCACTGATTAAAATTAGTAAAAAAAAATTCGATATTAGTGCTATTATAGATTATAGTTTGAATTTTATATTATTATTAGCAGGAACGCCTACGATCACAACAGCATAAAAATGCAACATACATAACATTAATTTAAAGCTTATAATTGAGAGCAAAATACACAAATGCATATCATATATAATGAAATGATGGTGGTATGCTGCATGCTTTTTAGTTATTTCATATTTTTTTTTTCTAAAATTAAACCAAGTCAAAAAACATAACCTATAAAAAAAATTTATTTTATTTTATTTGTTTCTTTTATTTATTTATATTTTCCTTCATTTTAAAAATTTTTATGACCTGATGGTGCTTGTCATAATTTTTAAGATTTATTTATGTAACAATCTATATTGATTAAATTTTGATCATAATAGAATTTTTCTATTTTTAAATTTATAGGAGTAATAGGGAAAAGTCTCTATTATACTTCTAGTGGGCTCAACTGAACAGTTTCACGAAGCCCATCAACTGAAAAGGATAAATATATATTTTCTATTCTATTTGACTAATTATCCCTGAAAGAAATATTCAAGAAATTTTTTTTTTTTACATTTTATTGAAACTAAATAAGTTTTCCACGATAATTTTCAGTTTTATTTATTCTTTTAGTAGAAAGAAATATTTCTATTTGAAATCCGAACGAATAAAATAAGAAAAATTATTAAATAAAGGGGTTATATCAAAATATCAATAAACAATTGTTTATGTATGAGCAAACATAATAAACTAAAAATAGTATTTGAATATGTTTAATGATTTGTAGATTTTTGAAAATTTTAACGTAGACAACAGGTTTAATGTTGTGTAGAAAATTATTATATAAAATTTTATTTTAAAAATATTATTTATCTTAATTAAATATTTATTTTATGACCATTTTTATTTATATAATATTAAATTTTAAAGATGTTTTGACAAAAAATTATAGTTAAATTAGAGTTAAACTTTAATAATCATCTATTTAGTTTTATTAATTATTTTAGATTTTTATTAGTGCGTACAATTTCCACATGCCATTTTCACTATTATTGCAATGATAATTTATTAATTTTTGATACAATGAAAATGAAAATACAATGAAAATGAGACAAAATGATAGCAAAATGGTTTTAAAATGTCAGTTTTAGAATTTGCAATAATTTTAATATGTATAAAGAAACGCCTGCATAAATATTTACTGAAATTTAGCCAATCAATATATACTAAAAGGACTTACTGCATTTTATGTACATATAAATATATTGAAAATTTTAAGGTGTGACTTTTTTTACCCATAAATTTCTTTTTTCATCATTTTTTGAATACTGCATTTTTAAATTTTATAGTTATTCTTATACCCCTTTAATTTTTAACCAACAAAAAACATTGGTATGCCAAATATATACTACTTTCAGGCTTTCAGCCTCTTCAGCTTCACAAATAAATAAAAAATGTATGAATTTTGAAAACAACCAAAAATAAAAAACAACTTTAATTGGTTTCAATATTTTTATAAGAAATATTTCACAAATTATATATCGACCATTGAATAGCAAATCTTTCAAAAGTTCTGGAAATTGAAAAATATAATAAATTATTTAGCATGCAACAATGGGTGCAAGACTTGATACACCAAAAAAAAATTTATTTATTTATCTTTATCCTTATGCATCAGGAATTCACATCACATTTTCACATTATTATCCAATAAAACCTTTGAAGAGAGGTCATCAAACCACTGAATTTCCAGTAACGTATAAATATAAATAAACAAATTTAAGAGTTAAATATTACAAAAAATTATTTTAAATTCTTTTTTCTTGTGTGTGTTTGTTTTCTTCTCCGTATGAAAATATAAATTTAAATTTATCGTTTTTTTTTTCATTTCCTTACCAATTTAAGGCACTAAATTTTTTTTTTGTTATTGTTGAAAAAATCACAATTTCAAATCATCAAGAATGTTTGACAACATTGAAAGACTATTTATATGCAACATATGTAATTTTGCAATCAATTTTAATTTGCATAAAAAGTAAGTTGGTAAACAACAACATAAATTAATACTATTTAGATATACTAAAAAAACTTATGATTTTATTAAAATTAATTTTTAAAATAAACATTTTACGTATTTTACGTTTTTGTTTTGATTTAAAGTTATAAAGAATAAAAAAAATGTACTTAAAGTAAATTCGTGAAATTAATTGTAAAATTTAGTAAGTCTCAAAGGCGAAATAAGTAAGTTTGGTTTATGTGGTGGCGAAGGATTTACATACATACATACATATGTATAAAAGTTACAACAAATTATTTTTATGGTAAATTGTCGCGGTGGGGTACTTGAGCAAAAAAAAATGTCACGATAACATTACCAGCTTCTGCTGATGTAATAATTGTGATGGCAGACGCTTTAACTATTCGTTTATTTAATCATATGGATTATTTAATCATGATTGAAATATGTATTGAGAAAAATATGGGGTCTATAAATCATTTAATTTATATTTTTTTATAAAATTTTATAAGAGGAATAAAAATTATTCAAATGTAATGAGGTTTTATATTAGTAACAAATACAAAATTTATACAAAATTTAATTCACCGCATCATTTTCCCTAAGGTTTCTACATAGTTGAATATATAAAGTCACTAGGAAAAACTTATTATCTTAAAACTATATTTAATTAACTCTAGAATGCAATGGAAAACTAAAAAAACGAAAATATTTTCAAATTAATAGAGCTTGACTACAATTTCAACGATTTATTTCGTAATAAACAATCTGCAAAAATAAAACAACAAATAAATTTATTAAATGAAGTCAACACTTTTGATTTTTTTAAAAACATTGCAATTTATTATATAAAAAATCTTGAATATACTATATGGCCACTACAGATTATAAATTACTTTAAGAGGACTAATATACTACTGACTGCATGATGTCATCTCAGATAAATATTCTTGTTTAATTTTAATGTCCGGTTATTTGGTGGTTTTGTTCATCATAATAGAACTATAAAATTTACAATAAATTGTCTTATACATATTATATAGTAGTAAAGATAATATTGCAGTTGTGATATGTATCAATCAAAAGTATTGTAATTTATTCATTGTAATTAAATAATTAGCTCACCCTTAAATTGGTTTTATTTTGTTCAAAGTTATGAGAATAACATAAATTAATTAGAACCCTTACCCTTTAATTCTTAATTCTTTTAATTCTTCATTTTAGTAGTAATACTGATAATATTTTCCTATATAATGGTATATGTATATAAATCAATAAATCCAAATAAAAAATTTACTTAAAAAATATACATAATATGGAAATAATATGGTTAGCAGCAAAAAATTTAATTTTAAGAAATTTATTTTGTAAATCACTCCTTTTTCCAGTTGTGCTCAGTCACAGGAATTAACATTTTGCAGTTGAAATAATAAAAGTAAATTATATAGAAGCTATGCAAAATGAACAATCCCTGAGAATCAAGCCAATCGGTTTTCATAATGTTACGTCAAAGTTTTATAATTTATTTATCAAGATTATTGTTTGTTAACCTTACTAATCGTGGATAAATAAAGTGCAATTTTTATAATTGGAATTAGTACAATCTAGACTTTTATCCTTTCCACAACAAGTGCCATAAGCTGCGGAATTGAAAATGTTCTTTCAACCTGAATATCAGAACAAAGTTCCAGTTATTCTGAATTGCCAAATTCAATTGTACAAAATTTTAATGTGTTGGCCATTAAATCCTAATATTAATTATATTAATCGTCTACGTTCTTTAATACTTATGTTATGTGTAGTTATCATATGTGTGACAAATATCGGAGGAGGATTTAATTATCTAATTTCAACAAGAAATAAAAATGATCTTGATGAACTTTTCGAAAATTCACTTCTATTCTTTTGGTATACACTAATAATTCTACGAATTTTCCATGCAATTTTCAATCGAAATCATTTTCGAGAATTTATTACTGAATTTTATGGAAAAATTTTCATAACATTCGACGAAAATGAAGATATTTATAAAAATATAATAAATAAAGCAATGAAACCAGTAAAAATATTCACATATTTTTATGTTATAACAAATGCTTCATTTAATACTATTCCATTTTTATTATCGGCAATTACAAATTTTAAGGAAATGATTTTTGCTAATAAAGTGCAATTTTGGTTTGAGATTGATTCAGTTCCGAAATATATATTAACTTATTGGTATTCAGTACTTGCAGTATTTACTACAATAATGTTTGTTATTGCCGAATCATATCTTATATCCTTGTGTATGAATCATTTAATTTGTAATTTAATGAAGCTACAAAAAAATATTGAAAATGCATTTACGAAAATATGTAACTCAATTAGAACCGATAAGAAACGCATTGAAGACATTAATGTACTTTTTATTAATGAATTAAATAAACTATTCGAAAGATACATGGAAATAAAAAAGTAAGAAATTTGGTGTCAAATTCAAATTTAAAGTTAAATTGGCAAACAATTGCAATTAATTTATTTCAAATTTCGGTATATTTGAGTGTTGATGTGAATGTGATGTCCATTTAAAGGTTCATTTCCATATTTTTAAATTAATTTGAAATTATTTTCAGATTTTCAATTAAAATGAATGAAACATTTTCTTTTCGGTATTTTTTCAACTTTTTTGTTCTAACTTTAGCACTTTGCTTGGAAGTTTTTAGTATATCAAATGTAATATGGAAAATTTCATATTTAATTTCATTTTGCTAATTAAACTTCGTTTTGCAGAATTCTAACCAAATTCTAAACAAATTGATTATTTATGGTTTTGGTCTATGTGCAACGAGTGCTGAACTAATGGTTTTGGGAAATATTGGATCAAATTTGAAAAAAATAGTATAAATTTAATTAATTTCCTCATTTCCTGTATTGGTTTTCAATTAATTAATTCTTTCAAATTTAGAGTAGTGAAATATCTGAAACTTTCTATAAATCAAATTGGGAACTAGTTTTGTGCTATTCTAAAGGAAGACGATATAGAAAGGATAATGTGAAAGCTATGAAACACATATTGAATTTGATGACACTAAGTCAAGAACCAATTGTTTTGACAGGGTTAAATTTCTTCGATTTGTCACTTGAAACATCCACTAAGGTGAGTTCAGTTATTCGAAGTAAATTAAATTTCTCTTTTTATTATATTTTCTAGGCAATAAAGACAGCATATTCATACTTCATGTTCTTACAAAGCATCAAGAAATGAAATAACACAAAAATATATGATTAATTAATTGGTGAATAGCACGCTTATTGTGATCATTTGATTTCCAGCAATTAGATGTTATTATATATAACTATATTCAAACTTGTAATGAGTATAAATGTTTTATTATCACAGCAAAATATTAAAATCATTGAACTGTATTTATATATATATAAATCTTAGAATGCACTATTATTGCAACAAAATTTTAAATTTACCATACATTTATAAAGTAAAAATAAAATGTAAAACTCCTCTTTTATTCAATAAAAAATGAGCTTTTCGTTATGATATAATTGAAAATTGAATTTCCTATTCCAAGTAGTAACAAATCAATATCAAAATTGTTGTAAACAGATAATAATTTAATTATTAGCTAAAAACAAATATAAATAAAGTAATTTGTTGTTTTGGTTTTATTAGTGAGCAATTAAATTGATATTTTGTTCTACGATTAACAGAAATAATTCAATCTTATAATTGCGCTCGGACAAAAAAAACAAAAATTATAAATCGATTACAACATTAAATTCGTGGTTTTTTTTTGTTATAGTCAAATGCACCAGGAAATAATATTAAGGAAATTTCTTAAAGGAAGGTGGGGTCTAACACGCAATAACCGTAGCGAAATTAAACAAAATTGATTTTATATCAATAATACAAAGCAGAAGCTTTGAAAATTTAACAAAAAATTTGCAAATATATTTTATAGTCAACACTAATAAAATGGTAAACTATATTTACCACCAAAAGTAAAATATTTTATTCCATCAATAATTTTCTAGCCCCACAAAAAGTTTCATTTTTTCGTTTTATTTTATTAGCAAACTTTTTCCAAAATATTATAGTGTTGTAGTTTATTTGTTGTCAGTAAATATATAGCAAAATAAATTGGAAGCTACACATTAGCTTTTAGCTTAATCTTAAAATAAACAGTTTTGTTATTGTAGATTGTAAATGGGATTCGTCATTGAATTAAATTCTATTTCTTATTTAAAATTATCTCCTAGGACCTGCAAGCTTTTTACTAAATCCATAATTTAATGAATGTGGATGAGCCTGTTGAATTTCCTCTTAGGTCAAGTTTTGGGCAAATCATTTTTGCTTGGCTATTTTGTCATTGTCACTTATTCGTGGTTTTACTATCTACTTTTAATTTTATAAGTAGTAGTTAAGTGGGAGTGAGAGCTATGCAAAATTACTTGGGTTTTATAGTGGAAGCTTATTCGGATATTGACCTATCCTTAAAAAAAGCAATCTTGTAGAGGTAGACTAATCTTTGGAGATATACATATATTATTATTTTAACTATGAATTTATATTTTATTACTTTGAAGTCATTGGAATAATAAATTCGAATTAAGTTTCCATAATTTGTTTTTTTAGTGAATATTTATTTTTAGTGAATCAATTTTCAAAAACTTTGAGGGAAAGTTAATTATTATACTCTTAATTTGATAGTCTAACAACAAAAATTTATATATCGACTGTGGTTCCAAAAAACATATTATACAAATTTCACAAATTGGCTCTCAAATTTTTAATTAAATATTTGGATCCTCCTAATCCATATATAGAAAATCAGTTGCATAAATTTATAACACCAAATTAATATTAAAAGTACATAATACTAAAATTATTGCAAGCTGTATAAATTCCCATTACAATAATAATTTTGTAAATTATTTATTTGAAATCACTCCTTTTTCCAGTTGTGCTCAGTCACAGGAATAAACATTTTGCAGTTGAAATAATAAAAGTAAATTATATAGAAGCTATGCAAAATGAACAATCCCTGAGAATCAAGCCAATCGGTTTTCAATGTTACGTCAAACTTTTATAATTTATTTATCAAGATTATTGTTTGTTAACCTTACTAATCGTGGATAAATAAAGTGCAATTTTTATAATTGGAATTAGTACAATCTAGACTTTTATCCTTTCCACAACAAGTGCCATTAGTTGCGGAATTGAAAATGTTCTTTCAACCTGAATATCAGAACAAAGTTCAAGTTATTCTGAATTGGCAAATTCAATTGTACAAAATTTTAATGTGTTGGCCATTAAATCCTAATATTAATTATATTAATCGTCTACGTTCTTTAATACTTATGTTATGTGTAGTTATCATATGTGTGACAAATATCGGACCAGCAATTAATTATCTAATTTCAACCAGAAATAAAAATGATCTTGATGAATTTTTCGAAAATTCACTTCTATTCATTATTTATGCACTAATAGTTTTACGAATTTTCCATGCAATTTTCAATCGGAATCAATTTCGAGAATTTATTACTGAATTTTATGGAAAAATTTACATAACATTCGACGAAAATGAAGATATTTATAAAAAAAATATAATAAATAAAGCAATGAAACCAGTAAAAATATTCACATATTTTTATGTTATAACAATTGCTTCATTTTATACTATTCCATTTTTATTATCGGCAATTACAAATTTTAATGAAATGATTTTTGCTAATAAAGTGCAATTTTGGTTTGAGATTGATTCAGTTCCAAAATATATATTAACTTATTGGTATTCAGTATTTGCAGCATTTATTATAACACTGTTTCTTACTGCCGAATCATATCTTATATCCCTGTGTATGAATCATTTAATTTGTAATTTAATTGAGCTACAAAATAATATTGAAAATGCATTTACGAAAATATGTGGGTCAATTAGAACTGATAAGAAACGCATTGAAGACATTAATGTACTTTTTATTAATGAATTAAATAAACAATTCGAAAGATACATGGAAATAAAAAAGTAAGAATTTTGGTGTCAAATTTAAAGTTAAATTATTTTATAATTCGGTATATTTGAGTGTTGATGTAAATGAAAATGTGATGTCCATTTAAAGGTTAATTTCAATATTGTTAAATTAATTTGAAATTATTTTCAGATTTTCAATTAAAATGAATGAAACATTTTCTTTTCGGTATTTTTTCAACTTTTTTGTTCTAACTTTAGCACTTTGCTTCGAAGCTTGTTATGTATCAAATGTAATATAAAAAATTTCATATTTAATTTCATTTTGCTAATTAAACTTCGTTTTGCAGAATTCTAACCAAATTCTAAACAAATTGATAATTTATGGTTGTAGTGTATGTGCAACGAGTGCTGAACTAATGGTTTTGGGAAATATTGGATCAAATTTGAAAAAAATAGTATACATTTAATTAATTTCCTCATTTCCTGTATTGGTTTTCAATTAATTAATTCTTTCAAATTTATAGAGTAGTGAAATATCTGAAACTTTCTATAAATCAAATTGGGAACTAGTTTTGTGCTATTCTAAAGGCAGACGATATAGAAAGGATAATGTGAAAGTTATGAAACACATATTGAATTTGATGACACTAAGTCAAGAACCAATTGTTTTGACAGGGTTAAATTTCTTCGATTTGTCACTTGAAACATCCCTTAAGGTGAGTTCAGTTATTAAAAATAAGTTAAATTTCTCATTTTATCATATTTTCTAGGCAATAAAGACAGCATATTCGTACTTAATGTTCTTACAAAGCATCAAGAAATGAAATAACACAAAAATATATGATTAATTAATTGGTGAATAGCACGCTTATTGTGATCATTTGATTTCCAGCAATTAGATGTTATTATATATAACTATATTCAAACTTGTATTGAGTATAAATGTTTTATTATCACAGCAAAATATTAAAATCATCAAAATGTATTTACTGATATATAAATTTTAGAATTCACTATTATTGCAACAAAATTTTAAATTTACCATACATTTATAAAATAAAAATAAAATGTAAAACTCCTCTTTTATTCAATAAAAAATGAGCTTTTCGTTATGATATAATTGAAAATTGAATTTCCTATTCCATTTTTCACTATATCCCATCTCAATCCACCTTAAAATTGATACTTTAATAACAAGTAGTAACAAATCAATTTCAAAATTGTCGTAAACAGATAATAATTTAATTATTAGCTAAAAACAAATATAAATAAAGTAATTTGTTGTTTTGGTTTTATTAGTGAGCAATTAAATTGATATTTTGTTCTACGATTAACAGAAATAATTCAATCTTATAATTGCGCTCGGACAAAAAAAAAACAAAAATTATAAATCGATTACAACATTAAATTCGTGGTTTTTTTTTGTTATAGTCAAATGCACCAGGAAATAATATTAAGGAAAATTTCTTAAAGGAAGGTGGGGTCTAACACGCAATAACCGTAGCGAAATTAAACAAAATTGATTTTATATCAATAATACAAAGCAGAAGCTTTGAAAATTTAACAAAAAACTTGCAAATATATTTTATAGTCAACACTAATAAAATGGTAAACTATATTTGCCACCAAAAGTAAAATATTTTATTCCATCAATAATTTTCTACCCCCACAAAAAGTTTCATTTTTACGTTTTATTTTATTAGCAAACTTTTTCCAAAATATTATAGTGTTGTAGTTTATTTGTTGTCAGTAAATATATAGCAAAATAAATTGGAACCTACACATTAGCTTTTAGGCTTTTAGCTTAATCTTAAAATAAACAGTTTTGTTATTACAGATTGAAAATGGAATTCGTCATTGAAATAAAATCTATTTCTTATTTAAAATTATCTCCTAGGACCTAAAAGCTTTTTAATAAATCCATAATTTAATAAATGTGGGTGAGCCTGTTGAATTTCCTCTTAGGTCAAGTTTTGGGCAAATCATTTTTGCTTGGCTATTTTGTCATTGTCACTTATTCGTGGTTTTACTACTTTTAATTTTATAAGTAGTAGTTATGTGGGAGTAAGAGTTATGCTAAATTACTTTGGTTTTATAGTGGATTTTCGGATATTGACCTATCCTTAAAAAAAGCAATCTTGTAGGCTAAACTTTGGAGATATACATATATTATTATTTTAATTATAAATTTATATTTTATTACTTTGAAGTCATTGGAATAATAAATTCGAATTAAGTTTCCATAATTTTTTTTTTAGTGAATATTTATTAATCTTTAACATAAATTTTAATATTTTAACCTAACATATGTCAATTTTCAAAAAACTTTGAGGGAAAGTTAATTATTATACTCTTAATTTGATAGTGTAACAACAAAAATTTATATATCGACTGTGGTTCCAAAAAACATATTATACAAATTTCACAAATTGGCTCTCATATTTTTAATTAAATATTTGGATCCTCATAATCCATATATAGAAAATCATCGAGTTGCATAAATTTATAACACCAAATTAATATTAACCCTTTCATTCCCAATGTAGTAACCCAGCAGACAAACACAAATTTTAGGTATTTTTATGTATTACGAGTTAATTCGTATTTTGGCGTAATACATAAAATTATTGTACGACATGCCAACTTCATTTAAATCTCTGTGTCACAATGAAAGACAAAACTTAATACATATTAAAATTAAGGACAATGCATAAATATTTTTACTACGAGTTATCTCGTAGCTGGCCGTACTGATTGACTTACTTAGTACGAAATAACTCGAAGTTGGCATCGATAGGGTTAAAAGTATATACATAATACTAAAATTATTGCAAGCTGTATAAATTCCCATTGCACTAATAATTTTGTAAATTATTTATTTGAAATCACTCCTTTTTCCAGTTGTGCTCAGTCACAGGAATAAACATTTTGCAGTTGAAATAATAAAAGTAAATTATATAGAAGCTATGCAAAATGAACAATCCCTGAGAATCAAGCCAATCGGTTTTCAATGTTACGTCAAACTTTTATAATTTATTTATCAAGATTATTGTTTGTTAACCTTACTATAGTCGTAGATAAATAAAGTGCAATTTTTATAATTGGAATTAGTACAATCTAGAGTTTTATCCTTTCCACAACAAGTGCCATAAGCTGCGGAATTGAAAATGTTCTTTCAACCTGAATATCAGAACAAAGTTCAAGTTATTCTGAATTGGCAAATTCAATTGTACAAAATTTTAATGTGTTGGCCATTAAATCCTAATATTAATTATTTTAATCGTCTACGTTCATCAATACTTATCTTATGTCTATTTATCATATGTGTGACAAATATCGGACCAGCAATTAATTATCTAATTTCAACCAGAAATAAAAATGATCTTGATGAATTTTTCGAAAATTCACTTCTATTAATTATTTATGCACTAGTAATTTTACGAATTTTCCATGCAATTTTCAATCGGAATCAATTTCGAGAATTTATTACTGAATTTTATGGAAAAATTTACATAACATTCGACGAAAATGAAGATATTTATAAAAATATAATAAATAAAGCAATGAAACCAGTAAAAATATTCACATATTTTTATGTCATAGCACTGGCATTATTTAATACTATTCCATTTTTATTATCGGCAATTGCAAATTTTAATGAAATGAGTTTTGCTAATAAAGTGCAATTTTGGTTTGAGATTGATTCAGTTCCGAAATATATATTAACTTATTTGTATGTAGGACTTTCATTCTATATTATAATAATGTTTGTTATTGCCGAATCATATCTTATATCCTTGTGTATGAATCATTTAATTTGTAATTTAATGAAGCTACAAAATAATATTGAAAATGCATTTACGAAAATATGTAAGTCAATTAGAACTGAAGAAACGCATTGAAGACATTAATGTACTTTTTATTAATGAATTAAATAAACAATTCGAAAGATACATGGAAATAAAAAAGTAAGAATTTTGGTGTTAAAATAAAGTTAAATTATTTTATTTCATATTTCGGTATATTTAAGTGTTGATGTAAATGTGATGTCCATTTAAAGGTTCATTTCCATATTTTTAAATTAATTTGAAATTATTTTCAGATTTTCAATTAAAATGAATGAAACATTTTCTTTTCGATACTTTCTAAACTTTTTTAGTCAAATTTTAGCACTTTGCATGGAAGTTTTTAGTATATCAAATGTAATATATGGAAAATTTCATATTTAATTTCATTTTGCTAATTAAACTTCGTTTTGTAGAACTCTGACAAACAAAACAAATTGATAATTTATGGTTTTGGTGTATGTGCAACGAGTGCTGACCTAATGGTTTTGGGAAATATTGGATCAAATTTGAAAAAAATAGTATAAATTTAATTAATTTCCTCATTTCCTGTATTGGTTTTCAATTAATTAATTCTTTCAAATTTATAGAGTAGTGAAATATCTGAAACTTTCTATAAATCAAATTGGGAACTAGTTTTGTGCTATTCTAAAGGCAGACGATATAGAAAGGATAATGTGAAAGTTATGAAACACATATTGAATTTGATGACAGTAAGTCAAGAACCAATTGTTTTGACAGGGTTAAATTTCTTCGATTTGTCACTTGAAACATCCCTTAAGGTGAGTTCAGTTAATCGAAGTAACTTAAATTTCTCATTTTATTATATTTACTAGGGAATGAAGACAGCATATTCGTACTTAATGTTCTTACAAAACATCAAGAAATGAAATAACACAAAAATATATATGATTTCATGTTAAATTAATTTGAAATTATTTTCAGATTTTATGTTAACCTTAGCACTTTGCTTTGAATTTCATATTTAATTTCATTTTGCTAATTAGTGAATAATTAAATCAGAGAATTATTAAAGCACGTTATTATGATCAATTAATATCTACTATTTAGTATATTTTTATCATATATCCACGTTTACAATCTTTTGCATAATGATATAATTAAATGTTTAATATAATTTTTTTTTTATTTTATTGCATGTAATTATTATTATAAGTTCTTACTCGAACTCGAATTTATATAATTTAGTGAATTTTTTTAATTTGTTAGTGAATAACTTAAAAAATATTGATTATTTGTATTTATTTATTTTTGAATTAAATGTGAACATAATTTTTGGTTTAGTTCGAGTTAACTTTTTCATTACATTTCTATAAAACTTTTCATAATCCAAGATTATATTATTTAGTATAATAATTTTGTGTTTAAATATTTTATAAATTATCCTGTGATTAAATTAGTGAAAGTTCTCAAGTTGTTTATAATAATTATATCACCATTAATTGTACTTTCACAGTTCACGAATAAAACACTAAATATATATATATTCTATGTAATTGAATAAATTAATCAAATATATATATGTACTTAAATGTTAGAAAAACCTGATTTTTATTATAACACAAAATTTTTATCCTCTTATCCATCATCAACAAATTGAAAGCTTTTTTTCTAACATACCTGAAATGAAATAAAATATATAATTTAGTTAAAATATTATAAATTACTAAATATATTAAAATATAAAACAAGAATTAAATCTTTAATTGCAATTTAATCTAATATGATAAAAAATATCGTAATGGAAAATTTATAAATATTTCTACAATAATTCTCTTAATAAAAATTAATAATATTTTCTGTTCTTGGATAGAATAACACATTTGTCTGCATAAATCGTTAAATATAGATATTAAAATAATTTAAATATTTAAATTTGTAAATTGATAAAGCGTTAACTTAAATTATCGAATATTTCTACTATGTTAATTAAATTGAAATTAGCATAAAATTTTTCGTTAAAGGTATATTTAAAAACAGAAAATATTTATTTACTCTATGAAGTATAAATTTTTTAATTAAATTGTCTTTGAAAAAATTATAAAATCGGACATTTACGATTTAGACACCGGAAATGTTAAGCAAATATATAACTTTTTTTGGAAGTTAATCAATTTTATGAATTTTCAAATCAAATATTTTTAATTTGTAGATTATTTAATATTCTACATAATTTTGCGCGGTAATTCAAAAATTAATCTTTAATTAAGTGGCGAGTTGTTAAGTACAGAATATCATGGTTGTCACTTTTGGGAGTTCCTTGACAGTATGATATATACTGTCAAAGTATATTTTCTATGAAATATTTTTATTTTTATTTTGCTACAGTGATTTAAAAATACAAATCAAAATATCTTTATTAATAAATGCGCAAAGTTTTAATATTTCATGTACAAAGTGATGAATAACTAAATAAGGTACATATATGTAAATATTAATTAATAATTTAAAAATCGCATAAAATTAAAACAATTTTTTAAACTGAATATTAAATATATAAAATAATTATAAAAATTATTTATAAATTTCACTTCATTTTTAATGTGAATACGCAACGAATTTTGTTTATGTAATTACAAAAAAATAATAATATTAAATATGAATTTTTGTCTTTATTTAAAGAAAAATTTTCTTAATGAAACGCATGAAATATTTTTATTTCCGGTTTTATAATTATTTTTATACATAATATTTTTTTTTTTTTTTTAAAGTAGTGAGTGACCTCGAATTCCATAAATAAATATTTTTTATGTTTTACTTAACATATATAAAATTTTGTTTGCTGTCCATCAGAACGCAACATAATTAACAAATTTTCTTCATACATTTTGTTTTTTGGCAGACATGCGTTGTTAACAGGCTCCATAGCTAAATACATTTACAAATTTGTTTAAAGGAGAAAAATAAAATTCTAGATTAAACATTTTACAAAAAAAATTATAAAAAAAAAATATTTTAATTATGTATGTATTTTTTTGAAAAAGATCTGTGCCATTTAATTTTAGATCTAAAGAAAAATAACGCGTTTATCAATAAAAACCATCCATCATAAACTAAAATTCATATATTTATAATTATGACATATATGAGAAATCTAAATTAATGTTAATATAAATTTAACAAATAGAAAAAATATTTATTTTTAGTATTTTTTTAAATGTCTCGAACTGCGCCCACAAAATTTTATTTTTTTAATTTACTACAAGTCTGGTTTTTATGTTTCGAAATATGTATACAAAATATCCTTGACAACTGAAACAAATGAAATAATAAATTACCCGCATCCTTTTTTTGTCGATATTTTTTACAAATTACATTTTCAATAAAATTGTCCCTTTCCATTAATATTTCGTATTTATAATGTTCGTTTGTTTACCAACAATTTAAATTATCGCCTAAAATCATCATAACTCGATCCTTGTTTCGTCGTTTAATAGACATGGGTGTTTCAGTTATACGGATTGTCGTACAGTTAAAATAATTTTTTATGCCGATTAATAAATATTATATTATTTTCATATTGTAAAATATTGTACGAATAGTAATAAAAATTTCTATTTATATAAAAAGAAACATTAAAAATATAATCCAAACATTTAATTGCTGAGATTAATGTATTTAAATTTTCTGCTATAGTTGACTTTTTATTATTTAAACATTAATTTTTAATTATAATAAAAGTGAAGGGGAATTTTTTGTAGCCTTTGATATTTAATCTAATTTTAAAATTTTAAATTAAAATGTTGAATCAAAAGTTTGTATAATATTAAAATTAAATCATTTTTTTGATCTTTTGGTTTTAATTTTATTTAAATTTATCTACATATATATATTTTTTTCAAATTGCCAATAACAATTTCACATTTACGTGCGATTGTCAATATTTAAGTCAATATTTCAAAGATAATAATTTTAATTAAAAAGCTTGTGAAAAGTTTCTCGGATTTCTGTGAGCTAAAAGTTGACTACAACAGGCATCTTACAATTTTGGCTATATTTGACAATATTTATTAATATGTTAATCCTGCATTATAACACGAATAATTTTTAATTTTTATGATAATCTAATATCGAAATTTACATATTAAATAGTCTGAACACATTTTTATATCAGAAATTCCTTCTAAAATTATGAAGCAATGCATGGTTCCAAATTATTTACTCTATATTTTTCTTGAAATTTTTTCTTGAAGAGCTTGAAATTTCCGGTAATTTCTAATCTCTAATATAAGACCAAAGCCGTATATAATATACGGCTTTGATAAGACATTTTAAAATACTAAATAAATATAGATATAAATAATTTACAAACTATGTACATACTAAAAATATTCTTTAACGCCCTAAAAATCAAAGAATATTAAATGTCATATTAAAATCATTTATAAACCAAAACTGAATTATTAAAAGGGTTGCAGTCCCTCAATTAATATAATATTTTTTATTCAATTGATATTTTCTAGCTAACATAAATAAATATTATTACAGAAGCTCAGCGTGATGACGATATACTTGATATACAATAAAATTAATGCCACAATGGGACGTGCTCTATTCTATTAAATTGAAATTTTCATGAATCCCTGTAAACAATCATAGTTTTATACATTTTTTTAAAAAATTATTCAAGGTCAAAAGGACTAATATAATTTAATAAACTTCCGCATTTCCTAGGGAATAACAAACATTTTAATTTTCGTTTATGAAATTATTTAAATGTCAATGCAAAATTCTAAGCACGCCAAAAAATATATTATTATACATACAAATTTATTAGATCGTGACACGCATATAAAAAAAGTGTTACCCTTTCCGCATATTATTAAAAAAATTCAATATTGTTTTTTTTTACCAAAGGGGAATTAGGACATTTTCAAGGACAATGTCATAGTTATCAAATTTCATCAACACATCATAAATAAAAGAACACTATATATAAGAAATTTCCGCGCATTTAATTAAATTATTAATAGTCTTTTAGATCCTTAATAGAAATCTAAAAGGAATAAGGAAAAAATGAATAATAATTTATGTTTATATAATGTAAATGATGACCTTCGATTCATATAGGTAAATATTATATCTTATGTCATCGCACCTGTCGAATAAATTTTTATTTCGTTTATTATATTAGTAAAAAATTTATCGAAATTATAAAAAAAAAGGATGAATAAACATAAAAAACTATAATTGGAAAATTCGTCGGAAAATGTAGGATGTTACATAAAAAAAGAAACAACCCATTATTATAATGGTCTTATCATTGTCATTTAATTAATTAATTTTTAAAAAGGAGAGTTATAAAATGAAAATACATGAAAATTAGGTTAATTCAAAAGAACACATATCAGTTTATATATATGTATACATAATTTTTTTATATACATATTTGCATAATGCTACAAAGTGTTATACATGGTTATTATAATTATAAACATTAATAAAATTACGGAAAAATTTAAATTTATATAACAATTTAACTTAAATTAAAAAGTCTAATGAATTATTTATACTTAGATATTTCACTAGTTATGAACAGACATTACTCAGTAATTAGTCGGACAATATTTCAGACTAACAAAAACCCCAAAACATAATAATGAAAGTTTAGTTAAAATATATATTTTTCACTATTATCATCGATTCTGATCTGGGAGATATCATATTATGTAGAAATAAAAATATTGATAAGCTTTTAAAATATATTCTCAAGGCGCCACTTTTATCAATTATTATCAAGTTGTATGCCTTAAAGAAGCTTATCTATCATATATCATTAAAAAAGTTTTAAAAATAAAATTACTTTAATTTAAATTTTTTAAAAAATTAATTTTATTTTAATACTTCTTATTTCGCCTATTGGTAATATTGGGGTGGTGGTAACTTAATAACAATAAATCTAATTGTAATAATTTACTTTATCTCTAAGTTATAAACGATATGTACAAGTTCTTGCTACAAATCAACATATATAATATTTTACTGAATATTTTTCAATATTTTTGGTCTATTGTCAAATAAATTCCATTACATTTTCAGCATTTACAAAAATATAACTGCTAAAATTACTTAAAAACAAAACAAACCTATAATTCACCCAATGCCCTACTTTTATGGTTAAATACGGAAAACATAACAATATTTACCAAGTATTTCCCTCTATAGTAAATATACAAAATAGTCAAAACGGACAATCAATAAACTAAAATAATATAGAATTCTATACGCAGGACTTTTTCTTTTGTTCCTTTATATTTGTGATGTTTTTATCAGAATGAATTGACAAAAATAATTCTTATACTCAATAATAATAATAAAGGATCAGTAGTCATATTTTTGTTTGAAATAAAACTAAAAATTTCATGATGAAAAATGGTTCTTTTTATATTTAAATTTTTCATCCCCCGCATAAAACATTAGGGATATGCATAACAACGGTTTATCCCTCTAGTCATTGAATAAATTTTGTTTATACAATGTCTACATATATGTATATGTATATATAAATTTCACAGACATTTTGACAGATGACTTAATTGCGTGACTGCGGGTGAATTTTTCGTAAATCCTTACAGGGAATGGTATAATAAATAAATAAATAGTTATTCAAAAAGAAAGAGTCAACCAGCAGCAGCTGAAGCATTAATTGTTCATATAATATGAAATTTGATACTAAATTTAAGTGGCTTATATATATTTTATTTAGGTAAATTCAAATCTCTCTCCCTGGCCCTTATATACTTATATATATTGTTGAAAAATTCACCCACATGTCGAGTATTTTGAACATTACAAATTCTTTTTAATTGTAGAATGAATTTAAATGTTTCAAAGCACAAAATATCTGCAAATCAGTAAAGTTTATTAAAAGTTATAGAAGTTTATTGTCCTTTCAGTTAACATATCAACGTGCTAATTAAATTTGTCCAAATTTATAAAATGTTTAATTAAATTTAAGTGAAGTAATCGTTTTTTTTTTCTTTACTAAAATTAAAATATCACATTTATAATTGTATTGTACATACTACATAAATGTTTCTTTCGCAATTTGACTTGATGATTAATTATCTGTCACAAATGAAGGTGTGAAATTTTTCAATTGAGACATAAGAACATTAAATAATACAAATTTCAAAACAATCCGTATAATACCTTATTATTTTCAAAAGTTTTAGCATATTTTATAGAATAAAATTCTTTTATCAAATTCAAATAATGATTCAAAATGACGATTACTATATAACAAATCATGACGCAAAAAATTAATGGAAATTTTTAGAAATTCAGGATATATTATGAAAAAAGGAAATTAAGTCGGAAATGTGATGATAAGAAATATTGCGTTGTCGTTAATATGATTTTTTGATATTATTTTATTAGAAAGGTATTTTTATTTACAATTTCCGGATGATGAAGCTAAATATTGTAAACATATTCTTATCGTAATATTAGTCATTAAATTTAGGACACAATCAATATTTTTATAGACTAATTGATCAAAAAACTATATACATAATATTTGAAATTAATGTTACTTACTACCTACCATTGCCATAATTTGGTTTTCAAACATCAAATTAATCTGTTTGTTTTTTTTTTGAATATTTTTACTTGAATACCAGATAATAAGACCGAAAATTGATTGTACATATTTTCGAAAATATTCATACATATATTTAATTCAGTAAATGTTGACTAATATTATGACACAAAAAGGAAACCACAATATTAGAATTGTGCTATACTTTTTCATCATCATACATAAATGCTAATAAATTTTACAATTTAATTTTCAATAATATTTTTGAAAATGAATATGTTTCCATAATCTTCTTATCTTTAATCTATAAATTCCCCTTAAGTTCTTTACCATAAGCTTAATTTGATTAAAATCTTTAAACAATTTCATCATCATTTCAAATCTCAAAATATTTTTTGAATATAGCAATCTCTATAAATAATACCAACAAAGATATAATTGAAAAACAAAATTTGTTTTTTTTTGTTTTCATAAATATATAATTTTAGTTTATCATCTGCGGATGAAAGAAAAAGTGCATCAAATTTTTTTATAATTATAACTTAAGGGCTTCTGAATTATTACCTTATGTGTATACCTGAGCATATGAATTTATAGAAAAAAAATACGATAAACAAACCCCGGGTTTGTCAAAAGCACATTTCCTCAAAATCGCCACATGTAGAACTATGAGCTAGTGTAAAACAATGAGAATTCCTATATGTGCATATTGTGCAGTTTTAGTAGTATTTTCAATGTACTATACATAGGAAAGATAAAAAATGATATGGTAAATATAGGTAAAAAATGTGTCCCTGTTCGATTTTATTAATTTTTTTCCCTTCCAAGTTTATTATTCCAACAAAATACATATATATAAAATTATCATTTAAGTTTTCCCTAATTTTGCTTTTAATTGAACATAATAATGTGATATGAAATAATATCCAATATTCCCTTTATAAAGCTCCTAAAAATATGCAAAATGTTCGTTTTTTGCAAAATTTTACATGATTAAGAATTTTGATTAATTATAAGTGTGAGGCAAATGACTATAATTTATTAATTAATGCACTTTAAAGAAATATGAATTTCGAAACTTTTCCCAATATTTGTTTTTAAAAATATTCTGCAGTTATAATTTTACAAGTAAATTAAAAATGTAATTTTTTGATTTTCGAAGGGCCACAACGGAAAGGGGAGAAGAGATACGGATACAATTTCTTCAGAGACTCTAGTTATTTTTTAGATATCTCTTTGGTGCATAAATTTCAACCTTCTATAATAAGCAGTTTGGGAAATACAGGGTGTTAAAAAAACTAAAAAAAGTTGTATGAAGATAACGGTATTTTTATACATCAAAGAATTAAATTTTAAAAAATTTGTTTATTTCACAAAAAAGATAAAAGATTTTCCTATCTTATGGCTTTTACAGACCTCAAAAATTTTTATTGGTTTAAAAGTTATTAGATGTTCAATATGGGTAATTTTCGAACTTGGAGGGGGAATAACTCAGAGGGGAAAAGAGATAGAAGAAAATTTTGTTCTACTGGACCTATTATTTTATTACTATCTATCTATGATCAAAATTTTAATACTCTATCTTAATAGATGTAGAAGTTTGTGTAAACGGACGGACGGACAGACGGACAGACGGACAGACGGACAGACGGACAGACGGACAGACGGACAGACAGAGTGAAACTAATATACACATTTCTTCCAATTTGGTTGGAAATGTGCTAAAAATGTATTTTGAACAAGTAAATCAACAATAAAGACAAATCATAAAAAATATTACATTAAAACCATTTTAAGTATTCTTGAAATTTGAAACATACACAAATTTATTTTTAGACTTAATGTCTGGGGGTATTCAATCTTCCCATAAGTACATATTTGATGAATATAGTCTGATTGTATAGCAACCATAATTAATTCAATTTAATATAAAAAGAATATTATTATTTTTAAAGCATAAAAAATTTTGCATCAAAGAAATAAATAGTGAAATTTATGCTTCAAAAATTATTTATGGTATATCAGTGTCAAAAGAAAATTATCTAAATTTAATTAAACATTATTCTGTTATTAAAGATTATTACTTTTAAAAATATCAATTTAAATTTAACTATAACATTAAAAAGATAGAAATCATTAATTTTTGTCCCGCATTTATATTAATTTATAATTTATAATGAAATTCAACAAAGATTTTTCTTACAACATATGCCAAGTTGAGAAATTAAAGTAGAACATTTAAAATAAAAATACCAGAACGGCGTAATGCAGATGCAACTAAAAATCTTTTTTTTATATTATGTACATATGTATATTAAAGACTGTTTGTCGTCTAAAAATGGACCCCTTGACCTATTGATTGGTCACGATTATCATAAAAGAAGATCATTTCAATCTGTTTATATAATTTTGGTATCATTCTATGGAATGCTAAATTTGTATAAAGATTGAAATTGAACTTAGAAAGATTTTTATAATTAGATATTTTGTTTGTATATTTGAGGATGGTTTCATAAAGCTGGTAATTTAAATTTTTAGATATTTGTAGCATATAAAAAATAGATTTTACTTAGATTTTTTTTTTGTATAAAAAAAGTTTTATTAAAAACTCATTGGCATATAAGTTTTTTGGAGAATAATGAATGAAAAGTTATGCAAGGGATAAATATTCAATTTTAAATCATTCGAGAAATTATTATCTAAATTACAAATCTTTCACAACCCTGCCAAAATATCAAAAATTTTGTTAATCAATTAATAAATTAAATTATAGTCAACTGGATTATATATACTTTCTGGAAGCATTTGATTTATATACAACAACTCAATGCGTGTAATTATCAGGAGAATAATTTTAAGTAAATTAAATTATACATAAAAAATATATACTTAAACTTATATATGATTTTTTTTTTTACTTTCGTAACATATCAAAAATAAATATTTAAAGAAACCATTTTCCAATTGAACTCACTGAAAAATATAATATTATATACATATAAAAAAAAACAAGAAATGAAATATCACATCAGTCAGAATTACAGTAAAATCACCATAAATAGAGATATACGAAAGTAATGTCCACGCAAGCAAAAATCTATAAAGTTTTATTTATGTTAAATCAATTTGCAAGGTAACTACTATATATACTTGATGATTCCATAATAATAAATAAAAAACAGCTCAACAACTTTTGCAAGGTTACCTGGATCGCGATTGCAACAAAAAAGTAAAAAAAAAACACTTAGAAAATATCCAATGTTATATTTTTTATTTACAGACAAATATAATTTTTATAGATGTAATGAACTATTACATACGAGTATATTTTAATATTATATTTTCAATAATTTTCTATAATTATGTTAATAAATAATCAAGAAAATTTTGTCAAAACAAAATTTCCAAAAAAAAAGAAGACATTTTCCATTTTTATCTTTTAATATTTACCATAAAAAAATATAAAAACAATTATTATGCAATTACATATTTTTAATTTATATTTAATATATTTAAATTTTTTTCTTATTGAAATGCAATCGTAAAAATATTAAAATTTTCAAGGAAAATTCTGAAAATTTTGTCAATTTTTTGTTATTAATATTATTTCAGGGTTAAGTAATATAAAATTGTGGCGCTATTACGAGTATATTTATTAAATTTAAAAAAAAAATGATGTCATTTTTGTGTATAAATTTTATATTTTATTAAATTTTAGCAAAAAAAATTTATTTACCAAAAAAAAATTTAAATTGTATAATCAATATTCTTTATATATAGAAAATTTATTTACCTAAATATGTATAATCAAAATCATTTGTATAATTACAAATACAATTCGAAAATAATCCTGGCAGTTATATTTATTTACCTAATTCTTGTATCTACGAGTAACTTAACTACTTCTTAGTATTGAAAATTAATTTTATAATAAATAGAACATTATATATACCATATATCAATTTAAATTATTTATAATCAAAATATTATGTATTAAATGTTATTGATTTATTTTCTTATCAAAATATGATAAAATATTTTTTTTTATCAATTTTATTTTTAATATATTATTTACTTAATTTATTATAACTGAAAAAAAATAACAAAAATATTATTTTATTGATTTATATATATAATTTTGATGATAATATATGAAACTGAAAATGCTATAAAAAAAAAACATGTATCACTAAATATATTTATACCTTTATGACAGATAAAATTCTATGAAATAATTTATTTAATTACATAAAAAAATATTAAAAAAAAAACTTATTGATTAATTTTTAATGTAACGAAATAAAATTTTCATAGTTATAATATCTTTTAGTTTCAGCTCTTGTCTGGTGTTATATTTCTACAGTTTAAATATTAACAGTAAAATTGCATCAATTATAATTATTTATTCCACTTCTTAATTTCAATTTAACTGGTGCTGTGTCATCCATAATAACATGAATATACATATTACTTTCATCTATTTTTAGGTCATTTCTTTAATACTTGCACTTATTGTAAACCTTAAATAATGATTTTACCTTCCGGCATAAATAAAAAATACGATTGCACAACACATAAATTAATTTTAGATTTATCATCAAAAGTTAAAAAAATATTGAATGACAAAAATTATTGTTATGCAATTTTACAATGTAAAAAAGTGTGGATAGAATGTGACCAATTTTTCCTAGTAGTCCGAATATGAATCACAAATAAAAAATGTTTCTATTTATGATTAATATTAATGTTTTCTTTATTACTGTCACTGTGTCCTCTGCGTCATCAAAAAGTTTATTAAGACATCAAAATTTCGACTGAAATTTTTGTAAAATACATTATGAAGAACTTGAATAACTTACGCATGTCAAAATGAATTATGGGAAGGGAAAATAGCTTAAGTTCAATAAATATTTTATTGATAGGTTTTCGATTATTAAAATTATTTTTTTTTGGCTACTGAAATCATCAAATTCGATATATACATATATGTGAAAATATATGGAATTAATTAAGCTATGAATTTATTAATGAAATTATTAAATTTCAATAAAATTTGAATATTTAATAATGAATTATAAAACTTAAAATTAACTGATTTTTATATAACATAATGTAATTTAAATTTTATCTAATTAGTGGCTCGTCTCGCATGATACAAATACAAAACCTTCATAGGACTAGGTCAATAAACAAATGTTTTATGATTCAATAGAAGAATAGGTATATATTCAATATATCTCAAATTTTCTTACAAATTATCTATAAATTTCACAGTATTTTATGTAAAATTAATTTATAAATTTTACTAAATTGAATTTTTATATTATAATATTGACAAAAGATAAAAGAGTGCCTATCCGTAAGACAGCAAAAGGTGGCCATTTATCGGAAATTCTTTTTAAATATTAATTGCCAAACCTTTAATTACAATCGAAATTTTTGTTCTTATTAACCAATAAAAAATTGCGTCCCTAAAGGCTTGTCCGCACCAAAGAAACATTTACAAAAAACATTGCTTTTTAAACATTTATAGAAACATTTATAAAAAAATCTAGTTTTTCAATGTTTAAAACTAAATGAAATTAAATGTTTTGTAAATGTTTTCGAAGCCCAAGAAATGTTTTGTAAACCTTTAAAAAATGTTTCCAAATAATAATAAATGTTTTAAAAACTATTCAATGCCCATTTCATGTTTTTTTTGTTTCCCATAAATTCAGTACGTAAAAATGGTTCAACCGAATGATACCACACTTTCTGCTGCATGCGATGTAGTTATGTAGTAAAAAGAATAGAAAATGTTGGCAGAGAAAGATTTTTGAAAGTAGAGCCATTTACAGTGGAGTAAATCTTTTAAATGATCTGAAAGTGGACAGTCTGAGTGGTTTTAGGAATTTTACAAGAATTTCTAACAGTGATTTCGAATATCTTGTTTGTGTAATTGGGCCCAAAATTCGAAGACAAAATACTAATTACCAAGCTTGCATATGTGTTACGGAGCGATTAGCTATCACTCTTCGCTTTTTGGCCACAGGAGATTCATATCACTCTGTGATGTATTAGTAACTTGTCCGCAAGTGAATGAATGCAACTTTTTTTGTTAGTGAATGCAACTTTTTAATTATTTCTTCTCATGACATTTTTAGAGCTGTGGCAATTTCCAAAATAGCTTCATTTTTTTTATTTTTTTTTATAATGTTCTTGGGTTGGATCCCATAATACACTTTTATTTTGATAAAGTTGTATTAAATCTAAAATTTTGTCATTATTCCATACTTTAGCCATGTTTGTACTTTAAAAGTATAAAAAAACATTTATTTTTTCCCATTTCATATGGAACATTTGGAAAACGTTTCTTAGAAACAATATCCCTTTAAGAAAAATAAGCGAATTCGCTTTTGGCGAACCGTATACGAACTAGATAAGTAACGCCTTTTTAAAATAAACTTTTTAATTTCATAACAAAAATAAACAGGAGTGACGAAGGTTGTGGTTATAATAGTATTTTGTTAAATATAATAAAATAAATATTAATAAGTAATTTTCTGTTTTATATACTAAATTAAGTAATAAAATTTAAAAAAATTAAATCAGCGGTGAAATAAATAATTATTTATTGTTAAAAATTATATTTTTTATATGAAATAAATGCTAAAAAAATAACTTTTCCGTATTTTTATTTCTAGAAATAAAATCAGTTCGTAAACGAACCGACTTTGGCGAACTCTTGGCGTTACGTTTTTTTTCTACTGTTCTTATTCTAACATTTACGTTTCCGGTTCGCTTACGAACTGCCAAGGCGGTTCGTAAACGAACTCATATATGAAGAAAAAACTTCGCCGGCGGTTCGTTTACGGTTCGCTTTTCTTAAAGGGATACAATGTAAACTTTGATCAAGTGCGTCCACACCAAAGAAACAACACAAAAATGTTTTGGAAATGTTTTTGAAACGTTTCTAAAACCTTTCTAAAATTTCGGAAAAGTTTTGTAAACATTTCCCAAACATTTCCAAAACATTTTTGTTTTGTTTCTTTGGTGCGGACAAGCCTTATTGGAAAACCCTATAGTATGTATTTGAAAAATTCTACAATTTATCAGAACAAGTAAATAAAATATTTAATGGTAAAATTGCTTGTAAATTTTTATTTGTATCTTGAATGTAATTTTGCATAAAAAATTACGTCATTGATTTAGAATTTTCATTTTTTATTCAAGAAAATATTTATTTAACATTTTGCAATGAAAGTATATCAAAATTTGTAAAATAAATTTAGTTTGGTTTTATGTCTTCTTTCGTACAATAATTTTTGCTTATTTATTACACATAAATTTTAAAAGATTGTAGATGCAGTAAAATTTGTGACTCATCATCTTCAAAATTATAAAAAATATGAAGAAATTATTTTGATTTATATTCAAAGTCAAAGGGAAAAACGTATACACTCATCCTAATATTATCATAAAATTATACAACAAAAAATAGGTGCCAAAAATTTGTTAAATTTACTTATAGCCCAATGAGTCATTTTTGCAAAATTAGCAATTAAATTGATATTAAAAAAAAATAAGAAAATCGACTGTGAAAATGTCAAAGTTGTTTTATGATTGCACGAATAATCAAATTTCAACAGTTTTAATAAAAATTTAATTAATTACAAATCTAGTTTATACCTTATAATGTACTGTACAGGTATATAGAAATTATTGTTAATATAACGACTTAGTATCCGCTTTATAATTTTATAATAGAAAGTATATAAAATTTAGGTATACAAATTATCTGCAGATCTTCATTAAAGCTTAACTATGTAAGTATATTCTAAAGTTTACAAAATTTAAAATTATGATTATTATTATTCATATTTTTAAGCTTTTGTACAAATATTAATTTTACTTTAATGAAATTTCAAATACACATATGTACATATACATATGTATGTATGTGTAGGATATAGAAAGAAAACTATTAAATGAAAGTATAGCTACTTATTTTTTGCACATCTTTAATAAAATGTCGTGTGTGCTTTATTGTGTATAATAAGAAATTTACACAAGGCCGTTTAATGACCCCATTGATGAATACATTTGCCACTTTTTTTATTAGTTTACTTTTCTGTACAAAAGACACAAGATTAATAATAATAATAATAATAATTTTCCTCATTTTTTTTTTTTGAAAATGAAAATCCAAGAATTTCATAATTTCTCCAAAATTATTTTATCTTATCCTCTATTCTATATGTATGCTTAAATACAATACTGTATAAACTAAATAATAAATAAAATAAATTATGTTTCTATTTTTGGTATATATTCTTTATGCATTTATTTATGTTTATGTTTTAGCTTCCATTTGCCAACCATCATTTGCGCATTTTTCTTCCATTTATACGAGTATATTATTTTAAAAGTATTTCTTTCAAAGTTCCATCATACCAATAGAAATATATTATCAGTGTGTCTTCTATATGTATTCCAAATTTTATATTATAAAACGTCCAAGACGAGAGGGAAAATTCATGTATATTATTATTATCAGCAGAATTTTATACCACAGTTTACTTAAGAGAATACTGAAGATATATTTTTATTCATTTTAAATGATTTTGAATAAGAAAAATATTTATATTGGTGTAATGAAATGCAATTTCAAATTCGATATTTTGAAATTTTTATAAACAATTTTTTATTTATATACATATAATAAAATGTCTCCAATTTATACTCTTATACGTATGATGTTGTAGGGTGACAGACGAAAGATAAAGGTGAATGGCATTATAGAATATATTTTAAAAATTTAATTGAAAATTTTGTGGTAAATTATTACATCAATATTTTTCTTTATTATATCTTTGTGTTTACTTTATTAAAGAAAGTTTATTACTTTATAAGGGATATTGACACTAAACACTTTTTTAGGTTGAAACTCAAATTCGTTACGATTTTAAGGGTCTTAAAAAATTAGGGACAGACACGTGAAATGAATTAAAAATGTAGATTATATAGTTTTGGTTTCAAATTAAACTAAATTTTTAAATTTTCAAGTTTCTAAATTTTTTTTACATTATTCATACTTATTAGATTTATGCTTAATTGTCAACATAGTCTAATCTACCACATCCTTTTTCCAAAAATGCAAGATATATTTTTATATTTTGAAATCTCAAACTACACAATTTTTTTTTTATTTATATAGAGCTGGTAATCTACTCTACACGAGTACGTTGCAAAATATAAAAATAGAAGCCTACAATTATTGGCAATCAAAAGAAAATTACATTTAAATATAATCAATTCAATAACAGTCACTACAAAGTAGTTGTGGTAATAAAGTTCATCTTATAATAACCAAAACAGCTTCAATATAGAAAAAAAATGCTGCCAATCAAGATATCAACTCTATCCATAAACTATTTTACAAAATGAATTGTTGGTCGTTATTGATTGTGTTGTGGTAGTTTGTTTTTATGGTTGCGGTAGCGCAATATTGATGTCCGCATTGTAATACTGTCTGAACTGATTATCATTAGTGCAATAAAGTACTATAGCACGGCTGAGGAGAGAGGTATAAGTGTAAAAAAATTTATCGATAAGTTAAAATTGGTTTTTTTTTCTTATTTATCATATATTACTTTAATATTTTTGATTATTGGACTCACTGATGGATGCGCACCTAGAAAATGACGATGTATTGACCTAGTATAAAAAATATTTTATATATATACAATAAATCAAACAAACACTTTTCATTAATACGCGAAAAAAAAAATGAAAGAAAATAGAAAATTTATTTTGATTGTGTTGGGAAATTGCAATCTTTTAAAAAGTGATATTTTGATTGGAATGCAATTCCACCTAATATACATAATAAAAAAGTTGATAATTTTAAGTGAATTTGTATAATATGAAAGCCGGAACTTTGGACATTATATTTCTAGGAATTAATACGAATCCTTTTAAACAATGTTAAAAAAATTTTTTAAACTGTCTAAAAAATTAGAAAAAATGTAAAACAAGATTTCCACTTATTTCGGGCAACATGGTAAGAATAAAAAGTGAAAAGGATTTATTGGAAGGGTTTCAAAATTGAACAACAATAATATTGTCTGATGTTGTTTTTTTTTTTTTTTTTTTTAAATTTTAAAGGAGGGGTTCAACTGTTTTGACATTTATTTTTTAATTTCAGGTTTTGTGGTTATTTCTTGTTTAATATTTGGGTAGGTGGCCAAATTTATTGTACACGTTTTTTTGTATTATAATATTTTTATGTTCTAAATGTGCTGCATCTCATCTCCTGTTGCGTTTTTTTTTGTGTTGTTGTTATTAAAATTTATTTGTTTTAGTATGGGAAAACATAAATACAATTTTTTTTATACCACGAAGCATTTATTCAGAATTCTTTGTATGCCGTTTATGTTCATAGATATTTTTGAGCTATATTGACAAGTTCTCAGGATACATTTAAAATTTATTCCAGCAAAAGTAAAAAAAAAAGATATTTCAAAGGAAATTGAAAGGAAATATCAAAGATTAAAGAGTTTATGGTATAAAAACAATTTAATTTTTTTAAAAGAATTTATCTTAAATATTTTATACTAATAAACATTTATGTAAAAGATTTTCTTAAGTTGTCCAGAAATTAATCAAAACATTAATTAAAATCTATAATTAATTTGAGTTTATTTCGTTTTTTTTTTGTAAATTTAATACAAAATTATAATCAATCTGTTCCAAATAGCAAAATTTGATATTGTATAATTATAAAACAGGAAATTGACACCACATATTTTGAATAAATAATTTGATGAATTCAATATAAGGTCATCAAAATAAAATATATAATTTATTTTGTTGGTTATATAAAGCTTTCTATTAAATCGCAATTAAAATGAGATAATCTGCGAATGTCGTATATAAATGATAATAATAATTGTCTAAAAAATAAAGAGAAACAAAAAATTGTGTCATCAGTAAAATTGTGTCATCAAAGAAATTTAATATAAAAAATTATATATAATCATAAAATTTAAATTAAACTTTTGAAAAACTGTTGCCAAAAATTGTCTAATTTCCATCCGAAAAAGAGACCTTTTCCTTTCCTTCCCTTTTGAAACATAACAACTGCAGATGCCAAAGCAAAGCTTCTATCTTTAGTTTATATATTTTTTTATTAAAAAAAATATAGTTTCTATCTTTAGTTTATATATTTTTTTATTTCCTTCTTTACTTTTTCTAGTTCCTGAAAATATTTTTCTTTTATGATTATTTTTGGCCTAGATTTTTTGTTTGTTGACGATAAAGGGATTTTTTTTTGTGTTAACTTTAAATTAACACACGACCTAAAATTGCAAAAGATTGATCAACATAATTTGCTAGCATATAAGTTTTTGTGGTCGACCAGGTGATAATACATTAATATTATACATAAAAGGTGTTTCTTTAACCATAAAATCATTTCAATTATATTTATTTGACATTTTTTTTTATTATTTATGGTACAAATTTTATTGTGTTAGGTTATTGATTATCTTCTAGTTTTGAACTACGTATATTTCCTTTGGCCTAATTTGAAATATCCAACAGTCGGGCACGGACTATACACACACACACACACACACACACAAAACAACAATTAAGAATAGTAAAAAAAACATGCATTAATGTCACCCTTAAAAAATGTTTGTACATAAAAATGTTGAAATTGTTTTACAATTTGTGAATATTTTTTTTTTCAATGTCAAAAATTTATTTATTATGATTTTAAAAATGTTCAGTTTTCGGTTTTCGTCGAAGAAATATGAGAATGACATGAACTTGTAAAAAAAAAATTAATATTTAGCAATTTATAAAATGAAATATTTCTGAAATTTTTCTGATTTTCTTGATCAAATATTAAAATAATTGATTTTATTAGGAAATAATAATATAAATTAGATTAGATTGTTAAAAATTCTTTGATTTTCTATTCACAAAATTTAGTATTTAAACTAAACGAAAATCAGTAAAAACCTTGTAAAATATAGTGAAATTATTCATATTTAATCTACTCTAGACAATAATATTTAAATTTTAATTTGATATATTTTTTCAATATTCGTACTAACAAGTTTGTTTGTCAACAGTTTCATTTCATTTAAAATTTTAATAAATAAATAAACCAAAAATATTTCTATTATATCATAATTTATTTTAACCAAAATAACAAAAATTCTAAATTCAAGAACAAATTAATTTTTATATTTAATTTTTCAAAAAATATTTCAAATACTGAAACATTTATTATATCTATCAAAAATCATACTACAAAAATATTTAAAAAAAATTATAATAATATAATAATTTTGGCATAATATTTTATGTTTGGTTTTTAAATATATTTTAACCCCCCAAAAATATGGAATAAAAAAAGAATTAATTTGACTTTGAAAATATATAAAAAGAAATATAAATTTTCAAAAAAAAAACAAAAAACCATAAAACCAAAATTTATATATGCGATCATGGTGTATTTAAGATGAGCTCATCAATGTATATTTACACTGATGAAAACGCCGCCAAATATTTTATATCCCACCTACACAAATTCACAAAAAAAAAACCTCTCTCTCTCTTTATCTTCGATATATACCTACACAAAAGATCTTTTCAGTAAATTTATGTAAGTGTATGTATCTTATAGATATTTTTATACCTTTATGATTTTACAAAATGATCGCGCCTTTTATAAAGAATTACTATTTTTTTCTGTTGAATATTAAAAAGTCTTTTGTGTTGATCAAATTCTTGATACCAGTTATACACGATCATTGTCGCATAGTGAACAAATTAAAATTAGATTTTTTTTGACAATATCGCGTTGACTATTTAAAAAGGATGTGAAATAGCAGAAAGGATAACAGGGAAAATTGTATTTAATTAAAGTTAAAGATGATGAATATACTTTTTGGTCAGAAGAATTTTTCAAAATGTTATAACTATACATAGTTAGTTAATTAGTTAAAATTATTGTAGGTAAATAATTCATTGTGGCAAAAATATATTTAAAAAGTGTGTAATGAATTTTCGTTCCTATTTTTTAATCCAAAAAATTGAATTGTGTATTAGTTGCTTAGCTATATACATCTTCAATCAAGCTACACATGCCAGAGGCCAGACACACGTCTAAACAAAATTCTCTCTACTTTTATTCATATACGTATACGTATTACAAATACAATTACAGAAAAAAACCACAAAGAAATATTAAACTAAATAAAATATAAAACTGTTGATATCACAACTAAAAGTGATATTTTCAAGAAATTATACATTTTTTTCAGGTTATAAGAAAATTTTATATTACAAAGTTAAAAAACCAAATTTCGAAAAAAAAACAATCTTATTTTTATGTCTTCATTTTAATGTATTAGTAAAAAATTCTATGTACTTACAACATACTTTTAGATACAAATGTACGTTTTATGTCTACTCTTGATCACTAATGATATATTTTCATTTCAGGTAAATTTCGAGTTAACAAAATTTTACGTTTTATTACAAAGTATTAAAATTGTAATTAGTAGAAAATAAAATATGTACATATAATTTTTTAAGCTTTCAATTTAAATTTTTGTTATATAAATCAAATTAGTTTTAGTTTTGGCTTTGTTGTAAGTGACTTCTTTTTTTAAATGATATATAGTTGTGAATTTAATCATGTATAAAGTGTTGATTAAAATTCGCAGAAAAATCTGTCATCGTGCATAGGTCATTAAGAATTAAATTATTTTTGTATGTGTATACAAATTTTTTTTTAAGAATATTTATAAAATTTTAAAGGTCGTTTTAATTACCAAATCTAATTTCTTATATATTATAGTATACATATATATATATATTCAGCATAAATTGCGTACGTAATAGCAAATATATACATATATGTAGCATTTAAATACATATAAATGGTGTAATAATTACATTTTTTCACTGATGCGATTAATTAAATAAATTTAAAATATGGTTAATTAAAATTTATTTAACAATTTACCTGGATCAACTAATTTTAACATTACTCCACCAATATGAAGATCACCCCTAACCCTAAGGATTTTCTCCACTTGTAGATCTGTTATGAAAATCCTTAAATTCCATGTATTATCGCCAATATGAATCATTTTGATAAAACTATATAGAAACTATTTTTATTTTTGAAATTTTATGATAATTATTATTTATTTATTTTTTATTTCTATATTTTGAAATATTTTAAATTTCTTCTTTTCTTTATTTTTCGTTTCACTTTTTCATTTAACTATGTAAATATCAAAAAATAAAAAATAAAAAATACAAATCTCTTTTTTTTTTCTTATCGCAAATTCGTATATAAATATTTTATTTTTTTTTTAATTTAAATTTTGTAAATGGAAATTTTAATTACACTTTTTTATCATTTTAAGGCACTTTAACGTATAAAATATATAATTATGATAAAGGCAATAAAAAATTGAATTAATATTTTATTAATTTTTATTGCAAAATTTCAATAGAAATTTAATTTTTTATGTAAATCCATAAAAGAATGAACTGTATTATTATATATAGGAAAAAACACCCGACAATTCTCGTATTAAAATTTATATTAGTACGTTTAAACTGATTCGAATTCAAGACTCAACTAAAAAAATTTATAAATTTTTTATTCATATAATTATCACAAAAGTACACTACTAAAAAGATACTCAAAACGCACACATATAAATTTTATACATGGAAATCAAAAAGACTTTATTTAGGAGACAACATACACATATCAAATAAAATTTTAGTTTCCCTTTCGTATGTGTAGTATTTTATATTATCTATTTATCGGTTAATAAAAATTATCTATATTTTCATTTACAATTTATTCTTCAACATATTTTTTCAGATCCGAATGAATGTCATTTTTTACATAAAAATTTATTTTAATTTATACATTTTTCGGAAACTTTGATAGGGAGCATAAAAAATTGAACTGGTTGAAGTATTTGATATAAAAATGGAAAGAAAATTTACAGGTTCTTGTTTTTGATAAAAATCGGTTTTGATATTCACTAAAATGAAATAGCCTACTAATTTTAACCAACTGTTAGTATCTGCTAATTTTAACAGACTTTTGTTAATACAATGTTAAATAAAAAGAAAATGTTAAATGTTATGTTAAAACTAGATTTACTGCTGTTGATTTGATGATTTTGTACTAAAAAAATGAGCCAAATTAAAAATGGGTATAATACATTTTAAAATACAAATTTGGGGAGTGATGTAAAAAATTAACCTTTATATATACTTCATTATGTAATTAAAAACATATGTTTTTAAAAAATAATATTTAAGTTTTCTATATATATAATCTTGAATGAATCATATCCGTAAATCTAGTGTTAAGCTAATTTTATTATATTATAACCAATTTGATTATATCATGAAATATATAAATTAATCAAACTTATGTGTTATGTAGCTTATAAAAAATGAAAATATAAAATTTTCATGAAATATACCTATATAAAATTATTGAAATATATTAAAAATTTTGTTAAATTTCGGTTCCATATGAATCATCATAATTAGTAAATTAGTAGACATTTGTAATTGGCTAAAATATTGGGAAATATGTAAAATATGTTAGGTACATAGAAATTTAAAATGTTGGCGAAAGAGTTTATATAAAATAGAATTGCGAAATCTTTTTTTGTTTATATAGCTAATATCTACATTGAACTTCAGATAATATAATTTAATAAATTTCATAAAATTGCCACTTCCATAATGCACGTACAACCCATTTAAAAAAACGTTTTTGAATTACATATTAGAAGTGTATGTAGTTAATGTCAATTTATTCAAATTGTTTGCACTGATAAAAATCATTTCAAGAAATATAAGTGTTCTTTGTTTTGTTTTGATTTATTATATAAATTCGATTGTGCAATTTAATAATCAAACGATCATTGACTTGCAATTTAAGATTACCTTGTCAGCTTCAGCTACCCCTCTATATACTTCATAAATTTCCTTTTTTTATAATGTAAATTGAAAACCCCCTCAAATTTTAATTAGTAAATTAATAAAAATAATTTTCTATGAGTAGTAGTTGCTTCCATTATCAATTTAGCTTCGTTTTTACAAACATACTTTGATATAATCTTACTATTTCTCATTATCTTAAAATCAAAATAAATTTTTACGACATTTATTAATCAATTTCCAAAATTTTATTTACCTTTTCGATAAATAAATATAAATAGAATTTTTTTTTTGTTATTTATTAATGATTTAATAAATTTTTAGTTTATATTTTTTTAAATTAAATTAATGAAGAGAGCTTTGTTAGTTTAAATTTTATATTCATTTAAGATATTATACAATTTAATTTTATTACTTTGTATTGATTTATTTATTTATTAATATATAATAATTTAATAATTTTAAATAAATATTTTTCGAAATTTTTTACGAGTGTTTATTTATGTATTATATATATACATATATAAATATATATAAAAACTATGAAGTTTAACGTAAATAATTTAAATAAATAAATATTTTTTATGCATTTTAAAATTACTGATAATAAAATTTTCTCTCAAGTGGAAAAATTTTTCTTTATAAAATTCAAATTTTGATGGTAAAATCATACAGTTCTAATTGGACAATCACAATGGTAACAATAGGTTGTGTACTTAGTGTAGCAGTTGGAGTTGCTCTAATTGTTGCTAGTAATGGCGATGGAGTAGGAGTAAGTGAATAATTTTTATTTTATTCTGACGACAACAGTGTAAAAATTAAAATAGTATATTTAATTTTTAAAAAAATTAGTGTTAATAATAATAATTTAATTATTTAACCTTTACGCTTGTGTTAAAATTTAAAATTATAGCATTCTTATATGAATTTAATGTACAATATTAATGATAATAATACTATAGTGATAAGTTTAGTAATAGACGACCCTCCGGTTAATAAATAAAAAAATTGGTCAGATAACTAGCGGTGACTGATAACATCAGTTTCGAAAAATGAATCAAAAATTAATTTTATTTAAAAAGCTTCAAATTCCGTGAATTTTTATTTAACTTTTATTTAAATAATACTTAAAATTTTAATATAAAATTTTTTAAATTTTGTGTTTAGAATAAATAATTGTGGAATTTGATTGAAATATTAAACAAACTAAATGTAATTTTCAATAATTATTACTTCATATTTTTAAACAATATTTAATTATAATTTTTAAAACGAAATTAACAAATAATTAAATAAAATTTTATACTTTTAAATTAAATTCGTTATTTATCAAATCAAATTCGTCACATTTTTCAAATGAAATTAGTTACTATAAATTATAGGTACTTTAATTAAGCGATATAAACGTCTTAAGATCGCGTAGGAATTGTAACATGCTCAGAATATGGAGAAATTAGAAACAGAATATTTAAAACACAACATATGGAAATATATTCTGAACATTTAATTTTTATAATTTATAAATGTGACGAATTTGATTTGAAAAGTGACCAATTTAATTGGAGAATAAGACGTCAAATATTTTAAATATTAATTCTTACCACAATTCTTTAAATAATTTTAAATTTTTTTTTTTCAATATTTTTTTGTCTATCATTCGTTCGTATCTCTTCTATTTTCTCTTTCAAAGTAAAAAGTATCTATTATAAATAAATACAAAAATTAATTAAACAACCAAACCGGTCAACATAAATTTAAATGTATTATAGTCAAATAGAAGGAAAAAATAAAAAACATAATAAAATATACACAGCATAATAATCGATAAGAACATTGAAAAGAACAGAGAACCAAAAAATAATATAAAAATAATATTGGCGCGGACACGACACAACATTGAAAAAAATTATTTTAATAAAATGAATAATATTTAATTTTATAATTGAAAATTTAATAAATTAAAGTCTGATAGCCTAATACAATAAGACTAGTCATGTGTTGTCATCTTGACCACATAATGGTCACAAAAATTGGACAGATGGTAAAATTTAACGTGTCAACAAAAAAGAAAATATAAGTTGATTTAAATAATTCTATTCGTTTCTTACCATTTTAAAATAACTAAAAGACACAAGCATATATATATTATATTTGCTCTTCCTTTCTGTTCGATTGGAAGGAAAAAAAGTATCTTTCCCAAGATTTTGAAAAAAACAACAACTTTAAAATAAGAAAAATATATCGTCACGTTCCCGAATGAATAGGATTGCATCAAAAATTGAATGGATTTTATTTGTACATAATCGCCAAAATTTTATTTTCTCTCTGACAAAAAATCCATATATAACTTATTTAGAAAAACCATTTAACCTGACACTATAGAATAAAAATATTGAATCTACTATAAGTACATACAAACATTATCTTATGTTGATTGAAGTATTTAACATGTTCTCTTAAACAAAAATTACAAATTTGTGGAAACCCCTCTTAAAAAAACACTCAATTCATTGATTAAACGTTAAAGCATACAAAAATTCATTCTTTGTTTAAATTTAGAAAATATATGATATTTCTACTCAGTTTTGTAGTTAATATTTATGACTACCTGGTACAATAGTAGAGGAAATAGCTGACACAAACATGTTTTATAGCATTTCCTGCTATGTGAATATGGCTGGCTAAAGGCCAAAACAGAAACCGAAAAAAGTTATGAATAAATCGATTTCTGTTACTTTCCTGTGTGGAAGGAAACACTAATTTACATTTTTCTTCTAATTTTATGGAAATGTTGATTTTCTACAAAATTTTGTAGAACACAATTCCATATTTTAAATTTTGTTATGGTTTTTAAGATTACAACAACTTTAATTATGCATAAAATATATGTAAATTTTATGGTTAAAAATAATTTTATGCTTATGAACAAAAATCATCTAAAAAAGGTGCAAAATTCAAGGCAATTCGTTTTATCCTTTGCATAATGAAAGATTAAAATGAATAACATTCCTGTAAACAGAAAAAATATAATAAATTATCATTAAAAATATTAAATTTTAATTATTTAAATAAATAATTTCGAAATATTTCTTAATAAATTCGATTGTGTACTTGGACTTGACTGTTGTTCAATTTAGAGCAGTTGTGAACGTTATTTGTAATTTAATATTTAAATTAGAGAGGTCAGTCTACAGAATCTACTATGTACTATCTTGAAAAATATTTACGTTTACATTATGGCGCGATTTTTGTCGTATTTAATAAAATTAAAATAAACAAAATTTCTTATTAAATTTCATACTTTTTTATGATCACCCATCAAAAAATATCGAAATTATTCAAATAAATTAACGAAAAAAAAACAAAATCACTGTTAAAAAATATTTATAACAAAATTTAACATTTTTATTTTATTCCCTCATAATTCGAGGAACAAATTAAAAATTATAAATAATAATACGTATAATAATAAATTTTCGCTTACTTTAATTATGTTTACCTAATAAATCAAGCTGCTAAATTTTGCTCCTTCTTGCATTTAGCCAACCGAATTTTACGCCGCAACAGCTAAATTCGAAAGATTTGATGACCAACCATGCAAATGACTTAAAGAAGAACAATATTGAATGAAATCAAAAATTTTATTGAAGGTTGGATAGAAATGCAAAATTTCTCAACAAATATACAATTTGATAGTTTCTTTATTGAAATTAAGTGAAACAGTAAATAAAAATTTTCATTATTACGACCTGTTAATATATGATTTCCTGATATTTTTGTATGGCAAAAATACTCGGCAAATATAAGAAATTGGTATGCTATAATTTTTTTTAGTTTAACTTTATATATAAAGTATATAAAGTTGTTGGCAGCTATATTTTTAATTTGTTAGAATAATTTGAATAATTTCAATTCAGACAAACTATATTTATAATCTCCTGATGGTCTTAGCCTGAAAAAATATACTCGTCAAAAAATAATTGTAATAAAAATTGAAGTAGCGGCGCAGCGCCGGAAAATTATTATAAAAATTAGTAAAAATAAAATTGGATATTTTTAAATATTTTTGAAATGTAATTTCATATATTTTGTTCTTAAATTTTCAAAAATCAAATTACACATCAAGCTAGTTATTAGTTATTAACGTATTTCGAAACCTTATTTCACTCGCTTTAAATATGATTAAATTACAATATCATTTTTATCTGTACTTAGTTTCGAAATTCGGTCTATTACCAATATTGCTTAATGTTACTTTTATACATGAATAAAATTCTCAAACAAACAAACATATTCCTAAGTTGTTGTTTTATTCCTGTTTTGGTAAAGGTTAAAAAACGAGTCATTCATTTTCATTTACTATGATTTCCCAGTAGATTTTATAAAAGAAAAAATAATAATTTAAAAAGAGCTAGAGAAAAATTTATTCTTGGCATGATGTGATGTCTGAAGTTATTTATTATTTTTAAATATGTAACTCCATTTAAACATATTATTCTTTCTTTATTTGGTTTCCTAATTAATATTAAATGAATTCAATCATAAAATTTGGTATTAAATTAAATTATGCAATTTCTAATCTGGTCATAAAAATTCTATATTCTAATAATATTTTAAACAATGTATTTTCCTTTTTCTTCTTTAATGATACTTTCCGTAAAATCATTCAATCTAATTAAAGTCTCAATATTTTTCAGGTTACTTTTAATTTAAAGTGAAATAAATAACCTTAAATAAAGATATTTAATTTCCATAGAAATATTTCAATTAAATTAATACCTGTATACCTGTTTTTCCTGGTTTCATATACAAATACAATGAAAGACAAATCCTTCACTTCCTATAATTATATTAGTTGAAGAAGAACAATTTCTTTGCTCTTTTTTTATTACCTTAAAAAATTCTATAACGATTCATTATTATAGTTATAAAAAATTAAAATTTTGGGCCCCTGCTATCTTAAATGCTTTAAATAAGAGACATTTTACTTTATAAGAGCATAAAAATTAAATCTTTCAATTGGAAAAAATATATAGTTTATTCTATCACTATCTACTTAAGCCATTTTTTGCATTGACATAGAATTTCTAAATAAATTTCGTATTTTTTTTCATTCAAAATAATATCTGCTTATATTTTATATAGAAAAATAGCGTCATACTCATATAAACCAAAGAACTGGCAAAGAACGAGTAAAATATATATTTTTTTTCAAATCTAATAAAGAGTAAAAAAGAGAATGAAATATAAATTAATTTTATATTTTATATTCTTTATTAAATAATATATAAATTTTATATTTTATATTTATGCTTGCCTGGTATATTGGGGCATGAAGTTCGACATGAACGAACGTTTTTCGTATTTTGTGGTACTATGTAATTCGATCGAATCGAATCTTTCGAGGATTATTAAAAAATAAAATGAAGAAAGAAAAAAAAAGCAAAACGATGATGTTGGCTAACAACGATATGAAAAATACTGAGTTGGAAATTAAGAATTTGGAATTTTTATTTTTATTTATTTTTCATATAAAAAAATTTGCTCTTCACCAAATATAATTAGGGAAAAAGGTGCTCTCGCCAAATACTCTTTATATTAAAAATTAAATAATTTTATTTTAATTTTAATTTTTTTTTTAAAAAAACCAGCTTAGAGCTTTACCAATTTAATTGTTTATTTTTTATCTCAACAAAAACTTTCTCTGAAATATAAAAATAATAAAAAATCTTTTGAAAATCAGAAATATTTTATTAACAATTTTCTACTGTAGTAGTTCATTTTTGTTGTTTACGTTAAAATCAGCTGAAATAATTGTAATAAAATTGTCATATTAAATATTAACAAAATGGTTGGTGTTGACTGCTTCCTTCTATTTCTAAATATTAAATAAATATTTTGTTTTATTATAAATTAATATTTATGTATATTAATTTTGTAGGCAAGATCATTTGAAATTGATTATACGGGGAATACATTTTTAATGGATGGTAAACCATTTCGTTATGTTGCTGGTACATTTCACTATTTTCGAGCATTACCAGAAACATGGGCTAGAAAATTAAAAACAATGAGAGCAGCTGGTGTAAACGCATTAGATACGTAAGTTTATTAAATAAATTATGTAGATAAAATAAAATATATACATATATTATTAAATATAAATTCTACATTTTTATAGTTATGTTGAATGGGCATTACATAATCCACGAGATGGAGTTTATGATTTTAATGGAATTGCTGATGTTGAGAAATTTATTCGTATGGCACAGGATGAAGGTTTTTATGTTATTCTAAGACCTGGACCATTTATTTGTGCTGAAAGAGACAATGTAAATAATTTATTCGAAAATTCATTCCATGTTATTAAAAAATATAAACAACAAATTTTTTTTTTAATTTTAGGGTGGTTTGCCATATTGGTTGGTAACAAAATATCCAAATATCAAAATTCGAACTAATGATTCAGATTATACTAATGAAGTTAGTAAATGGTATGCTGAATTAATGCCAAGAATGAAACCATTATTGTATGGTAATGGTGGACCAATAATAATGGTTCAAGTAAATTATATATAAAATATTTTTAAATTTCAATATTGTAATCGAATTTATTTTTTATATACGATATTGTAAAGGTTGAAAATGAATATGGTGCTTTTCCTACTTGTGATAAAGACTATTTACATTGGTTACGTGATGAAACTGAAATGTATGTACAGAAAAATGCTGTACTATTTACAACTGATATTCCAAATGATAATCAAGCATGTGGTAAAATTGAAAATGTTTTAGCAACAATAGATTTTGGAGCTGATAGACGTAATTAATTAATATTAATCTTTTTTAACTTTACTCACCTTCATATATTTTTATAGTATGGGAACTTGATAATTTATGGAAAAAACTTCGAGTAATTCAACCAAATGGTCCACTTGTAAATTCTGAATTTTATCCTGGTTGGTTGACACATTGGCAAGAATCAAATCAAAGACGTGATCCTGAATATATTGCAGATAGTTTAAGGTATTATATACATAATAATTTTATATCCTTATAAATTTTTTTTGTAGTATAGTTTGGTTTACTAATCCATATTGAAATTTCCCTCCAAAATTTTCTATACAATTAAGTTATATGTTATATACATATGTATATATGTATTTCTATTATTATATTTTGAGAATAGACGGAATAGACAAATTTTTATAATAGCAAAATTAGCAAAAAAAATTCTGCTTGCCTGGTGAAGTGACTCGTTTGATGTGTTTATACGCATACTATTTTCGACGTTTTTAATGGGATCTGATTAGATTACAACCAACCATAAAATCTACTTTAACAAAACAAAAACTAATTTGATTTTAATGGTAACTACCCTTTGAAGAATCGAGATAAAAAGGATATTTTGTTTGTCGGTAAAATTAATTTCTATTCTCTGAGTTTGTTTTAAGGCTGTCATGGGATGTACGGAAGAGTTTCTTCATTTTTTGTTCTTGTTTATTTAAGTGTTTTTTTACAAAAGTCATATAAAATTTTTATTTTAAGAATTAAGGCATATTTTTTTTAAAACTTTTATTTAATCAAATTTTTTTAACATAAATGTAAGCAAATAGAAACTTAATTTCAAAAACTCTTCAGCTAGAAGACATCGACACTTTACTTTTTCAGTTGCTTCTTTCGCTTTCGGTTACTTAATTATAAAATCACACTATCCCCAATTTAATTAAAACTTTTTAAAGACAGTCCACATAATTTATTAAAAAAATATAATTAAAATTATTATTAATTCCTCATTCTTAAATATTTTTCACTAAGAAAAAAATCAAATTCTCCTAGGAAACTAAAAATATTTATCATCCTTTTGTTGTTGAATTCATGTCCTTATAAAATTATTTTTATTTCAAAGGGTACAAAATCAACATTTTTACATCATATATTTTATATATGTATGTAAAAAAAATATATCCATATATATATATATATATATATGTATGTAATGTATGTACATGCCCTCAGCATAGTCTCTTTGTAGTTTTATGATGTAACACCATATATACAGTATATGCTGTGTGCTTGTGATTATACATACCAGTTGAAGGATTAAGTTTGCTCAATGATGTTAGTGTTGTCCTTGTCTTTTATTGAAAGTAAATATTACCTACATAATATTCTATTCGCCTGGTTAAAAGAAATTCAAAGCGAATCTTTTAAGACCCTGAAGGCACATTCCAAAGCCAATTTCAAGGAAATTCGTGCCAGTGAAAAAGAATAATGAAAATTTTATTACAATACTTTTTCATGTATCCATCCCTTCTTAAGAACTAATTTATATAATACATATATGTATTTTAAATATATAAATATAAATATGTATCTTTCAGGATAAAGTTATAAGTCCATATTAATTTTTTTACCATGGACAACTATTCAGATTTTTGTCCTTCACAGAAAAAAAATTCTCCTGATAAGCTGCTATACAAGGTTAGCTATATAATATAAAAAGGAATTTCACTGAAATTGTTGAGGCAAGCAATTTCCTTTCCACAATTTTATTTATTGATTTTTTCTTTTCACTTCTATTTTATTCTGTGCGCCGGTTAAATTTGACTTTTTGTTTGAGATGTGATAAAACTTATTTGCGGAAATGTCAAAAAGAAAAAAACAGTGACTGCAAAAATGTAGTTTGCACACACACACATTTAATGTGTCAGGATGATACACCTTTTTGTATAACATTATTAAATTCCTATTTATATAACAGAAATAATAATTATATGGCCGCTGTCTGTCTACACAAAATATAGAAAATAAAATAGATTGTTAAATAAAATTAAAATTAAGAAATGTGCTTATAAAATTTCCAAGTGAATAATCGTTCGGAATGTTGTTAGTAGAAAAATAAAGTAAGAATAATCCTAATTTCTTTTTATTGTACTTAATTTTTTGTAACTGAATTGTTTTATTTTACTACATACATAATATTTAAATTTTCTTATTAGAAATTATGTAATTCTTCGTATTAAGATGCAAATTTTTGTTGAGAATGTAGACATTTCGATTTATTGTAGCACTTTTCTTAATAAGAATTTGTGCAACAGGGTCAAAGAACTTCATAATGAATTATGAAGGTTGAATTTTGTATCTTTTCTTATTCATTCTTTTAAAGTTGTTATACAATGTTTCTGAATTTTTGTTTATAAAAAATGCACAAAGAGAAATATGTGTTAAAGAGGAAAAGAAAATAAGAAAAAATATAGATTGTATTCCCTGTTTGGAATGAATGTTCTTTTCCTCTTATCTGTTTTTTTTAAAGACAATGCACTTGGTCGTTCCCAACATATATATACATACATATATATTGACTTCATTCTTACGATCTATATTATTATGTACGCCTGGTAACTTGGAGTGAAATTTATTCATTTTTCTGGACGCTTTTCCCGATTTTTGTAAAAAAAATTCTTTCCTTCCCATCTTCGAAGCACAAGCGCGTAAACGAAAAACACTATCCTGTTCCTTCTTAAATGCAACACTTTTATATCTTTGAATATTGTAATCGACTTAGTATCAATATCTTTTAGTATTAAATAAATTTGCTCTCGTGAAATATTAATTTTTATTTTATTTCTTTTATTTCTATTCCAGACAAATCCTTGAAAGTGGTGCAAATGTTAATTTGTACATGTTCTTTGGTGGTACAAATTTCGGTTTTACAGCTGGTGCAAATATTGAAAGTTATGGTGGTTATACACCAGATATTACTTCATATGATTATGATGCTGTTATGGATGAAGCTGGCGATCCAACAATGAAATATGTAAAAATACGTAATGTTATTAATGAATATTTACCATTACCAGATATACCAGTACCAGATAAAGAACCAAAAATGTCATTAGATCCAATTACATTAAAACCAATAGCATTAGTAATTTCTAACATTGGTAAAAAATATCTTGGTACTACAGTAGTTGAATCATCATTACCAAAAACTTTCGAAGAACTGAATCAAAATTCTGGTTTAATATTATATGAAACTGAATTACCAGAAGAATTAAAAATTGATCCATCATTATTAACAATTCATAATTTACATGATCGTGCTTTGATTTATGTTAATGATTATTTTATTGGTGTATTGTCACGTGAAAATATTATTAAATCATTACCAATCAGTGCTGGTTTTGGCAGAAATATTAAAATATTAGTAGAAAATCAAGGTAGAGTAAATTATAATACCACAGGAGATATAAAAGGAATTTTAGGTTCAGTTACCATACAAGGTGTAAATGGTAAATTTGATGAGTTAAAAAAATGGACATCTAGATCGATGCCATTAGAATATAATGAAATTCAAAAATTAATTGAGGATCAGAAAAATGAGAAAATAGAAATTAATCCTAAAGGTTTACTAGTTGATGGACCTGTTATATTTTACGGTGAATTTATAATTTCTAATAATGTTATCCATGATACATATTTAGATAGTTCGGATTGGGGAAAAGGTGTACTGTATATAAATGGTTTTAATTTGGGCAGATATTGGCCATTAGCTGGACCACAAAAAACTTTATATGTGCCAAAAGAAATATTAAAATCTGGGCAAAATGAAATCGTTGTCTTGGAATTACAGAAAGCCCCAACAGATAACATTATTAAATTTTCATCTGTATCAAAATTGGATGGTTAATAAAAATATTTTAAATATAAATATGATTTGCAAAAAATATTGTAATTGTTCTATTAAATTTAATTAAAGTGATTATAAAAAAATGATTTTTTATTTTTTTTTTTATAAATAATTACAGGGGTGAAATTCGAGTATAGTAATTACAGGGGTGAAATAATAATTACAGGGGTGAAATTCGAGTAGTAAAATATTGGTTTTCTACCTTTTAACTTGTCGTAAAAGTTCAAGTATTTTGTTTAGTTTTTGTTACTCAAAAAGTTCTAAGCGTATTTTAATTTAAATGTTCTGTATGGAATTGGTTGATAAATTCAAATTAACTACTTTACTTGTACATCTTTAGTATAATAATATGACGATATAGGATAGATCAATAAAAAATGTTTAATAAATATTATTTGTATAAATATTTACATTATTTATATATTTTTTTATGTCTATAAAAAAGTCTGCAACATCACTAATTATAATTTTATTCAAATTTAAATGAAAAATTAGGGAAAAAATAAATGTACTAATACGATTTTGTTAATGGTGCCTTAATACGTCCACGCATTTAATTACTAAAAATAATTTATTCACTTATAATCACATATGTTGTTAAAATCATTAGTTTCACTAAATTAAATTTTATTTGTATTCAGAGATACACTCCGGTTAGTCGTTAAATTCAATTATAGAAATCAGCAATAATAAAATTTTATATTATAAACAAAAAAAGTTAAATTTTATATTAAAATCAAAATAAATTTTGTTATATTAAAAATTAATATTTTGACATTACTGCCATTTTGATTTTGAAAAGACGTATTACGTCAAACAGGAGCTCGATCTGAGTGCCTTAACGCATTTTCAACGATCGAATCGAATTTTTTTATTATCATCACACTATTAAAAATCATCCTTGTATAGAAAACTTAAACAATATACATCATTATACACAACGTCCACATTATCAAATCTTCATGAGAATTAATAATGGACATTTTATGTTTATGGTATATATACGAGAATCATTTTAAATTCATAAACTATATTCATTTTATTCCTACAATTTTTATTTTATTTAAAAAATAAAATTTAAATAAGAAATTACAATTATAACCATTAGGAGTACATCATATAATTTTATTTAATATTTTAATTTTATTTAATTTCTATGGTATATTTAATAATTAAATTTACTAATTTTAATTTGTGATCAATTATTAGGTAATTCTGGGACAATATAATTTATGTATATAAATATATATTAAACATTATTTATGTTCAGAAAATTATATTAATTTGATTTTTATGAACTATTAAATTTGGATTAACTAATCAATAATTTTCATAACTTCTTGATTATGTTACCATTCTCGGGAATAATTCCATTTGCACATCAATGTGCACATTCTATCAGTTCATGTTGAGTACACTTCCATTTTTTTATTGTAATTTGTAGTGATGAAATCTCTTGGGTAAATGGTGCACTGTAGGTCATTTATACCGTAGTAGATGACATATGCTTATTGGCAAACAAGTTAATTTGCTCCTTCCAATTTCCAAAAAATAGAAAATCCTTGATTTAATAATTTGTGAATTGGTGTCTTCCCAGTATATGATCCATTTCAAAATTTAAATAATTTTAGTTTATTACTTTGCAGATAATAGGTCAACATTCAAAGAAGCAGTTCAAACTGTCAAGAAAAATAAAAATGATATTTAAATTCCTTTTAATAGTAACATTAATCAGAATAATATGGTCACATATATCCAATAGTTCCTCTAATAATAACGAAAAGATACAAGAACGAATGAAACATTTTAAAACTTCAAAAAATTTTAGTATTGATTATGAAAATAATACATTTCTAAAAGATGGAGCACCATTTAAATATGTATCCGGTTCATTTCATTATTTTCGCGCCCATCCAGACTCCTGGCAACGAAAATTACGAACATTACGTGCATCTGGATTAAATGCAGTTAGTACGTAAGTAAAATTACATATAATAAATATCTTGTATTGAATAACTAAAAATTATAAATTACTCTAATACATATCTATTTAATAATATGTAGTTATGTTGAATGGTCACTACATAACCCGAAAGAAAATATTTACAACTGGGACGGAATGGCTGATCTAGATAAATTCATAAAATTAGCTCAACAAGAAGATTTATTAGTTATTTTACGCTCTGGTCCATATATTGGCGCAGAAAGAGACTGGGTATAATAAGTTTTTTAATATTACTTCTAAAAAATGTAAATTTAATTTAAAATCATTATAATTTTTATACCCCAGGGTGGTTTTCCATATTGGTTATTGAGAAAATATCCAAAAATGAAACTAAGAACAGCTGATATAAATTATTTATCAGAAGTCAGAACATGGTATAGTCAATTATTTTCACGTATGAATAAATTTTTATATGGTAACGGTGGTCCAATTATTATGGTACAAATTGAAAATGAATATGGTTCATTATATGCATGTGATGTAAAATATCGTGAATGGTTACGCGATGAAACATATAATTATGTTAGGGATAAAGCTGTTCTATTTACTGCTGATGGTCCAACTACTGGTATGTTAGATTGTGGTACTATTAAGAATGTACTACCAACAATTAATTGTGGGAGTGTAAATACATTTCAAAACGATTTTGATTTATTACGTAAATATTTGCCAAAAGGGCCTTTAGTTAATACCGAATTTTATCCTGGATGGTTAACACATTGGCAACGAAATATGGTGAGGTTGCCAACTGATGAATTTCTACCAAATTATGAGTAAGTTCAATATTATATTATACAAATTTGAAAATTCATTTACGAACGATATTTATAACAGATTTAAAACAGTTTTTTTAATAATTATTTTTTCTTTTCCAGAAATATGTTAAAATCTTCTATTAATATTAATATTTATATGTTCTTTGGTGGTACAAATTTTGGTTTTACAGCAGGAGCAAATGATTATGGATCGGGTGGCTATAAGTCAGATACTACATCTTATGACTATGACGCACCAATGGATGAAGCTGGTGATCCAACAGAAAAATACTACCAAATGAGGCAAGTTACTGGAAAGGTAAGTTATTGTATAAAATGACTATTTTACCTAATTATTTATCTTATTAGTATTTCCCTTTACCAAATATAACAATTCCACTACCAGTGCCAAAGAAACATTACGGAACGGTTTCATTAACAAAAGGTTGCTCGTTATTGTCTAAGGAAGGTCGAAAATATTTATCAACTGGTACAGTAAAATCAGAGAAACCACAAACATTCGAGCAATTGGATCAAAATGCTGGATTTATTTTGTATGAAACTGTACTGCCTAAATTTAAATTAGACCCAACGATATTGAAGATTAGTGATATAAGAGATCGTGCTTATATTTATGTTGACAATCAATTTATTGGTATTTTATCACGTGAAAGTCAAGCTCACGAATTACCTATTATGGCTGGTTTCGGTTCCAGATTACAAATACTTGTAGAAAATCGAGGTCGAACTAATTATTATTATATACCAAATGATTTAAAAGGAATTTTAAGTGATGTTCATATCAGTGAACAAATATTAACAAATTGGAATATGACAAAATATCCATTAGATGATTATATACAAATCATAAATTTACTCGAGAAACGGCCAATTTCTATGAATCGTAATTATCGTGTTATACCAAAAAATGATGCTATAATGCATCATGGACCAACAGTGTTTTATGGTGATTTTGAAATATCCAAAAATGAAATCGGTGATACGTACTTAGATCCAACTGGCTGGAGCAAAGGTTTAGTCTTTGTAAATGATTTCAATTTAGGACGATATTGGCCCACAGTTGGTCCACAAATAACGCTTTATGTGCCACAAGAAATTTTAAAAACAGGTACAAATAAAGTTGTTTTAATTGAATACCAAAGAGCATCAGAAGCAGCTGATATTACATTTACAAATGTTCCTAATTTAGATGCATAAGCAAATCTTTGTTTTTAAATTAATTTATTTCACTTTTATTGGATTAACTTTTTAGTTAGAAATAGAATTATGATAATAATGTGTGGACATAATCAAGAAAATAATCTTTATAAAATCCCTTAATAAATAGATAAAAATGGTTTACATCTGTCATTTTATATGTAAATTTGAATGGTGATTTAATAAAATTATAATTAAAAGTATTAAAAAAGTGATCAATAACCTAAGTCCAAAATTAATAATATACAAAATTATATATATGTAATTAAAAAAAATCTGCAAAAAATATTTATAAATATATATTATAATGTATGCATAATTTTTGTAGTATATAATCAAAATATATTTTGTAGTATATAAGCAAACAGGTGAATATTTTCATCTCTGCATTCTATATTTGAAGAATTCATATCATATCTAAGAAATTTAATTTAAAAAATGTTATGTTTGTACAAAAAATTTTTATTTTTATAAAGGTAATAAATATTAACACACAAGCTTATTTGATTACCTTTTGTATATTTTAAAAAGATTCATCATTTTTTTAAACATTTCTTTATATACATATATTTAATTGTATACTAATAAATTAATTATTATACTTACCCAGAAACTCTATGTTCAAATATCTCATACAAATTTTGTATAAAAACAAATACTTTCAAATCTAACAATTAGAGTGCTAAATTTTCCCACCGCAGCGCAAAAATCAATTTCCCACTTGTCAATAGTAAAAAAAAACATTTGAGGATATTACAAACTCACACCAATATTAATTTATCCCGCTAGAGGGCGTAATGTAATACATACCAAAATTTCAATTATTTTCTAAAATATTATCAATAAAAAAAAATTGAATTATGTTTATATATTTATTTATTGTGGTCAATTATCTCAAGCTTCTACTATATCAAAACACTTAAACTTTGCAGTGATTTTTAAAATTTTAAAATTTATATCATTTTTATATAAATAATTAAATATAAAAATAAATATTAATTAGAATTTCTTTTTATTATTTAATCTATAATATAAAATGAAAGAAAATTCAAGTATTTTTTTATTATTAAAGCTATACTTAATAGATAATTGACTTAGTTAACCAAAGTATCCAATTGAAAATTTTATTAATACATAAAATACTTATTATTCAAGTATATTTTTTATTGATAAAATTTATTTAAAACTTATTAAAAATGAATGTTATAAAAAGACAGCAAATATTTATATGATAATTATAAAATGCTATAAAAATGTTAAAACTCTGGATAAATGATTAATAAAATTTTACATCTTTTTGAATATACTTAATTTTAAAATACATTTTTTTGTTTTGTTTATAAAAACTTTGAATATTTTATTTATCCAATGAACTTTCTTTTAGGCGAGTCGAAAATCAGTTTTTTTGTTTTTTCATTTTTTCAAGTTCAGTAATCTTTTACATATTTTTTAAATTAATATAAATTTTGGGGTGAATAATATTTTCAGATAAATAATATACATATATATAATATTTAAATTTATTGACATTCATTTTCAGTTTTATTCAACTATTTAAATTGTAAATTAATTAATTAATAATGTAAATAAATATAGATAATTTCGCTTAAAATATAAATTACATGATTGACCTAATTTTTATTACTCTAAATAAGTATAAAAGCTTTTATATTTTTTTTTTTTTGGTAGCAAATTTTATTAGTTTTTATGGTTTAGGTTTAGATTATAATTTATATATAATTATTTTTTATAGGTACAGTAAAAAATTGAAGGAACACATCATTTTATTTCAGTCTTTTAAAGATAATTATATATATACTATAATTGTATCTTTATGATATTAAATTTTTCTTACTATGACAATAATATTTTTATTTTTATTGACAAATTCATGCAAATTAAATTTTCAAATAAATAAATTGAGTATATATAAATTTAAAATTGATCTGAATATAATTTTGTAAATTAACAATATCCTCTCAATAATGAATTTTTTTTATAGACATTATATAAATAATTGAAATGTATTATTGTAATTACATATATAAAATTATATATAGTCAATTACACTGTATCATCAAAAAAAGAATATGAAGTGCGTTTTTTTTTCCTAAATGAAATAATAATCGAAATTATGTTTATAAATAATTAATAACAATATTGATCGTTTTACTTTTATGAATATAGTTTGTGACCCAATTTAAAATATGCAATTATAAAATAAAAGTTCAATGTCATCAAAAAAAAAGATTCATAATATTTGTTTTCTAAAATGTTTTAGGGTGGGTACAAAATTCAAAATACATATACAAATACAAATATTCGATTTTTAAAATATGATGGGTCGAAATTATGCCTAAATGTTCACAAAAAAGCAAAGATTTCGTCAATGAATGGTACATTAATTGGTTATTAGTTTGATCTAATCGCGGTTCTTGTTAATTTATATATTTTTTTAAATTTTAAAATGATTTAGTTAATTTATTCTTATTTATATGCAAAAATATATATGAATAGAATAATTCTAAAATTTTGATGAATTTTGGAACTGTTCTCATTTCACATTTTCACTTTCTAAGTTATAAATATGTATTTTGTATTTATGGATTTTTCTTATTGCAATTGTGACCCTACCAAATGTTCTTGTTAAGTAAAAATATATTTTAATTTAATTTCTTAATAAGTAATATTAGTTACTAAAGTCATTTTACTTTGTTTACCCAAATAGGAGTAAACTGTAGGAAAAACTAAAAACAGGTAATGAAATTTTTTTTTCGCTAAATGTCGTAAAAAATACCTAAAAATACAATTAATTTTTTTCTATTTTGAATAAACGATTCAAACATAGAAATAAAAGCACTAACCGGTGGACCTGTTGCTAATAATATGATCATTTTCTTCATCAATCGAATTGAAGTATAAATATAAGCCCATTTTTTAAAATATGTAAATACATATATAACTAATAGAAAGAAACTTGTTTCATTCGAAATCTAAATCATTCAACAAATTGTTTTCAGTCCCCTACTATAATAATGCATTATTTTCCAGCAACATTATTTTTCCTTTTACTCAACAAGACGACAATATTTTTATTTTATTTTATTCTTTTACTATAATATTTTGATTTAATGCTTAAACATTTTGATATAAATCCACCATTTTCGTACTTCAAGTTCACTTCAAATCACTTTAAATCGCTTTTCAAATATTCCAGTCAATAAAAATTATCGCATGAAAAAAACGTATTAGAAAAAGGCAAAAAAAAAAACTCGTAAGTATTGTAAGTATGGAGGTTTTCTATATTTAGGCAAAATTAAAGGGTAAATAGAAAAAAATTGTTATCCAAATGGTAAAAAACAAGGAAAAGAAATGATAAATAAAAATACAAAAATAACATAAATTGTATATTGAAAATAATTCCAAATAATATTACCTAGGTTAGGTGTAAATTGAGGTGGATTGAAATTTTGTAGTAATAAATTAGATTCGTCAATGTTACAATAATAATCAAATCATCTTTTACGATATATGACCGAGCAAAACTTACTCTACTAGATTATAAGAAGATAACTATAAAATTTAAGATTAAACTAAAAAAAATTTAATCAAACGATTATATTGACATAATATAAATTTATTATTTTCTTTCATTATATTTTCAGTCCAAGTTCCGGCGAATAGTCAAAATCAAAAATATCATTGAACAATTTGATCAAAGCCGTATTCTATTTTGAAAAATTCAAATAAAAAAATTAAACAAATTTAGAACAAAATTGGTTAAAAAATTA